>CAXHSM010001455.1:41100-195100 GCA_964019185.1 Maratus speculifer | reverse complement strand
TTCGGGCGGGGAACTGTTTATTTCTCCTTTGGAGAGATCCTCACCCCCATTGCGCCACCCCCTGAGATAAACACTGGATAGAGCTGACCAACCTCTATAAAAGTCAGAAAAAAAAGAAAGTAGACATTTTTTTAGATATCTCGAAAAGTTTGAATGAGTTCCACAGTCTTTTCATATACTGGAGAAGGACGTTAAATCAAGATTGAGGTTTATTGTAGGTCCCTACAACGGGCGCTGAAAAACACAGTAAATATTGGAAAATACTCGGGACCTCATCCAATTGTCGCTAAATGGAGGGCCGTAAAATAGCGAGTCTATCATATTAATGATTTTAAGTATTCAGTTACAACAATAAAAATAAAAATTTGCTTAATAGCTTGATTGAACCGTTTTAACACTTTCCAACAAAGTTGAAAAGTGTTTATGCATTCGGTTTGTCTGTCCGTATGGCCGTATGTCCATCTGGCCGTCTGTCCACGCTTTATCTCTCGTAAATATACTCGGATTGCCATGAAATTTCTGGACGTTGTTGACGTTTACCCTAGCATGAACTCTATTAATAATGAAGTTTCTACCATGATTAGTTTATTTACAGGGATAGTCAAAATCGTTTCTTTACAGTAAGGTCTATGGAGAAAAATCGTTTTAAAAGAATTTTAAGGATATTACACTCAGTAAAACATATTCAAATTTATTTGCCTCTATGTAGTGCACTAAAATATGCAGATAAACGAATAGTTATTATTCATTTACAGGGCCACACAAAAGAATTCTAAAAGTTTTGCACGGAAAACTGTTTATTGTCCAGATTGACGCACTGGTAACCTAAAGTTTGTTTTAATCATATTTCCATATTTTATTTTTTATAGTAATTGAAATAATTATTTTTTATTATTTACACTAATATTTTATTCTTTAATATAAATATGCTATATTTTCATTCCTATTGCCACATTATTAGGCAGACAGGAATTTTTGTAAAAATTCAGTACTTTTCAAGCTTAAATATACACTTTTCTTTTTACATGAGAAACTGTGTGTCATGAGAGCAGTTTCATTTAAGAAAGATAATATTTCAATTTTTATCACATTTAAACAGTTTAAAGAAAAAGCATTTTAAAAATAAGAAACAAAGTTTGTATAATAGTACTACAAAAATTATATTTTACTAGTCCTCTGATATCAGTTAAAGTGTATGTTTCCATATGATACAGGAATTAAAATAATTGTTTTCAAGAAATAACATGTACAAAATATTTTCATGTGAATAAAGCATTATTCAACATAAAATACTACTACTATTATATTGAAAACTCTTCCACGCCTTCTTTAATCTCCATAAGTAACTTGAAAATAAAGATATGTAAAAGTTTGAATATAATTTTAATTCCACAATATATTAAATACCACACAATATTAATGCTTAAGAAACTATTTATGAGACATTCTCAGAAAATTTAAATTAACTTTCAGAAATAAAAATCTGGTGAAATTAAACGTGATAAAATAAAATTTTAAACTTAAAGAGGATTACTTTAATGATTCGAAATAATAAAAAAAAAGCCTTCAGTGACCACTTATTATTTGAGGTTTAATTTAAACTTGCTTGTTTAATATTCCTTACAGTCCGCTTCACATTTTCTGTTCTCTAAATTTTTATTATCTTCTAAATCATTATAATACATATGCATAGTTTCCATAGAGCACTTAAATGACAAATAATAACAATGTTATATTTTCAGTACAAAATTTTGGTATAAGACTGTCTTAAAGGAATATTAAGAAAGGAACGGTACAGATGGGACGATAAGTATGAAAATTTAAGGTAAATTACCAGCTATTTTTAGGCAAAACATGTTAAGACTAAATCATAGTCACGATGTTCATTAATTTTTAGCAACTACATTGAATTAAATTTTAAAAAAGATTAATTTTACTAGAAAAATGCTGGAACAAACCTTCGATAAGGCAACATTACCAAAAAAGCAACAATGTTTTAACTTGATATTTAAATACTGAATTTACTCTGCAGTAAATTTCCTGCTAAAGAATGACAGACACTTTTTCTCTAGCATATTTCTGCATGAGAAAAAAGTGGAAAAAATATCTGTGGCTGCATCTGAAATAATATTCTGTATAATTTTAACAAGAGGGAGGGTAAGAAATCTAAAATCCAGGGTAAAATTAAAAAAAATAATAATAACAATCGTATAAATGTACGCAGGTAATGTTTTCTTATATATTTACATAAAACAATAGTCCAAGTTTCGAAAAAAAAAATTACATGGAGTTACTTTTATTAAAGCGATTTTATACAAATTGCTCCAAACTTAAAATCATCATCAGGGACATGAGCTGGTAAAAAATTTTGTGAAATATCGGGACCCCCAACTTAGCTCAAAATGTATTTATCTCATTAATATTGTTATACAGTCATGCAAAAAAATATTTTCCAATATAAGAAATAAAAAATAATGTACTAAAATAAAAATTATTATTCAGGGACTTAAAGGTCAAAATTATGCGGCAAATCTTCTTATACTCCTACATCTCTATAATATTTTTTGTTTCATAAACCTTATATATAACTTTAATTTTACAAAAGCAATATTCAAGTAATTCATATTAATGGTTTGGTGTTTTTTTATATGAAAATCAGGTGGATTAATTTTTATTTAAAAGAAAATTGTGTCACAAAACTTGGAGTAAAAGTAAACGCATATCAATCAATTTAAATCATGAAACATATTTTTTCCTAGTTGCAAAGTTTTACTATCTTACAATAGTCAGAGTTACAAAGAAATAATTTATAGTCAAAATAAATTCAAACAAATGTAAAATTTATTTGTTTTTATGAGTAAAATATATTTCTATATGGAGAAAATAATTAATAATTAGAATTTTCGGTACTTCTAGGTTATCCCGTCGACCAATTTCGCCAAATTATACAAATCGCCAAACTAATAGCCAAATTATACACGTTGACATAATTTTTATTTTAAATAACGAAAAAACAAATAATTAGTCGAATATTAATAAAAATATTAATAAAAAGTCGAAATAAAAATCACTTAATGACATTTTAAATACGTGAATCGCATTTAATGTCATTGAATGTGACATTCACGATCATCCATTATTGGCATTTAATCTTATAGTTTGGCGATAATTTTTTGGTCGACGGGATAACCTAGAAGTACCGAATTTTCAAAGTCATTTCGGAACTACCATATGACTTTTAAGTTTAAGTAAAACAATAAAATTACAAACGAATGTAAAACCTCCTCTATATATACCACTATATATTTTTTCTATATATATATATCTTCAATTTAGTTCCCTTTCACAAAAGAAAAATTAAGTAAATGAAGTATCTCTTAATGTATTATACTTTTATAAAATTTGAAAAATTAATTAATGCGTGTAGTCTATTTCGAAAACGTATACGTATATCTGAATATTTTTGTACATTGTTAAAAAAATATTTAATTTCTTATGCAAGCAAATAGCCATTTTCCTAATTAAAACAATAATGAAAAAATCTACATGTCAAGTAACGATTATGAAGAATTTTCCATCATATTCAAAATGATGTGCAATAACTGCGCCATTTATTAAATTAGAACATTCTGATTTTTCACCCATATGGAAACTCATAACACATTTAAAAACCCAATTTCACCTGTCGCCATCTAAAATCCGAAATCAATCCGAATTCTTTGAGCAGCCCTGTATACGATACATAGATTTGTATCTATTAAATTCATGCATGTCAAAATTTAGTTCAATTACATGTATACATCAATTGAAAACTCCTATTCAGCAATTTCCGCTAATATTGAAAGTGGTACGTGAATTCGTTTGTGGAACCCTGTGTATGAAATGCAGACTTTGTGTAAGTAATGTGACATGTATAAATTTATTTAAATTTTAAAACGCACTTTTAGGAATTATTACTTAAAAATAGTACTGTAACCGATTTCATTTGTGCGTCCCTGTAACTGAAAGGCAAATGTTATGAATTGCCTATTCTATTGTAATTATCTTGCAGTGAAATTTGTTGATATATATCAGTTTTAATCCATCTGAAGTGGATAATCTTTTTAGTATTTCTACAAAAATAGGAATTATTACTTAAAAATAGTACTGTAACCGATTTCATTTGTGCGTCCCTGTAACTGAAAGGAAAATTTTATGATTTGCCTATTCTATTGTAATAATCTTGCAGTGAAATTTGTAGAATTATATCAGTTTTAATCCATCTGAAGTGGATAATCTTTTTAGTTTTTCTACAAAAAAAAAAAAAAAAAAAAAAAAAAAAAAAAAAAAAAAAAAATCCTCATATATCATTATGCAATAGAAGACTTTGAAGTCTCCATAATAATGAACTATTAAACACACATACTTCATTGTATAATACCAAATAAATTTTAATGACGCTAAATAACGTTTATCAGTTGGAGAATCCAAGTATATTTACAGGAGTTAGAACGTGGATAGTTGAACAGAGAAATCGAAAGCTTAAACACTTTTTAACTTTGTTAGAAAATCTTAAAAAGCCATACTTTCAGATTTTCTATTACAAATTGAGTTCCATCAAAAGTTCTGCTCTCCAATTCGATAAATGAAAGGCTCTAGATTTTAATTCACATAGAGTTTTTAACTGTTTAAAGTTATCCATAGATTTCTTTCAAACCTATGTAACGCAGCGTTATTTCGGATTAGGTCCCTTGGAAAAATACTCGATGACGACAACCAAAGAATAACTAGTGCATGAAATGCCAATTGTTAAAAAAAAAATATATATATGAAGACGAGATCTTTTACTTCTTTTTTTATAACTCCGCTAATATTTATTAACATTACGAATTTTAAAATAACGTTACTTAACATGAAAAAGTAGCATATACAGAAACTTCGGAGGGAAACCCGAAGACAGATACATTTAACAGATGCGTGCCCATTAATCCTCCTCATAAAACTGTAAACAGATATTCAACCGGCACTTTGTTGTATCAGAAATATTAGTATGTTAATTAAAGTATAGCACAGCATATAACTTTCACTCGCTCCTAATTCATACTCACGCATATCTGCACAATAAAGTTAGATGCACATAAAGTTACACTTATTGTTATTCAATAAAATATCATTTTCGTTGTTTTATGAAAAGAAAGTAATTTTATTTTACTTCAAAACTATTTTGGTTAAATATGATCTAATTATCAAAAAATTAAATGTACAGAAATATACAGTAATTATCTTAACCTTTTTTTGTTGCACATAACAGAAATAAAAAAGTTTGAATATTTAATAAGAGAATTAATAATCAATTTTTTTAGCTAAGCGTAGAACCGACATAGTGAGAAATGTCTACTACGGGGATCGAATCTGGAACTTTGGAACAGCGCTCCAAGTTCTTAACCATTTTAGCTATGATGGTGGTGCTTCGCTTGTCATTTCTTATTCACATATGTTGGTAAGGCTGCTTCTGCAGAACAAGATGGAAACGAAAAAGAAGATGAAGAAAAAGTAAAGATGAAGCAAATTGTATACATAATCACACCAATTGTCTAGAAAAAATATTCAATACTAGGACATTTCTTAAGCAGTTTCAGACTTGCCAGCATATGTGGACGAGAATTGACTAACTGGACATTGTCCTCATAGCTTAAGTGGTAAAACACTTGGAGGAATCGAAAACTTCTTCAGTTACTTACCTAGAATACTTATTCAAAGCACTCTGGGATAAATCCACGTACTGAACATTTTTCACTATGTTGTGCTTAGCTAGAAATGTGATAGTTCATTTACTAAATATTCAATAATTTAAAGCATAATTTCACTCTGATAATTAATTAAAAAAATAATTAAATTATAAAAAAGCTTGTTTTATTAAAGATCATAAACCTTTACGAACTGATACTTATTTATATGTATATATATTTTTGATTTAATGTCAGCTCAAAAGTCAAATCCGTTTTCGTCTCGAAATCTCCAAATTAATTTTTTCTAGTTTCAGCTTTTTTAATACCTTATACTATGAAAAATGCCACAGAGGATGTTATATTTAGTGGATGTTTTCTGATTTTTTTAAACAATTTTTTTAATTTCGATCATGTGTGCCAGTTATTGAATTTTTTTTCCAGACAATTGTTGTGATTATGTATACAATTTCAAAAACCGTTCTTTTTTTTTCTCAATTATCACCGTCTTTTTCTTTAACTAATTCGGGTGTTGCTTTGAACAGTGAAGGATCTTTTTTCTTAATTTTAAGAATAAGTTTTGTTTTACCATTTAGAACTACAAAACCATCTTTATTTTTTACAATGAAAACTAATCCATAAAAACATATATTTATTATAAAGAAACTCCCGACAGTATAAAAATTAGCAGTATGAAATATAAAATAGTGAATAAATCCCATTCCGCAAGGGTTGTATGAATTTTAACCATATGAAAAGATATGGCATTAATTAATTTTAATACATATTTTTATAATCTCTATATTTAAATCAGTTTTAAATTCTGAATTTAAAATTGCATTAAATATTTATGTTTTTTATGTTAAAGTTTCATTTTGAATGTTTGTTTTGTTATCATGATATTGTTTTTCTCGAGTTTAAAGACAATTAATCTGAAGGAAAACACTTAAAAGTTTACGATCCAATGGTGCAACATTAATTCTAGATTTAAGTACTTAAGAAATGACAATATTAGGATTTATGCTTCCCTAAGCTAAGAAAAGTCTACACACTGCGAGAAATGAAAATGTAAATATTTGTTGGTTTTCCGGTCCTGCTACATTTAAAAAATTTCCGCTATACTTAATTAATTATAGCTGTATTTCTCAAGTTATCGTGAAAAGTTTTCTCTATTATTCTTGTTGTAATGATTAGAGTAAATTATTTATCTATTCAAATCTTTATAGTACAATATTCAACAAAAATGTTTACACGATGTAATTTATTTTCATTATGAAATTTATAAATATAAGATCAAATATAAAATACGTATAAAGGTAAAAATGGATTGTTCAAAACCATTCTACTTTAAGAATTCTTTGTTTATTTTTAAAATCAAGCCCAATTTAAAGACTGAAATCACTCGTATTGATAATTGCCGTCATAAATACAACGAACCAACCTGATTCTTATCAGAACAGTTTAAATAGATTTATTGTCATCCAATCGTTTACCAAGAATTTTGCAGTAGTAATGTTTTCGTATAATTTTTTAATAGGATAAAAGCTACATCTAATAAAACAGCTGAGAAAATAACCGCATTTACGAAATATTTAGCTTCTTTCTTTGTACTCTCTAGATATGATTGAGCAAATTATTTTGTTTGAAAATTACAATCTACTTTAATTAGTAGGCGAATGTAGTAAATTTTACATTGAATAATTGTTTAATGTTACTTAAAAATGTTGTTAAATAAAAGTAATTTTTTTTCCTTATCTAATTGAGGAATAATTTGCGATTATAAATCATGCAATGTAAATAGTAAGAAATTATTTGTGTCCAGAGTATTTAGTATCGCAGACAGTGCGATGTCGATGCTATACTTTCTACCCGAAAATATAGACATCGTCGTTTTAAATTAAACCTAGGAAAATAATTTAATTCTCTTACAAAACAAAACTGCAAACATTTTAGATAAACACTTAGCATAGCAAAAATCTACTCTTTTTATCCATAGAGTAAAAAGAAATTAATAGAGTGGAAGTATTATGTCTGGGGATGATGCTAAAAATGTAACCCTACATTAAGTCCAATTAAGTACCAACAAAACCAAGTGTTTTGACACGAATATCAATTGAAACAAGTTTAAATTCGTATTTTTTTTGCTCTAGTTTTTTTAAAAAGAACTAATTTATCGCTTCACTGGTAAGAATTTATCAAATGTGTTTTAAATATCAATATAAAAAATTCTTTTAAGATTTTGCTTGAAGGGATAGCATTCTTTTGTTAATGTCTTAAAATCGTCTGCAATCGAAAATCTAGATTTTAGATCAATATTTTTTACTTAAATTTTCATAAATGATTTTAAAAGAATGTTTTCATCATTATATTTTATAATATTATTTACATGCAAATATTAAGTCATAAACATTTTTCATCTATGTTATAAAGTATTTAAAATTACATTAAAGAAGGAAACTTTTAGTAAAACAATTTTTAGTTCGTACCAATTGTTTTCAATATCTTATTTAATTTCAATTTGACATTTAATGATTGCTATTTTTTCAATTTCTTTTATTTTAAAAAGCGACTATTTATTTTAATAAATAATAATAGAACAAAGACCATTTTAAAAATTGGCCATTTCTTCTTAAAATATGCTTCAGTTGTAATTCATTTCTTTCAATTCGTCTTATTAATACAAAATCCCTTCCACATTCTTTTGTTTGCGACTTACAAAAATGCAAAAATCCTTATTTTAATATTAAAATTTACGATAACAGACTTGACAGTGAAAAAAAATATCAACCTTAATAAAAGCTTACTCTTGCCACTATTACATTGCTTCACAATTGAAGAATAAAAAATGGCAAGTAGTAGTTGCGTGAATAGTTTAACTATATCACCGAATATTTGCTGCTAACTTTAGACAGCATTCGGAACATATTTTGACTAAAATAATCACAAGGTAAAGGACTTGACAAAAAGTGAGAGACAAAAGATTTCGGGTAATTTCATTCTTTGTACTGATTTTTTTTCATTATTATAGAACACTAACAGTTCATATTTAAAGTAATTAAACCGTTTTATTTTTAAAAAGTTAGCTCAAGTTTAAAAAAAAAACACAGTTAAAAACATAAAACTTGGAATGGGACAGGAATTTTTGTTAAGAATCACATTTTTAAAGATTTATATCTCCAAAATTTTGATGATTTTTTTTAATTTTTACTGTAAGAAATGTTCAATATAATCTTCTTTAGCTAATGCGTAGCTGAAATCAAACTTTAAATATTAATTTATGTTTGAATTTTCTTCTTTTTAATCTGGGACAGCCTGTGTAAGCGAAATTTGTAAATGGCCCATATAGAAAGTTTTAGAAATGAAAATGCACTGGTGGAATAAGGAGAATCTCCACCAATACAACCTAACATCACAGATCTTCAATCAGTTGACTTTCATGACCCAAGTACTCCAGATCCTTCACCAACTGACTTTCATGATCCTGGTTCATCTAGTCCTAAATCAACTGACACTGATTCAATACTTAGAAAACCTTCTGTTCCCATTAGTTTCAAATTTGATATTTGATATTCATTATTTCATATTTTATATTTTCATATTCCATATTCTCATTTTCTATACAGGTACTTAGAAGATCCTGTAGGCAAAGAAGATCACCTAATCGACTTACATATTAAAAGGAAGAGAGCTGTTATATTTTGGGTTTCCATTTAAAATGTATAGATGGCAGCACCATGAGTTCCCTACCAAATTTATGACGATTACTTATAAAAAGTAAATATTCTGTTTTGTTTTGCGATATCATTGAAACGATGACTTGTTAAAATAGCAAATAAAGCCTTTGTGCAAAAATGTTTAAAGATAGAAAACCAACGATTATAAATGCACAAATAAAGTAAGAAAAGGTAGCAAACAGCCGTTTCGAATCTACTATGGATATTCTTCATCAGTGCAAAACTCCTCGAGCTAGAAAAAGCAAAACTGAGCAAAGAGTATAAGGCGTATCTTATCAAGTACACCTTATTTTCCTAGCATTTGGAAATCTTTAATTTAATATAAAAAAAAATTCTCGCTTTTTAGTTTTAGTTTTTTTTATTCTCCGGTAGATATTGCTACTTGTCCACCCGGTTGTTAGGCTACTCTCTTCTCATTGGCGCTTTCCTTTAGGTGGGATTGTTTCCGTAGCGGGTATATAAGCCTGCGTCTCTCTGTCTCTTTGCTCAGTTTTGCTTTTTCTAGCTCGCTGCGTTTTGCACTGATGAAGAATCTCCATAGAAGATTCGAAACGGCTGTTTGCTACATTTTCGTACTTTATTTGTGCATTTATAATCGTTGGTTTTCTAGCTTTAAACGATGACTTGTGTTTGTTTTCTTATGTGTTCTTTAAATGCTGTTGTTTAGTAAGTATTTGTGCTAACTTATGATTTACATTTGTGATAATTTTTAATTAATTAGATACAAAAACAGGTTAATGAATGAGTGGACACCGTATGCATGGGTGATTTTGATATTCTTACATATCAATCAGCACGATCGCTCTGTTGGGTGTTTGTGAGGATATATATTCTTATCAACACTTTTCAACCAAGTTGAAAAGTGTTTATGAATTCGGTTTGTCTGTCTGTCTAACCACGCACTAAATTTCGTAAACATACTCGGAATTTCATGTAACTCGTAAACATTATTTAGGGTCCCCTAGGCATGTTTGTTACTGTATAAGAATTATGTAGGATTAATAGTTCATTTAGAGAGACACGCAAAAAAATTTCAGTACATTATAGTCTATGGGGAAAATCGTTTGCAAAGTAATTTAATAATATTATGTTATTGCAACTGTATTGAAACTTATATAAATTGCTGAATTTCACTAAGATTATAATAGAACAGGACATTCATAGCTTTTTTAATCCATTAATAGATACACAGAAAAGAAATCGGTTGCAAAACTGTCTTTGAGTAATCATTGCTGAAAATGCGTGTTCAATTTCGGCATGAATTTTTTAACTGCTTTATAGGCGCGTTCATAATTATATAAATACGTAGCCCCTACAGTCATCGTTATATCAAAGGTCTGTCTGTCCGCAAATAACAGCACAAAAATTATCTAAACGAATCGTTTGAAATTTTGAATATATATTTGCTGTAGAATTTTGCTGAGTTATTTCAAATTTTAGTAAAATCGGATGTAAAATTTTTGTAAAAACTGTCACATACAGGGACAGTCAAAAGGAATCCATTAAATTACATCCGATGGGATAAATTAGTTTCAAATTCTTTTAACCCTTTCATTCCCAGTGAGTCCAAATGGCATCATGACATTATTTATTTTATTTCTATATTTAATTCGGATATTTCGAACTCATACCAAAAAATTAAAATAGAAATACTTGTTTTGTGTAACAGCAAAAATTCCATAATTAAATAAAGAGAAATTTATCATTGAACTTTTCTGGTGTAAATTCAGATTCTTTGAGCTATGGATTTTCTAGAACGTATTTTACCATGGGAATGAAAGGGTTAAATGATGCGATACCCTTCGAAACATTATGAAATTGATATGCATTATGAAGGGAACTAAAATATGCAGTTTGTGGAACATACCGCACAAAGAATATTTATTATTACTTAACAAGGCATCACAAAAGAATTCCAGTATATAATGGCATAGAAGGGAAGATATTATTTGCGGCATATTTTAATTATGTTAAACTATTTCACATATAATAAAATTGATATGATTTTCTTAGGTTTATTACAAATTACCTTCTGTGTAACAGAAAAAGCGTTTTTTATTGTTGAATTAGGAATAATATATTTTAATTTATTAAACGGTGCTGTTTTGTTACATTATTTTGAATGTGTTGGAAAGTGTTTCATGATCTATGCTTGACGCATGATGTTTTGTTTTTTGTGTTTACATGAAGTGTATTATATTCATTGTTATCCACTCAGACCATTAATATAATTTCGTAAATAAATAATTAATAATTATCACAAATGTAAATAACGAGGTAACACAATTATTTAGTAAAAGGAAAAAAAAAACACATAAATTAACCTAGATAAGAAAACAAGCATTAGTCATTAGAAAACGTCACAAGAACATAGGAACTTTTCACTTTTGTTAGTTGCTATTTTGTTTGTGTCTATTGAATAAAAAATACATTAAAATTAATAATATATATTGCCGCAAAATATTTACATCAAATCTTCTTTCAAATTGACGAAATATAAAAGAAAAAGTATTACTTTATAAATTATGAAATCTAATATCTAGATGTACATCTTCCAGCTAATGATAATGAAATGTATTTAATATTTATCTACTTTCAGTTTCAAATGTATAATTTAACTTAATTTAGTAAACAAAAGCACGTAAATCAACACATAAGAAAACAGACATTAATAGCCATCAAGATATTAGACATCAGAAGAACATAAGACATTTTCACTTTTATTATTTACTAGCTGACCCGCCCGGCTTTGCCCGGGTCCCTAATAATAATATTAAACGAACTTGAAATTTGTATGATTTTATCATTAACTCGAAGCATGCAGAAATGCATTGTCTGAAATTTGTGGCCGCTAACTGCGAAAAAAATCAGTTAAAAAAAAAAAAAAAAAAATTCCGGGTTCATGTCCACGGAAATTATTTTGTCCTGCTCGGATCTGGTTATGGTTCTTTGGCCTATTTTTGTTAATTTCAGATTTCGCTTGGATTTTTTTTAGGTTTGGGCTGTGTTTATCTTCTTGGAAATTATTTTGTCTTGTTTGGGTCTGGTCATTGTTCTTTGGCATATTTTTGTCGGTTTCAGATTTTGCCTGTGTCATATTTCAGGTTTTTTCAAACATTTTTTTTAGGTTCGGATTGGATTCATTCCTTGGAAATTATTTTGTCTTGTTCGGATCCGGTTATGGTTCTTTCGAATATTTTTGTCCGATTCAAATTTGGTTCAGTTCAGATTTCGGGTTTTGTTTTTCAAATAGCATTTTTAGGTTCGGGTTGGGTTGTGTTTCCACGGAAATTATTTTACCTTGTTCGAATTAAGGATATATTTCACTGGCATATTTTTCTCAGGCTCAGATTTGGTTCGATTCAGATTTCGGGTTTTTTTTTAACAATTTGTTTAGGTTTGAATTTTTTTCATGGTAATGGAAATTTTTTTCTTTTGTTCGAATCTTGTTTTGGTTCTTCCGTCGGGTTCAGATTTGGTTTGATTCAGATTTCAGGTTTTTTTTTTCAAATTGATTTATAAGATTCGGTCGGATTCATGTCTACAGAAATTATTTTGCCTTGCTCAGATCCGGTTATGGTTCTTTGAAATACTTTTGTAGGGTTCAGATTTGGTTCAATTCAGATTTCGGGATTTTTTTTAATGGAATTTTTAGGTTCGGGTCGGATTGTGTCCATGGAAATTATTCTGTCTTGTTCGAATAAAGATGTGTTACATTGGGATATTTTTGTCAGGTTCAGGTTTGGATCAGTTCAGATTTCGAGAATTTTTCAAAGAAATTTTTTACATTCGTATTAGGTTCATCTCCATGGAAATTATTTTCTTGTTTGGATCCGATTATGGTTCTTTGGAATATTTTTGTCAGGTTCAGATTTGGTTCAATTCAGATATCGGTTTTTCTCCAACTGGATATTTTAGGTTCGTGTCGGGATTTACTTCCATGGAAATTATTTTGCCTTGTTCGTATCAGGTTGTACTTCATTGGAATATTTTTGTCAGGTTCAGATTTGGTTCGGTTCAGATTTCAGGATTTTTCTTAACATATTCTTTAGGTTCTGATTGTGTTCATGTCCATGGAAATTATTTTGTCTTATTCGAATTTGGTTATGATTCTTCGGAATATTTTCGCCGGGTTCATATTTGGTCCGATTAAGATTTCAGGTATTTTTTCAAATTGATTTTGAAAGGTCGGATCGAATTCACGGAAATTATTTTGCCTTGCTCGGATTCGGTTACGGTTATGGTTCTTTGGAAAATTTCTGTCGAGTTCAGATTTGGTTCAATTCAGACTTCGGGTTTTTTTTTTTTTTTTTTTTTTTTTTCAAATGGAATTTTTAGGTTGCGTGTCCACGAAAATTATTCTGCTTTGTCCGAATAAAGATATGCTTCACTTAAATATATTTGTCAGGTTCAGATTTGGTTCAGTTGAGATTTCGAGATTTTTTCAAACAATTTTTTTAGGTTCGGATTGAGTTCATGCCCATGGAAATTTTTTGTCTTGTTCGGATTCGGTTATAGTTCTTTGGAATATTTTTGTCAGATTTGCTTAGACTCTAATTTCAGGTATTATTTCAAATGGAATTTTTAGGTTTGGATCGGGTTCATGTCCACGAAATTTTTTTTGTCTTATTCGAATCTGGTTATAGTTCTTCTGAATATTTTGGTCGGATTCAGGTGGTTTGGATCAAATTTAAAGTTTTTCAAATGGAATTTTTTAGGTTCGAGCCGAGTTTAAGTCCACGGAAATTATTATTATTATTATTATTATTATTTATTTTTTTTGGCTTGGATCGGGTTATGGTTCTTTGGAATATTTTTATCGGTTTAAAATTTTGTTCGGGTCATATTCGGGGTTTTTTTAAAGAATGTTTTTAGTTTCAAGTCAGGTTGCATGTCTACGAAAACTATTTTTTCTTGTTCGGATCGGGTTTTGCTTCATTTGAACATTTTTGTAGGATTTAGATTTGGTTATACGATATTGATTCAAATATCGAATCCATAGTTTTTTCAAATGGAATTTTCAGATTCTGGTCGCGTTTATGCTCATGGAATTTTTGTCTTGCTCGGACTGGAGTAGGGTCTGTTTTATTTCTTTTTCCTTTTTTTTTTCTTTTCGGATTGCGATTGGGTTATGTGCTAATAAGCCTAAACATTATGGTTGTAATCAATTTTGCTTCTATATTTTTATAGGGACTATTTCTGATCATAGAGTAAAAAGAAATTAATAGAGTGGAAGTATTATGTCTGGGGATGATGCTAAAAATGTAACCCCACATTAAGTCCAATTAAATATCAACAAAACACGTACTTTGACACTCATATGAATTAAAACAGGTTTGAACCAGTATTTTTTTCTCTTGCTTTTTAAAAAGAACTAATCTATCGCTTCAACGGTAAGAATTTATTAATTATTTTATCATATGTGTTTTAAATATCAATATAAAAAATTATTTTAAGAGTCTGCTTGAAGAGATAGCATTCTTTTGTTAATGTCTTAAAATCGTCTGCAATCGGAAATCTAGATTTTATATCAATATTTATTACTTAAGTTTTCATAAATGATTTTAAAAGAATGTTTTCATCATTACATTTTAAATATTTATTTACATGCAATTATTAAGTCATAAATATTTTTCATCTACGTTAGAGAATATTTAAAATTATATTAAAGAAGGAAGCTTTTACTTTTAGTAAAACAATTTTAGTTCGTATCAAATGTTTTCAATATCTTATTTAATTTTAATTTGAAATTTAATTATTGCTAATTTTCCGATTTCTTTTATCTTAAAAGCGAACATTTATTTTTATAAATAATAAAACAAAGACCATTTTAAAAACTTGCCATTTCTTCTTAAAATATGCTTCAGCTGTAATTCATTTCTTTCAATTCGTCTTATTAATACAAAATTCCTTCAACTTTCTTTTGTTTGCGACATTAAAATTCGAGCTATAAATGGTTTCATACTGTAAACCTTTTTTAAGGCTTACTTCACCTCCACCTATCTCATTCCGCCATGATTTCTGATATTTAATTCATTTTGTTATTTCATAATTTATTATGGTGTATATCGTCTGCCGATACGAACAATTACGCTAAACAGTAACTTTATTTTCGTTTTAAAAACAAATTAAAGCCATAATAAAATTTTAAATTCAATAAAATGCATTTAAATTTAATCAATGATTTTTTAAAAAAACTCCTAATGTACGAAGTGCCAACAATCTGACGAACAACAGTTGTGATTAAAAATCTTCATTTTAACGGACAGTTTGTCGGTCTATGGATTTAAAAGGTTTTCGGGAAAAAAACAGTCACTTTTGAAATGTTAGACTCAAATTGGTTTCATTAATTCTGTCTCAGCTTTTTTAATGCGAATGTTTTAAACAACCAACCAACCGTATTAAAACGAAGGGACAAAAGTAGAAAAAAGGCAATTTTTAATGCGAGTGAGTGCTAGATTTTAATTAATTACTCAGTTAATAATTAGAATTTTGAAATTTTGAATCTCAGGTGCATCAGGACAGACATTGGACTACTCTCAAAAAAATTTTGAGCTTTGTACGTGTTGCAGATTTTGCTAGCCATCGCAGACACACACACACACACACACACACACACACACACACACAGACAGAGCGTTTTGTTCTTTTATTAATATAGATTACAATTAATAATATATACTGCTGGAAAATAATTACATCAATTCATCATCTAAATTCACGAAATATAAAAGCAAAACAATTACTTTATAAAATATGAAATCTAATATCTAGATGTACATCTTCCAGCTAATGATATTGAAATGCATTTAATATTTATCTACTTTCAGTTTCAAATGTATAATTTAACATACTTTAGTAAACAAGAACACGTAAATCAACACATAAGAAAGCAAACATTAGCAATTAGAACTTTAGAAGACATCACAAGAACATAGAAAAATTTTTCACTTTTATTAGTTGCTATTTTATTTGAATCTATTCAATAAAATGATACATTACAATTAATAATAAATACTGCCTTAAAATAATTACATTCATCTTTTAAAGTCACAAAATATAAAAGAAAAACGATGACTTTATAAAATGTGAAACGTAATATCTAGATGCACATCTTTCGGCTACTGATATTGAAATATGCATTTAATATTTATACACTTTCTGTTTCATGTGCATAATTTATCATAATTTAGTAAACGAAAACACTTAAATTAATACATAAGATAATAAACATTAGACATTAGAAAATTAAAAGCCATCACAAGAACATTGAAAATTTTAATCTTATTAGTTGCTATTTTATTTGAATCAATTAAATAAAATGATACATTACAGATATGACGTAAAACAATAATTACATTATTTCATATTCTAAATTTACGAAATATAAAATTAAAAATAATGACTTTATAAAATGTGAAATCTAATTTATAAATGAACATCTTCCGGATAATGATATTGAAATCCATTAAATATTTAAATATTTTCCCGTTCAAATGAAAATGTGTACCAGAATTCCTATTCAACTTTAATAAGGTACTCAATAAGACATTTTAAATTAACCCATTTCAAATCACTTATGTTTTTTTGAACAAAAATGTCTCAGTGGCAATTTGCTGAATATACATCATATTTGAAAATAAATTTAAGAATTAAAATTAAAAGCTTAACATTTAATGCAGTTGAATTCCCTTAGCAAAATTATAACACCAACACTCTTCTCGATTGCTGAATTGCTTTTCTGAAGTTATTTCGAAAGTTGATCTTCTTAGATAAATTCAATATAGAAAACCCATTAACCTGCGAATAAATTGGAAAACAAATATTAGGTACCGTTTAGAAGATATCATAAGAACATAGTAAAATTTTCACTTTAATTAGTTGTTATTTTATTTCTATCTTTTCAAAAAAAAAAAAAAAAAAATATATATATATATATATATACGTTGCTGCAAAATTATTACATCAATTCATAATCTAAATTCACGAAATATAAAAGTAAAACAATGGCTTTTAAAAAGTGAAATATAATATATAGTTGAACATCTTCCGACTAATGATATCGAAGTGCATTATATGTTCATATACATTCCCGTTCAAATGAAAATATCTACCAGAATTTCTGTTCTATTTTAATAAGGTACTCAATATGATTTTTTACATTAATTCCTTTCAAATCTTTCACGCTGATTTGAACAAGCATGTCTCAGTGGCAATTTGCTGGAAATACATCATATCTGAAAACAAATTTACGTATTAAAGTAAAAGCTTAACATTTAATGCAGTTGAATTTCCTTAGCAGTAATGTAAAACAAAACACTCTTCTCGATTGCTGAATTGTTTTTCAGAAGTTATTTTGAAAGTTGTGCTGCTTAGATAAATTCAATAAAGTAAACCGATTAACCAGGGAATGAATGATTATTGACTATTTTACTTGCTAAATTAGTTTCTAGAATGCAGAAAAATATTTTATATTATAGTTGCATTTCACGATCCTGCATGGAGATGGTATTTTTTTTTTTAATAATAGCATTAGAATGTAGTAAACGCAAATAAAATGAAAGATACATATCAATGATGCGTCCCAAACATTGTTTTACCCTATACCCTTATGTAATGGAATACTTTTGCGTGACCCTTTGTATTAATAAGAAATTTTGCTCCATCAGTTGTACAGAACGTATTCTTTAATATGTAATACATAGATGCATATAATCATCTATGAAGAATTTATTATGTTCGCAAGGCATAACAATTCAATAAGAAAACAAACATTAGACTATTAGAAGACATCACAAGAACATACGAAATTTTCATTTTATTAGTTGCTATTTTATTCATATCTATTGAATAAAAGATAAATTACAATTAATAATATATATTGCCGCAAAGTATTTACATCAAATCTTTTTTCAATTTGGCGAAATATAACAGAAAAAAATTTACTTTATAAACGTGAAATCTAATATCTAAATGCACATCTTCAGGCTAATGATATTGAAATGCATTAAATATTTATATACTTCCAGGTTAAAATGAAAATTTGCACCACAATTCCTATTCAGTTTTAATATGTTACTCAATAAGGAGTTTTTCATTAATTCCCTTCAAATCATCTACGTTGTTTTGAACAAACCTGTCTCAGCGGCAATTTACTGGAAATACATCATATCTGAAAACAAATTTAAGAATTAAAGTAAAAGCTTAACATTTAATGTAGTTGAATTCCCTTAGCAATAATATAACGCCAAACACTCTTCTCGATTGCTGAGTTGTTTCTCTGAAGTTATTTCGAAAGTTGCGCTGCTCAAATAAATTCAATAAAAAACCCCATTAACCTGGGAATAAATGATTATTGACTATTTTATTTCCTAAATTAGTTTCTACAACACGGATAATTACTTTAAATTACAGTTGCATTTCATTATGTCGCACGAGCATGGTATTATTTTAAAAAAGTGCATTAAAATGTTGCAAATGTAAATAAGACAGATTTGTAGTATCTTATATTGTTATAAGAAATAAATATTAAAATTAAATAGTTTGTTGGAAAACACTCAAACATTCAATGTATATCTCAAAAAATATGCGAAATTGGTCCTCTCTAATTCATGTTTTTATACCTGAATAATTCCGTCACGATCCATTTATTTAGTACGGAAACGCAACTGGATTATAAAAAATTCTTTTTTTTTTACGATTGTTAAAAAGCGGAAGGAAGTGTATTTATTTAAAAATGTATATAAATTTGGTTTTATTTCTTTTCACCAGCAAACAAAACCGTTCAAAAATTGCAAGCAAAGTTTTGAAAACATCCAGATCTTGATGTAAGAATATAGAGTACAGTATAATACCCGAAATTATTTGTGTTTTCGTGTAAATTCTATTTGCTTTCTATTATACAGATAGTAATTCTTGGTAAACTTGAACAACGTATATAAATTTCATAAAATGTGAAATATTTTGATATTATTGAAACGCGCCAAAAAAATGTGTACCAAAATTCCTATTCAATTTTAATGAGGTACTCAAAGAGACATTTTACATTAATTCACTTCAAATCTCATACGTTGTTTCGAACAAGCATGTGTCAGTGTCAATTTTACTGGAAATACATCATATCTGAAAACATATTTACGAATTAAAGTAAAAGCTTAACATTTAATGCAGTTGAATTCCCTTAGCAATAATATAACGCCAAACACTCTTCTCGATTGCTGAGTTGTTTTTCTGACTCAATAAGGAGTTTTGCATTAATTCACTTCAAATCATTTACGTTGTTTTAAACAAACACTGTCTCAGCGTTAATTTACTGGAAATACATCATATCTGAAAACATATTTACGAATTAAAGTAAAAGCTTAACATTTAATGCAGTTGAATTCCCTTAGCAATTATATAACGCCAAACACTCTTCTCGATTGCTGAGTTGTTTTTCTGAAGTTATTTCGAAAGTTGTGCTGCTTAGATAAATTCAATAAAGAAAACCCATTATTCTGGGAATAAATGAAAAAAACAAAAAACAAATATTAAGTACCTTTTAGAAGATATCATAAAAACATAGTGAAATTCCCACTTTATTAGTTTCTATTTTATTTCTATGTATTGAATAAAATATAATATATACTGCAAAATAATTACATCAATTCATGTTCTAAATTCTCGAAATACAAATGTAAAACAATGGCTTTTCAAAACGTGAAATTTAATATCTAGAGACAATCTTTCGGCTAATGATATGGAAATGAAATATATGTTTATATACCTTGCCGTTCAAAAGAAAATGTGCAACAGAATTCCTATTCAATTTTAATATGATATCCAATATGATGTTTTACATTAATTCACTTTAAATCACTCACGTTAATTTGAACAAACATGTCTCAGTGGCAATTTGCTGGAAGTACATCATATTTGAAAAAAAAAATTATGAGTTAAAGTAAAAGCTTAACATTCAACGCAGTTGAATTCCCTTAGCAATAATATAACGCCAGTAATGTAACTTCATAGTTGCTTTTCATGATGCTGCATGGAGCATGGTATTATTTTTCATAATAGCATTAGAATGTAGTAAACGCCAATAAATTGGAAGATGCATATCAATGATGCGTCCCAAACAATGTTTTACCCTACACCATTATGTAATGGAATACTTTTGCGAGACCCTTTGTATTAAAAATAAATTTTGCTCCATAAATTGTATAGAACGTATATTTTAATATGTACTTCATAGATGCATATAATCATCTATGAAGAATTTTGTTATGTTCGCAAGGGTATAACAATTCAATAAGAAAACAAACATTAGTCGTTAGACTATTAGAAGACATCACAAGAACATACGAAATTTTCATTTTATTAGTTGCTATTCTATTCATATTTATTGAATAAAAGATAAATTACTATTAATAATATGTATTGCCGCAAAATATTTACATCAAAACTTTTTTTCAAATTGGCGAAATATAAAAGAAAAGAAATTACTTTATAAAACGTGAAATGTAATATCTAAATGCACATCTTCAGGCTAATGATATTGAAATGCATTAAATATTTATATACTTCCAGGTTAAAATAAAAATTTGTACCACAATTCCTATTCAGTTTTAATAAGTTACTCAATAAGGAGTTTTGCATTAATTCACTTCAAATCATTTACGTTGTTTTAAACAAACACTGTCTCAGCGTTAATTTACTGGAAATACATCATATCTGAAAACATATTTACGAATTAAAGTAAAAGCTTAACATTTAATCCAATTGAATTCCCTTAGCAATAATATAGCGCCAAACACTCCTCTCGATTGCTGAGTTGTTTTTCAGAAGTTATTTTGAAAGTTGTGCTGCTCAGATAAATTCAATAAAGAAAACTCATTAACCTGGGAATAAATTGGAAAAACAAATATTAGGTACCGTTTCGAAGATATCATAACGACATAGTAAAATTTTCACTTTTATAATTTGTTATTTTATTTCTATCTTTTGAATAAAATATAATATATATTGCCGCAAAATAATAATATCTATTCATCTTCTAAATTCACGAAATACCATAAAATGGGGTGAAAAGAAACAGCGGAGTGAATAGGAACAAAACTTCCCAGTCATACAAATAAATTCATTACAAATATATGTGATGATATTTTTAGTTGGCAATTTTTGTGTAAGAAGGTAATAACATTAAGAGTTGGGAAATTCAATTTTGACATGTTTGCACCAATAACGGGGTATATAAAAAAACTTCAAGAGGATTCTCAAAAACTTCATTTTTTTCAACGTCTTCAAAACTTTGTATGTAACTACAGTATTTTTTGTATTTTAAAACTAAGAGAGGGGATTTTTAATTAATGATAGACCTGTAAACGATATGCCTAATTAAATTCTACTTATTTCTAAACTACATAATGAAAAATTGAAAAATGGCTTGTAACATCAGAGGTTTAAGATTTATAGGGTGAATCGGAACACGTCTTCTCTCATGGTTTATTTTTCTATACAGTAATAGTTTCATGTAATATATGAAAACATATGTATGAATATATATTGTAACAATATTTTATTTGTTCTAATTACTTGAAGAGTTTAAAGGTGCCAAGAAGTTACAAAAAAGTCAACGTCTAATCCAACAGACATGGAACACACAATAAAAGAATTTAAAAATAGCAAATTAGTTAGAAAAACTGCACAGAATTATTCTCATACATCCACGACATTACACAAACAACTCAAAATAAAAAAAAAAAAATTAAAAAGAGAGGGATTCAAACAGCACTAAGGGCTGGGGACGAGAACGTATAAGTAGATCGTATTAATACATGCAGAGATTGGGGCTACTCAATAGATTCACTTACCCAATGACTACTAGTAAAGGATAACACAGAACAGGGCTGAATTTGTATTAAATTCTACTTCTGCAATTCGAATATAATTTCTTAAAATAAATTTTAATTTTTCTTGGTTTCAAAGTTGTTTTTTAATTTAAAAAAAGGCTTGTATATAAAATAAAGGCTTGGCTTCACAGTAACTACGTGTTTCTATTCCTCCCTTATCATTATTACCTGTTTTTATTAACCCTATTAAAGTTTGAATCGGAATAAATGAAGATTATAACATTTGTTCCGATTCACCCTTATCTGCGGGGTGAATCGGAACACCATTACAATAATAAATAATAAACATATAAACAGTAAAAATGTTTCGTTTTTGCGTAAAAAGTAAAGAACAAAACAAGACCGAACTTTCTAGTAGAAAAATAAAAGAATTAAAAAATCAGTTGTTGCTTTTTTTTAACGTTAAAGTTGCAAAGTGTTCCAGTTTACCCCATTTTGCGGTATAAAAGTAAAACAACGGCTTTTTAAAACGTGTAATCTAATGTCTAGGTGAACAGTATCCGGCTAATGATATCGAAATGCATCAAATGTTTATATACCTTCCCGTTGAATAGAAAATGTGCAACAGATTTCCTATTCTATTTTAATAAGATGCAAAATATGACGTTTTACGTTAATTCACTTCAAATCACTTACGTTGTTTTGAATAAACCTGTCTCAGTGGCAATTTGCTGGAAATACATCATATCTGAAAACAAATTTAAGAATTAAAGTAAAAGCTTAACATTTAATGCAGTTGAATTCCCTTAGCAATAATATAACTCCAAACACTCTTCTCGATTGCTGAGTTGTTTTTCTGAAGTTATTTCGAAAGTTGTGCTGCTCAAATAAATTCAATAAAGAAAACCCATTAACTTGGGAATAAATGATTATTGACTATTTTATTTTCTAAATTAGTTTCTTACAACACAGAAAATTATTTTAAGTTACAGTTGCATTTCATGATGCTGAATGATCACGGTATTATTTCCATAATAGCATTAGTCTGTAGTAAACGTAAATAATTAAACGAATTTTAAACGATACCTTTAAGTGTGCTAAGAAATAAATATTAAAATAAAATAGTTTGTTAGAAAACATTGAAACATTCAATGTTTATCTCGAATTTTTAGAAGAATACAGAAAATTATTTTAAGTTACAGTTGCATTTCATGATGCTACACGATCGCTGTATATTTTTAATAGCATTAGAATGTACTAAACGTAAATAAAATGAATTTGAAACGGTACCCTTAAGTATGCTAAGAAATAAATATTAAAATAAAATTGTTTGTTACAAAACACTCGAACATTCAATGTTTATTTTGAAAATTACGCCAAATTTTTTCGCTTTAATTCATGTTTTTATACAAAGAATTTCCGTCATGATACGTTAATTGGCCGAAAAATCTCAATTCTATTATAAAAAATTAACATTTTTTTGTGTTTGGTAAAAAGTGAAAAGAAGTGAATTTATTTTAAAATATGTATAAATTTGGCTTCGTTTGTTTTCAGCAGCAAAGAAAACAAGTCGAAAATTGTATACCAAGCATAGAAAATGTGTTGCGTTCATATTATAACGAAGTTTTAAAAATATTCAGATCTTGGTGTAACAGTGTACAATACTTCGGGTACAGTATAGAGCCGAAATTCTTTGTTTGTCCCTGTAAATAATATCTATTTTCTATTATACAAGAAATAACTTCTGATAACCCTCAGCAACGCATATCAATTTCATAAAATGAGAAATAGTCTGATATTATTGAAACGAGCCCCAAATACTATTTTTCTTCATATAACATTATATAATGGAATACTTTTCTATGATCCGGTAAATTAATAAGGAAAGGAAGAGATAAAGGAAATCTGCAAAGCGATAGCACTCTCTCCAAAATATCTGCAACAAAATCGAAAAAGAAAAAAACGGCTTGCATTCAGATTTATCTCAGCTATCCAATAAAAAAAAAAAAATGAAACCGAGATATTTATATATATTTCTTCCACAGGATTAGTATTAGTGAACGGGTCATTTCATTTGACTGAAGTAGCTTTTTTATACATATACTAGTTTGAAGATGGCTTTTCTGAGTAATTGCCGTATTAAAAACAGTTAATGATGACTTTAACCTTCAGTGAACCTTTTTACAAGATGTCAGTGATTGCGTAGCGACAAACACGGAATGAACTTTGACGGATTTTAGAACATCGTAAGTTGGGTATTTTTGTGTCTGTGTGGTTAAGTTTTGGGTACAAATTTTTTGTGTTATCTGATTCTACATCGGCTGCATCTTCATATTGAAAGATATTCTATTAATTGTGACATCTGTCCGGTGCGGTAGTGCTTGTGATACGTTTTCGACTGTTTTTGTGCATGTGATTTATGTATTACGATACTCTGACTGAAACCCACTACGAAAATTGCAACAAATTGTCGCGTATAGTATTTACTCCGCTTATTACTGTACTTTTATAAAATATCCACTGCTGATGTGACCACAACTTTTTGGTTTTCCTTTTCTTGTTTAAGTTCTATCTGTTAACATTCCTTTGGTGTTTTAATGTTTATATTCAGTTCAATTATGGAGCAAAATTCTGGGTTTGTCAAATACTTCTAAACATAATATGCTACACATACATATATAGATATGTAAAATTGTATCTAATCTGATGGTAAGCATTTAATATTTTCTTACATTCTTGAAAAATTAACGTCTTTTTGCTGTGGTATTTCGGCACATAAAGCGGCAAATATTCAATCGAATGCATGGTAATCCCGTTTAATTATGTGTGAGCTCATTTTGATGATCAAAAACCAGCAGCATTCAATGAAATTTCAGAATCTGTGCAATTTTCAACTTTCTTAAATCTACGTTGTCTGGAAATTCCCGTATGTAAATGTTTGAGAATAGAATTAACCTTGGAATATAAATTTGAAATCTTTAATCATTCTAATCTATTAATGCAAAATATACAATTTGTACTGAACTTGTATGAAGATAAAAATATCAGAATTTTTGTTAATTAAAATGATAAAAAATAACAGCCTCAATTCTTTATAAAATGATATATATTTTAAATTGCGGTTAATTTACACTGTCTTACAAATTTTGAATTGTGTTAATGCAGGTCGTGAAGTACTTAAAAGGCATAAGAATAAAGTCAACTAAAAGCTTCTCCATGAAATGTAAGCATTTTATTAGCTTTTAATTTTTATCAACATACACATCAGCTAAAAAATTGTTCTTATCTTTATGTGAAAGCTCAGGTCTTGCTGTGGCAAATCATAGATGCTATTAAAAAATTAAAGTGAAGAAAAATGTTGACATACGGGAATTTCCAGACAGCGTAGATTTAAGAAAGTTGAAAATTGCACAGATTCTGAAATTACATCGAATGCTGCTGCTTTTTGATCAAACTCGCAAAATATAAATCATAACGTCACGCGCGTTTGATTAGTAAGGAACAAGAACATCACGCGAGATGCTCCAATCAGAATACATCTCCAATGATGATCGCCAAAAATGCGTAACGAGCTAAAAATATCCCAGGGGGCGAATGATCGTGGAAGTAAATGAGTAAAAAGAAAGAGAAAAAGAAATGGGTTTTTTAAAAGCTTCCGAATTCAAACTAAATAATCGGAATTGATAAAAAATAATTTGGTAAGTTAGGAATAATTTAAGATCTTTATATTTCAGTAAATTGATTAAGATAATAATTAATTTAAGGAGAATTTAATGAAAATAATGATAGATGATATTAACACATTCGCTGCCGATCACGCGCCAGCGCGTGATGTGGGGGTGATGTCCAATAGCCAGTCACGCACTCGCGCGGGAAAATCTTTCACTGATTCTTTGTTATAAAAAGTAAATCGGTTCTGGGAAAAATCCACTTCTACAGTGCGGCATTAACTATCATCACATCTTCACGTAAGTAGCAGCGAACGTGTTAAAGAATAGGACATTATTGAATATACTGTAATTTAGCACAATAAGTAGAAAACAAAAGGACATTTGCTGAAGGAAAAATTAATAATATATCATATATATATATGGTGTCCACGTTTAACTTAACCGACCTTTATTTTTGTGACTGGGGTCCTAGATGCATACTTCTAGTTAAAAATATGATTTGAATAAGGTAGAGGATTATTTTTAAAGCAATTTGTTTCAAGAAAGCATTTCTTAGAAAATTACGAAGTTTAATTTTTTATATCCGTGCTTTAAATTATATTTTGTTGCATTGACAAGTAAGACAAAAAAAAAAAAAAAAAAAAAAAAAAAAAAAAAAAAAAAACTTCAGTTACTTTGCGATTAAAATTAACCTAGAAATATCTGTTTAAAGTTATAGTATAGTTTTTGATGCAAATTAGGGTTAATACACAAAATTAGTACAAAAATAATTTCGTCATATATATATACATATAAAATGGTTGAGAATAGAATTAACCTTGGAATATCAATTTGAAATCTTTAATCAAGTTGATATATTAATGCAAAATATACAATATGTACTCAACAGGTATGAATATAAAAATATCGGAATTTTTTTTTATTAACATGATGAAAAATAACAGCCTCAATACTTTATAAAATGATACATATTTTAAATTGCGGTTAGTTTACATTGTCTTACAAATTTTGAGTTGTGTTACATTTTTTAGCTTTTGAAAATTGATTCTTACGTACATTTTAGCACTGAATCCGTTTTAAACCACCACGTCAGGATTTTTCTAAAATTGATAAATTTCAAAATTAAAATTGATCCTTCTCCCATTTAAAACTTATCGACCCCCTAACCTGTTATCTGTAAGAAACCCAATAAAAATTTAAAAATTTGAGTAAATTATTTAATTAAATAAAGTTAAACTGAATAAAATTAAAATTGATCCTTCTCCCCTCCCAAACTTATCGTTCCCTTGATATGTTAAGCTGTAAGAAACCCAATATAAACTAAAAAATTGAGTAACTTATTAAACTAAATAAAGTTAAACTGGATAAAATTAAAACTGACCCTTCTCCCCTCACAAACTTATCGGACTCCTGATCTGTTTAGCTGTAAAAAACCTAATATAAACTAAAAATTTGAGTAAATTATTAAATTAAATAAAGTTAAACTGGATAAAATTAAGATTGATTCTTCTCCCCTCCCAAACTTATCGGACCTTTGATATGTTTAGCTGTAAGAAACCCAATATAAATTAAAAAATTGAGTAAATTATTGAACTAAATAAAGTTAAACTGGATAAAATCAAGACTGATCCTTCTCCTCTCCCAAACTTATCGGATCCCTGATCTGCTTTGCTGTAAGAAACCCAATATAAACCAAAAATTTGAGTAAATTATTGAATTAAATAAAGTTAAACTGGATAAAATTAAGATTGATCCTTCTCCCCTCCCAAACCTATCAGACCCCTGGTCTGTTTAATTGTAAGGAACAGAATATCCCAATATAAACCAAAAATTTGAGTAAATTATTGAAATAAATAAAATTAAACTGAATAAAATGTATTACATCTATTTCATAGTATCAGATTTATCGCCATTTTTTAACCTTGAAATTTACGATTTGGGAAAAAACCTGACATGATGGTTAAAAATGAAGATATTTTTTCATTCAGCGTTAAAAAGTACATATAAAACGTAATTATAAAAGTTAAAAAACATAAACATCGCAGATTTATGTTATCTAACCTAAAATTCTTGCTTGAACTTGTTGACGGTAATCTATCCGAATTTGTTATCCTCTAATATAAAGTATTTATAAGATGATAAGCGTCGAAAATCATACTAATAGTACATTTTCATACGATTTAAGTCTGTATTTAACTTCAATCAGACATATGAAAGAGATTTAAAGTTCGAGTAAAAATTTTAAACTGGAAAGATGATCGTTGCTAGTTAAATAAAACCTGATGAAAGTAATATAATTTTTCTTAAAAGAAATCACAACCTCAAATCGTTATAAATTAAAACAGATGTTAAAGTTCAATTATTTAAACTAATCTGAAACTTAACCAATAAAAGTCAAAAAGTATTATTTTAACTCAATCATAATAGTTCTGCGATTTTTTTCAAAGCGCAGATACCTTTAAATAAGTTTAAATACTTTTTAAACGATCCCTGAAAGGAAGGTCAAAATTATCTGTTTTGAAAAAAAAAAAAAAAAAAAAAAGCATAAGTCATGCAATTTAAAGTTCCATAACTCGGTAAATTAGACTGATTTTACATTATACAGTAAATTTATCACAGTAAATATTTACCAAATGTAACTTAAATGACCGGAAAATCGCATAAAACTATAAGTTTCGTAATTTAAAAAAATGTATCTCTCTATTCACATTGCTCAAAAAATAATTATTTGCCTTTTTAAAACCATTTTTGAAACTGGAAGTATGCATCTCGGACCAACAAAAATATTGGTCGGTCAGCTTATACGTGGACATAGTATTAAATAAATAGAAAAAATGTGTGGCACTCGGGGACTGCCGCGGTAAAGCTATTGCATAGCATTTTTTATCAACTTATGCAAAAATACCGCGTCAATGTCTACTGAAGTCTATCGAAGGATACCGCGCCGAAGTTTGCCAAACTCAAACGTCGTTAGCCGGAGTGTTAGGATTTTTTCTCGTTACGGAATTCCTAGATTCGGTCGCCGCGCTCAAAGCCCGCGATAATAGCTATGCAATAGCTTAATAAATTACCAAACAAAATTTGGTCGCGTTACGAAAATTAGATCGCGAGTTATAAGCATTTTAAATTTTTCGACCCTCACGGTGGGAGTGTCTCCTGTCACCAAAAATTAACACTGACTCATAAAAAAAATACCAAACAAAATTTGGCCGCGCTACGAAAATTAGATAGAGAGTTATAAGCATTTTAAATTTTTCGACCCTCACCGTGGGGGGTCTAATGTCCCCAAAAATTAACACTGCCTCATAATAAATTACCAAACAAAATTTGGCCGCGCTACGAAAATTAGATCGCGAGTTATAAGCATTTTAAATTTTTCGACCCTCACGGTGGGGGGTCTCCTGTCACCAAAAATTAACACTGTCTCATAAAAAAATACCAAACAAAATTTGGCCGCGCTACGAAAATTAGATAGCGAGTTATAAGCATTTTAAATTTTTCGACCCTCACCGTGGGGGGTCTAATGTCCCCAAAAATTAACACTGTCTCATAACAAATTACCAAACAAAATTTGGCCGCGCTACGAAAATTAGATCGCGAGTTATAAGCATTTTAAATTTTTCGACCCTCACCGTGGGGGGTCTCCTGTCACCAAAAATTAACAGCCTCATATTAAATTACCAAACAAAATTTGGCCGCGCTACGAAAATTAGATCGTGAGTTATAAGCATTTTAAATTTTTCGACCCTCACCATGGGGGGTCTCCTGTCACCAAAAATTAACAGTCTCATATTAAATTACCAAACAAAATTTGCCCGCGCTACGAAAATTAGATCGTGAGTTATAAATATTTTAAATTTTTCGACCCTCACCGTGGGGCGTCTAATGTCCCCAAAAATTAACACTGCCTCATAATAAATTACCAAACAAAATTTGGCCGCGCTACGAAAATTAGATAGCGAGTTATAAGCATTTTAAATTTTTCGACCCTCACCGTCGGGGGTCTAGTGTCCCCAAAAATTAACACTGCCTCAAAATAAATTACCAAACAAAATTTGGCCGCGCTACGAAAATTAGATCGTGAGTATAAGCATTTTAAATTTTTCTACCCTCACCGTGAGGGGTCTAATGTCCCCAAAAATTAACACTGCCTCATAATAAATTACCAAACAAAATTTGGCCGCGCTACGAAAATTAGATCGTGAGTATAAGCATTTTAAATTTTTCGACCCTCACCATGGGGGGTCTCCTGTCACCAAAAATTTACACTGTCTTATAATAAATTACCAAACAATATTTTTCCAAGCTACCAAAATTAGATCGCCTGTTATAAGCATTTTTAATTTTTCGACCCTCACCTTGGGGTGTCTTCTGTCACCAACAATTAACAATGTCTCATAATAAATTACCAAACATAATTTGGCCGCGCTACGAAAATTAGATCGTGAGTTATAAGCCTTTTAAATTTTTCTACCCTCACCGTGGGGGGTCTCCTGTCACCAAAAACTAACAGTCTCATATTAAATTACCAAACAAAATTTGGCCGCGCTACGAAAATTAGATCGTGAGTTATAAGCATTTAAAAATTTTCGACCCTCACCGTGGGGGGTCTAATGTCCCCAAAAATTAACACTGTCTCAGAATAAATTACCAAACAAAATTTGGCCGCGCTACGAAAAATAGATCGCGAGTTGTAAGCATTTCTAATTTTTCGACCCTCACCGTGGGGGGGGGGGGGGGTCTCCTGTCACCAAAAATTAACAGTCTCATATTAAATTACCAAACAAAATTTGGCCGCGCTACGAAAATTAGATCGTGAGTTATAAGCATTTTAAATTTTTCGACCCTCACCGTGGAGGTCTAATGTCCCCAAAAATTAACACTGCCTCATAATAAATTACCCAACAAAATTAGGCCGCGCTACGAAAAATAGATCGCGAGTTATAAGCATTTTTAATTTTTCGACCCTCACCGTGGGTGTCTTCTGTCACCAACAATTAACAATGCCTCATAAAAAATTACGAAACAAAATTTGGCCGCGCTACTAAAATTAGATCGCGAGTTAAAAGCATTTTAAAATTTTCTACCCACACCGTGGGGGGTCTCCTGTCACCAAAAATTAACACTGTCTCATAATAAATTACCAAACAAAATTTGGCCGCGCTACGAAAATTAGATCGCGAGTTATAAGCATTTTAAATTTTTCGACCCTCACCTTGGAGGGTCTCCTGTCACCAAAAATGAACACTGCCTCATAATAAATTACCAAACAAAATTTGGCCGCGCTAAAAAATTTAGATTGCGAGTTATAAGCATTTAAAATTTTTCGACCCTCGCCTTGGAGGGTCTCCTGTCACCAAAAATCAACACTGTCCCATAATAAATTACCAAACAAAATTTGGCCGCTCTACGAAAATTAGATCGCGACTTATACGCATTTTAAATTTTTCAACCCTCACCGTGGGGGGTCTCTTGTCATCAAAAATTAACACTGTCTTATAATAAATTACCAAACAATATTTTGCCAAGCTACCAAAATTAGATCGCGAATTATAAGCATTTTTAATTTTTCGACCCTCACCGTGGGGTGTCTTCTGTCACCAACAATTAACAATGTCTCATAATAAACTACCAAACAAAATTTGGCCGCGCTACGAAAATTAGAACGCGAGTTATGAGCATTTTAAATTTTTCGATCATCACCGTGTGGGGTTTCCTGTCACCAAAAATTAACACTGTCTCATAATAAATTACCAGACAAAGTTTGGCCGCGCTACGAAAGTTAGATCGCGAGTTATAAGCATTTTAAATTGTTCGACCCTCACGGTGGGGGGTCTCCTGTCACCAAAATAAATAAGACCACCAAAATAAACACTGTCTCATAATAAATTACTAAACAAAATTTGGCCGCGCTATGAAAATTAGAGAGTTTGAGACTTGATATCCTAATATCTGAAAAATACCACGTCAATGTCTGCCGAAGTCTACGGAAGGATACCGTCCCGAAGTTTTCCGAACGGGAACGACGTTAGCCGAGTGTTAGGTTTTTTCGTTACGGATGTGTTAGGATTTTTCGCGTTACGGAATTTTTGGATTCGGTCACCGCGCTCAAAGCCCGCGATAAAATCTATGCAATAGCTTAAAAACTATGTAATCTTTATCGATCTATAATCATTACAAATGCAAGGTGTATTTGCGATTGCTAAAATGGAAAAGAAAATGGAAAAGATTAGCTTATAAAAGATAAATATTTTCAAACGAAGATTCCTATTTACTCAGTATATTTTGTTATTGATAAAATTCTGTTTCTTATGTTTTCTTTTCTCACTTATATTCTCCTATTTCTTTATGGTTCAAAAACTTTTCAGAAGCTAGATTTTTTACCTCCTATTCTGATAAATTTCTAATGTATTACCTAATAAGACGTTTTCGATTAACATCCATTATATCATTTAACTTGTCTTCAACAAGCAAGTTTCAGAGGCAACTTGTCGAAAATACGTCATATCTGAGATCAAGCTTATGGAAGAAAGTAAACGTTTATTAAGTTTAATGCAGTCGAATTCCCATCGCAATAATATAAAATCAAACACTCTTCTTGATTGCTGAGTTGTTTTTCGGGAGTATCTTTAAAGTTTTGCTGCTTAGATAAATTCAATAAGGAAACGCATTACCCTGGGACTGTATTCTTATTGATTTATTTACTTTCTGAAGACATTATCTGAAAAATTTATACTACTTATTAATATAACAATTCTATGTGTATATATAATAATAATAAGTAGAATGAAATAAAAAAATAAAAAACTATGTAAATTTTATTGAGCCATAATCATTACAAATGCACGATGCATTTGCGATATCTAAGAAGGAAAAGTAAATGGTAAAAGATTAGCTCATAAAAGATAAACATTTTCAAACAAAGATTTCTATTTGCTCAGTAAATTATGTTGTCGATAATATTCTGTTTTCTTATATTTTCTTTTCTCACTTGTATTCTCATATTTCTTTATGGTTCAAAAACTTTTCAAAAGGTACATTTTTATCTCCTATCCTGATAAATTTCTAATGTACTACCTAATAAGACGTTTTCCATTAACACCCATTAAATCATTTAACTTGTCTTCAACAAGCAAGTCTCAGAGGCAACTTGTCGAATATACGTCATATCTGAGATCAAGCTTAAAGAAGAAAGTAAACGATTAAGTTTAATGCAGTCGAATTCCCATAAGAATAATATAACATCAAACACTCTTCTTGATTGCTGAGTTGTTTTTCGGGAGTATCTTTAAAGTTTTGCTGTTTAGATAAATTCAATAAAGAAAACGCATTACCCTGAGACTATATTCTTATTGATTTATTTACTTTCTGAAAAAGTTTATGTAACGCATAATTTAAATCAGAGTGTTGTTGTTTTCCGGAATTGCAAAATTATGAAATTATTCTTGTCATAGTAAAAATAGAGATTTGGAATATTATTATTTCCGAACCTTTGTTTTATTTAATCGTAAATGTATGATTCAACTGCGAATATGACTATTAAAAAGTACGGTATTGAAATCACAATATTTGATATCTAAGTAATAATGTCAACGCGCAGTCAAACTGAGATCGAAGGATTTTTTGAAACTTATAGTTATTTAACACTTTGTGTTTGGGTTAGGTTTTGACTGTTTTCAGCTTGACCGAACATTTCAGAAAGTCCTGAATATGTTTCAAATAATAATAATAGTAATATAATTGATTATTAATTATTAACGGTTCGGTTTATTTTATGTGGGCCGATTATCTACACGTGGGATATAGGCCCTAATGGGGTGGAATGCCCTCCGTGGGGGTCTTTTTAAGGGAACCTAACCCATATTTACGAAAGGAAATGCAAGGTTCAAAGAAAAACATGGAAAACTCTAAGGTTTAGGCCGACGGCCATGACTAGGGTTCGAACCCAGCACTTGCCTGCAACCAGTTGAGAGGTCAGAACCTCCCGGCTACTGGTGGGGCCAATTATTAACGGGTTAGTAGTACAATTAAATGCTTTTGGCAAGATTTTTCTATTGCTAATGCTGTACTTTCTATAAGCAATTATTGCTCATTAATTTCCAAAATTTACTTCAATTCTTTTCTTATTTTTTCGTTTCTTTTTGCTATTTTTGCTTGAAAATATTTTATGAAGTATTGGATATGGGAGTATAGTTCCTGCACATTTTTGAATCCTTGAGACAAGAGTTTTTCAACGATAATACTCTCATCAAACTCCAGAATTGACAGTAATAGATGTTCCCTAGCAAGTTCAGCCATAACTGACATATTTTACTTTTACTTGAATAGCCATTATTCTTTAGCCCTTTTTACTAGTGTTAGTGTGTTAATGAAACCATCAGATTTTAAACCAGAAGTGTCACAATGATACTAAAATTTTTATATAAATTTTTCTTCGTTTATTATGTGCGTAAAAAAAATCTTTTCCTTATTTTCCTATAAAAATGCACTTAAGTTTCAGTGCCATTTATTCATTTATAAATTTTGGCATTGGAAGTATTTCCCCTAAAAGATATTTTAAAAAATATGTAAAAAACTTAAGTCTTTTTGCGAGTTGTTACAACATCATGAAAAGCTACTGCATACATCTTAATAAAATTTCACTAAAAATGTCGCAATTCCATTATATTTCACAATCATTTTACAAATATGCCAACTGCATTTTTTTTTATTCTGCAAATATGACTTTTTATTTACAAAAAGAATCTTTAAAACAAGTTAAAGTTGTGATTAAATTCTAAATTCTAAAAGAAAATTAGTGGTTTTTCTATTAAAAAATGGAATGACTTAACATAATACAATTGTAATGCATCCTGTAAGTACAGAAACTAGTAAATATAAAAAAAAATACATTTGAAAACATTTTTAATAAAACATAAATGTCAACAACCAACATTCTACTTTAACTTGAAAGACAGAATGGTTGCCATTCATTCTGAAAAATTGAAAACTATAAGTTTTCCTTTTATATTTACATAAAATTTTGCTTAAATGTTTCAGGAAGCATAAAATAATAGTAAACATTTTTCATAAGAATAGAAATGAGAAAAATGAATGTTATTTGCATTTTGATAAAAATATTAAGTTTTTCTTTTATCGTTAAGCATTTATTCAAAATTTTACTTTTATTCAGTATATAAGATGCATTTTAGCATATGTCTATAGAATAGCTTTTCAGAAGTTATTTTTCAATACATTTTACAGCAAATTTCACATAGAAAAATGAAAAACACGCCCCAGACTACAAATATCGACTTTTTCTGAAAAGCGTTTCGATGAATTTTGAGTAGATAATTTAAATATTCCAATATTTATATTCATATGCAGAAAATATGTTTCCATATAAACGCTGCAATGATTAACGACTAAGCATTGCATTTCGAACAAAAATACAAATAAAACTATGGCCTCAAAAGTGAAATCAAAATTTTTGCTGTGTAAGACGGAAATATTTATAACTATAAGTAAATATATTCAAATGTATCTGTTGTAATCCCAGCGAAATTTTTGCAAAACTCATGATTTTGCGTTAAATACCTTTTTGTCATAAGGTACCCTGGGGTAATAACGCCACGTTAAGGTTCTACCAATTTTCACGGTTCAGTTTTAGTTTGTATTTTTCAAACAAATATATGATTTGATACAGCAACTCATTGACTATCTATATAAAAAAAATAACTTAACAGATATGTATTCATAAAATGTATTGGCGTGATTTCTTGACCAATGCTATTTGGCGTTATTACTCACCTATATGGGTAATAACGCCATGCAAACAAAACTATGAAATAAGATGGAATAATTGCATGTAGATTGCCCAATTCTAAAAATACAAACTCTACAAACTTAGAAATTGACAAACTGCATTCTAAGCTATTGAAAATGTTCAATTTTTCGTGAAAGTGTAAGAAAAATAAAGGTGTGGTGTGTGTGGGGGCGGGGGGGGGGAGGATGAGGCAAAAGAATATCAGACCGTGAGCTTCTTTTTTGCTTAAAAAGGACCGCTTAAACAGAATTATTAGAAACATTGCACAGTTTTAACTGTGTTTATTTGAATCAGCATTTCGGATGTAGCTCGGCCACTGTAGGGAATTAACCGGGGTATTAATGCCAAGGATTGGCGTTATTACTCCGTTATAGTTATTGCGCTGTACATTTTAAATTACAAATTATCTCGAGAAGATATCCAAAATCCTCAACAACATTTTGAAAGTCCATGAAATGTACTACAAATTTATGTAATTAACAAAGTATTTCCGGATAAAAAAAGTAGTCTTCACATCACAAAACTTATCTCGCAAATTTTAGATCAAGCGTTAATTTTAGTTGCTTGTAAAAACAATAAGACCTAAAAATGAAACAAATTAACTTGAAGCTGTTTTTTGCGATTTATATGACTCAAAACCCTTTTGCGCAGAACACATGGGTGTCATTTACCAGATTATTTCATAATTATGCAAAATATTAGCACTTGGCGTTATTACCCCGCCTGGCGTTATTACACCAGACCACCTTAGTATGTATTTTTTTAAATAAAAATTCATAATAATTTTTGCATGTAGATTGGAGTTTTTCGTCTTGCTGTCAAAAACAAAATATAACCTGGGCATTTAACTAAATATATCGAGCTGTTCGCAGTTCGAATTAGCAAAGGTTGATAGCATTTTATCAACAATTGAAAACCTTTGTGAAGTGAAATCGTTAGAAGACAGATATGGAAATATATCTAATTTGGAACGTAACTTAACAGCTAACAGTTGGGCCATTTTGGGACATTTGTGGAATAATATATCTCAGGTCAATAACTTTTTCTGGATGAATATGAGACACATTTAACAAAAGTTGAGAAGGCATTTTGTCCTACGATTGTACAATTTTTGGTTAAATGTCAATAATTATATACCAATAAGAACAAAACTATAGTGTTGTTTTCTTTATAATATAAACTATAAAAAACAGATTCCGACATGATATAAACCTGATTTATTCAACGTCATATACATAAAAATATTCCATATTGGCATATAAGGATACAGAATGTTAATCATAACTTAATGTTTTAAAACTGGATTATATTAATTAAAATTTTATTTTTTTCCAACATGTTTTTTTCCGACGAGATACAAAATTTTTTATTCCATATTAGCATGTAAGCTTTCACAATATTAATCATAAAATTTTTTCTTGAAATTGGATCATAATAATTTAAATTATGTTTCTATTGCTGTGAAACCTACATTTTAGTAAATAAATAGATCAATTACTGGTACTAAATAAATTAAATAAACGTCTCGTATTTATAGTTTTGTACTTCTGGAGAATTTAAATTTATGCAGATATATTTACACTGAAGTGAATTACTTTTTGACATAGAACAATAAAGTTGATGATGATACTGTGTAGCGAGGATGACAAGTATCTTTACTATACAAAGTATACATAAAAATGACTAAAACACTGTACATAATATTTCCAGGAACATCTTGTTTTTCATTTAATTCTTCAGCGAGTTTCCAATTACATTTAACTAGTCAGGTTCCTTTATTAACTAATCTCAGCAAAGAATATTCACTAAAGATATTATCTTTTAAAATTCTCTTTTGTGCGAAAACGTCTTTGAAAATACAAATTATATGTATACTCTGAGAGTTTGCAAGTTCAAAATCCACATCAGTACAATATATACTACCCTCATAGCGTGCATGGTCACAGTAACGTCACAATGACGTCACTGTGAGTCACTTTGGTCACATCGCATCTGTGACCAAAATGCCATCACTCAGTGACGTCACATTGTGATTGAGATGTGACTTTCTTAAAAATCTTTAGAAAATTATAAATATTCTTCAAAACATGTTATTTATTTTTAAAAATATGTTTCTCACAATTTAAATATCGTCGCTTTTGTTACAGTTTCGTCACAATGTTAATGTAAAAGTAGTCACAAATGACACATTTTTCAGAAATTTGTCACACCGTGGCTTCACAAAATGGTCACAATGTGACGTCACAAACGAGCTGTAAAACGTCCATAACGACTTCACATTTTAGTCACTGTGACTTCACATCGCCGTCACGTGACGTCACATCGACGAACGATGGTCACAATGTCATAGTGTGATTTCATTACGACGTCGCAGTGACGTCATCCATGCCTTACGGGTAAGATTTAACATTTTATGCTCCTTTTATACATCTAAATAAACTGAAAGAGAATGTAATGAGTCATTTAATAAACATTTATTAATAAAAAACAATATTATTTTCTAAAAAAAATAGCCTGACATACAATAAAGCACAGGGAAATAGTCAAAATTTATTTTTTAGCAGGTTTTACCGCAAATATTTACATATATGTAAATTTTCTCTTATTAAAAATATTATGTAAAACATTTGAAACATTATAAATCTTACAGACACGAAAAGAATACTTTCTTTTACAATATTTATTTAAGACTTGATAGATTTCCATAGCTACAGTTTTTGCTAATTAGTCTAAATATTTTAAATAATGTAAAATTGTAACAAAACCACAACAAAGATTAAAACTTGAAATGATTTACACTTTTTTTTGCAACAGTCCTAGATATACCTTAAAAAGAAGGGGAAAAAATAATTCGCCGTGTGATTTTCTTATCAAACATGTAGTGTTTCGTCATTTGATGAACAACACTGAAAATAAAGTACTTAAAGATAATTATTTTAATTGCTCTAACTCTAACCAGTTTTAAGTCGGTTTTCTCAATCGGCGTAATAAATAATGAAAAGTCTTAACACTAGAATGACGGAAGGGGCCATTCTGGCCCCTTCCATTGTTTGCGACTTTGTATTTTCTGTATTAATGAATTAAATATTTCAATATTTCACGACTTTTATTTATTTAACATACTTTCACTACATTTGAAATAAATTCTTTCCAACTTTAACGGAATCACAGATTTTAAACAATATACCTGGAATAACAGGAAGGGTCAAATTGGTCCTAACTTTCACTTCTTATCATATTTTTATTTCACCGTTCTATTGTCGGTATGACATTATAATTATCATTTCAAGTAATTCGAGTTCATGTTTAACATTTACAATTTCTCTATCCCAATGTTAGTATAGAAATTAATGTAAAAGTGACATCTGAGACAGTACAGTTTTATAACCAAAGTATGGAGTGCACATTGTAAACAAAATATTACGCTTGTATACTAGTAAATCTAAAACACGTTGCTTGTTGGCCTATGTCCTTTTTTATAATGATTTAAATATGCCTGCAATAAATAAAGAATCGAAAGGAAAGAAGAAAGTCAGTTGGAAAAAAAATATTCTGCAATTTTGAAGAGCTCTGTGATCCATATACAACATTTTGTTGCGGTACAAGATGTAATATGACGCAAATAAATGACATAAACGCCAATAAATGACGCTAATAAATCAGCATAGAAATTAAAAAATCCAAATCCAAAGTAAAAATAAGCTGAAAAAGAAATCATACCGGAAACACTTGCGTCAAATGTATAAGATCAGTTTGCGGCAAATGCGAATCTGCAAAAGCTCGATGTAGTGTTTGCTTTAAAAATGATAAAGTGTAAAGTTAAAAAAATGACCAGTAGAAATTTTATTTTTTTTCTTTATTTTTTCTCACGTTCTTTCTTATTACTTAGCATTTACCCCACTCATTTTATGAATCTCCAGAGAGATGAGCTGAAAAAACAGTTTCTTTCTCCAAATATCAATTTAACATTTAAGAAATTTTTTGTATCATTGCTTTAAAATTTCCTAGAAAGATCACGCTGTAACTATGAAATATCTGACCAGACACTTATACTTTTAACTCATCCAATATCAACTTTCACTACACTAAATAACTCCCTATATTCAGTAAAAGTAAAATATTGAGTAATGTTTATGATTTTTTCAAAATTTTAGAAATTTAAATTAAAAGAAAAAAAATCTCTCCAATTTATTTATTGCAAAATAAAACAAATTCCAGAGTCGTTTTTACCTTATTTATTTATGATAGTTCATAAATAAATAATAATGGGCAATTGCTAGATATTTTATTAAATGAAATGCAGAAAGAAATATAATGACAAAAAAAAAATCGGAATAATCTTAATAAAAATATTAATAATAAAATATATTACGTATTTGAAATTTAAAACAAATAAATTTCTTCCGAACTGTTTAGAAAATACAGCATTTATTTTAATTTCTTTATTCAGATACATTTATCGTTCATAATTGAGAATTAATAATTTATATGCTTCTTAAGAAGCTTTTTAAATATTACTAATCACCTCTTTAAAGATCAGGAAAAAGGATTTATCTCGACATCTACAATGCGATATACATTTTTTAATTATTTGCACTCATTATATAAAATTTAAACGACACTAATTTTTGTAAATAAGTATTTTCCTGTTTAAACATATGAATATTTTATAAGTAGTTGAAATTGTCCAACATCAAAAGATCATTTTGTAAGCCATCAAAAGATTATATTAGAGCCATTTAAAAGGCTGTAATGAAATATGCTTTTGTATGAAATATAATCAAAAATTTTAAAGAAATAAACTACAAAGCAAAATATAAACATATTTTTCCAAATAATCTTAATAAAAAAAATCAAACATTATCAATAAGAAAATACAGTTAATATTTTTTTATTTCTTTGTGTATATCTGAAATAAATTCTTCACTTTTCTGAATTACATTTTGAATATTAAATGAAAACAGCAGGAGCAAGAAACAATCAATTTGCAGATTGATAACTGCTTCTATTTAACACATCCGCTGCCGATCACGCTCCAGCGCGTGATATGACGTCAACGTTAAGGGACCACTCAAGCGCCAGGGCGTGAAGTGGGGGCATGTCCAATATCCAGTCACGCGCAGGCGCGGGAAACTCTTACTGATTCTTTGTTATAAAAAGTAAATCGGCTTCTGGGAAAAACCCACTTCTACAGTGCGGCATTAACTATCATCACATCTTCACGTAAGTGGCAGCGATCGTGTTAAGAAATATGACATTATTAACCTTCTGACAGTCTTGGAAAAGGCCAAATTTGTAATGTTCTATTCACTTCAATTTTTTTAAATGCGGATAAAACATGATTCTTTCACTATTATATATAAATATTTGAATAAAAATATAAATGTGAAGATTTAGAGCAAGGCTATCCAACGCGGCGCCCGCGAGCGCCATGGCGCCTTTTGCTGAATTTTTGACGCCCTTTTGAAAAATTGTTGCAATGGACTTTTTAAAAGTAAGATTTGATTATAAAAAAAATCTTTAAAATCGTTAATATTTGCATCAGAAATATTTTCAAAACTTTTGAAAACGCATTAAAAAATCAGAAACATACATTGAAAATTTAATCATGCATATTTTGCACGATTTAAAGTTTTTTTTCTCTCTATCTTTTTTTAAGTGTTTGTATGATGGTTAAATGCGGTAATTAATTGAAATAACTCTTTTTAATAATTAACAAGTAACAGAAAAATAAACATTTCTTTTTTCACATTCTCTATCCCTTTGGAGGTATATGATCATGAAACCCATATATTTTTTTCTTTTTGCTGGCCATTGACTGTTTTATACGAGGAATAAAGGGGCTATCTGTGAAACACTTTGAAACTACCTTTCTCTTTGGAATCACCCATTTAGATTGGTCATTATCATGAATTTTTCTTATACATGTTACCGGCCATACCCGATTTTAGGCCGAAGTAGATTGGCCTAGAACAAACTAGTTTATCCTAACGCCTATCGGATAAACTAGTTTTTCCTGGTCCAAACCAGTTTATCCTGACGCCTATCCGATAAACTAGTTTTTCCTAGGTCAAACTAGTCTATCATAACGTCCATAGGATAATGTGGTTGAGTTATGCGGATTTTTTAAACTTATTAAAGGGTGCAGTTTTGTTACATTATTCTGAATATGTTGGAAAATGTTTCATAATCTGTGTTTGTCGCCAGATTTTTGTTCTTGTTTTAATGTGGAAAAGGGGGTTTACTTGCATAAGAAATTAATTGCTTCTGAACTAGGTAATTTTTTTTCAGATAAATGTACATGCTTTCGGGCCAGGCTACAAGCATTAATTACTTTTTAACCAACTTCAAGGGGAAGGTTATGATTTCGACCTGTATGTATTTCTTGTTCACTCATAATTTTTTTAAATATGAACCAATTTTGAATTCTTCTTTTGTTGGAAAGTATAAGATACCCATATGGTCCCATTTTAATTTCATTAAATTCTGATTATTAGAATTTTTTTAATGAAAAAATGTGGATTTGATAAAAATAATAATGATTTGTCGCAAATCATCTTTCATTGTTGCAATCGTTTTTAAATCATAAGCATATAAATACTATGCATTCATATGCATTAGCGCCAAGTTGTCGTCAAGCTTGATTCTTTTTTGAAGTCGGTTAGTATTTTTTTAAAGCATATTTTATACTCTATGCATTTAAAAAAGCATAATATTTTAAGAGATATACATGATTTGTCTTTCGTGAAAACGAACTGAGTTAAACATGTATAATGAGGAAAGGGGTTTTAGATTCATTTGTTATGTTATTTTTATACTTTTATCTGAAAACTCATCTGGAAACTCATGTTTTGAAATTCACATCCTCAGTTGTATTTTTACATAAGTTTAATTTTGTAAGGAAATGAGGTTGTTTCTTTTCATGATTTTATTTTACAAAGATGTGTTATTTTCATAAACTTTTATTTTACTAATAACGTTCGTATGTATGATTCCCTAGTCAAAGTTTGTATTTAAATTTTAACTTACTTCCAAATATCCGATAGAGGTTCAATTCGCATACTGATTTTTATCCAATAACAATGTCATATTAATACGATTTCAGCTGCGTGTCATTTATTTATTTTATAGGACTACATAAAATTCTATTAGATTAAGAAATTTAACAGAATTTTAAATGTGCATAGTTTTGTAAAGAATTTGACTATTGCTTTTCATAATTTAATTTAACAAAATTTCTATTATTTTTTTAATATATTGAGTACAAGTTGTATATTTTGCTTTAATATGTAAACATAAACAAAAATTTTAAATTAATATTGTAAAAATTATTTTACTGTCAATGTTTATTCTTAAATTTTATATCTGTCATTTATTTTTATTTCCAGTAAATTTATTACTGACCCATATTTTGCAGCAAAATAGATGCTCCAACTTTATACAACCTTACGCGGTCAGTTTTAATCACAGAGAAATGGGACCTTTTTTTGTCTTACTTGTTAAAGTAGTGGTAAAAATTTGCTAAATATCACTTATAGAACCGGGGGACCATATAAAATATTAACTTTCGTAATTAAAAAAAAAATATTTTTTAAACCTTAATAGATACTTCTTTACCTTTATAAAAACATTTTTGCAACTGGAACTATATGTCTATGACTTACGGTATGGAAATCATCCATTGATCAACGTTGAGAGTGGACACACTGTATAATTGCAGTATGGATGAATGTCAAAATATACACACTTAAAAAAGATTTCATTTAATTAAAAAAATCGACAGTTGACCAATTTTAAAATCCCGTTAATTCATTTAAATTTGAGTATTTTAATATAAATATCACAAAAGTATTCATTCACAAGGCCATAGTTTTAGAAATTTTCCATATTTCTAAAACATTTAAACTGAAAAAAAAAATAAACTTGAAATGTAATACCTACATGTGTATTTCCACCAGTAAGATAATATACCGCTCAAAAGATAAATATATTTTCGAACTCAAAACAAATACTGTATTCGTATTTACAATCAAATTTTAAAATTAGAAAAAATTTTCTTTACATGAAGTTGCGTAAAACTTTTAAAGCTTAAACAAATATCTCTGAGCTGCGTCTGATCGATAATGTATCACATTTGAACTAAAGTTTAGAAAGAAAAATCAAAATATAACTCTGAATGCATTTGTCAATTCGGATTCCATAATGGCAAATGCTACTCTCGGTAGCTGCGTTATTTTTCTGACAAGAAAGGGCCATACTGGGCATACTCAGAAACTTTTGAAAAAAAAAAAAAAGCTAATAAAACTACTTAAGTATGTAACAAAGAATCAGTCAAAATTAGTGGCGGAGTCACAATAGAAATTATGTAAAAAAATAAATAAATAAAAAACTTTCAAATATTTGGCGTGAATATCACGCGATTTGTCGAGCAGCATTTTTCCTCGCCAAAAGCAAACGATTTTATGCAACTGAAAACTGCTAGATTTTTAGAATGCGTGTAAATACTATTTAATGAATTTAAACATAAACAATGAAAGAGTTTAATATGTTATATATATATATATATATATATATATATATATATATATATCTTGTATTACATATATATATTGTTTGTTGCTATATTTTTTAATTTATCACTGGAGAAATATTTTCACATATAAAAAATTCATATTGAAAAAAATATTTTCATACATTTAAGCATATTCAAATTTAAAAGCCATGTGTTTCCATAGCAACGAAATCGACTTGACAATGCTCAATTGGACTTTGAGCTTGAAATAATTTTAATGAATTTAAATTATGAATTTCGTTTTAAACCGCAAATTTTGATGGTTAAATTTGAATATAAATACATATAAATATCGATGTAACAAAATTACACTTTAAACAAAGTAAAACTGGCAAAATTAAAGTTATTTAAATTATATTTACCTAAAAAATTTCATCATGGAATTTTTTTTTGTCTTTAAAGCGTATTTGGCATAAAAAAGCATTTTTTCAAACTGCATTCTTTCGCCAACCGATGATAAATCGCCAAATAACGAAATTTTCATTATTTTTTTACGGACGCTGTATGGAGGTTCTGCCAAAATCTTTTTTATAAACGTATATATACCCATAAAAAGAACATTTTGTAATTTTTTCACATTTTTCGGAGCATGCCCGTATGGAGACCTTCCTTGTGAGTTGTATAACTATATTGAAAGTTATATTGTATGGGTAAAATTAATTAAGAGAAGGAATGAAACTGGAAATTAATTTTTACCAGATATTTTATTTTCTGAAAGAAAAAGGATAAAAAAGCAAAACTACTAAAAAAACCTGCTTTATGTCTCCCTAAATTGAAAACAGATTAAAATATGTGTATTAGATATGATGTGTAAAAATTAGTTGTTGAATAAAAATTATTTAAAATCCTATATTTTTGTACAGATAAATCGATGTAACATTTTGTCATAAAGTAAAAATATTAAAATTTATAGTATGAAAGCTTTATGTGCTATGAGCAGTTTTTCTAACAAAATGGAATGTGCTGGTTTAGGTCAAGTTTGATAAGTGACTTCTTTTTAGGTGCGTTCGAAATTATGTAAATACGTAGCACCTATGGCCTTCTTCCGTCCGTCTGTTTGTCCATCTGTCTGTCCGACCACATGTAAAAAAGGGGAAACTGTTCTAACGGATCGTTTCAAATTTTAAATACATAATTATTGTATAATTTTTTGAGTCATTTTAAATGATATGAAAATCAGATTTATAGTTTATTTACAGGGGCGATGAAAATTATTCCGTTAAATTTTGGTCAATGAAAAAAAAATAGTTTCAAGCGAATTTTATTGATGTTACAATCTTTCGAATATAATACAATTAATATAAATTAATGAAGTATAACTAAAACGTATATCTGCACTATTTTGCAAAAAATATTTAGTATTAATTTAAAATTATTAAAATTAATTAAAAAAATAAAATTATTAAAATTTTTATATTAATTTAAAATTAAAAATTAAAAATATAAAAAATATTAAAATCAATTAATTAATTAATTATCAAAAATATTGAAATTACTTTAATTAATTAATTATTAAAAATATTAAAATTTGTTCAAAATTAGTATTTTAAAATTGTAGCATTAGAAATGGAAACAAATCTTGTACGGAGGGATATTTAAGTATTACACAACATAACAGAATTTGACATTCCATCTGGTGTAAAAAAAATATTAGTGCGTTTTTTTGAGTATTTGAAGAACTTTCTTCAATTTCGTAATAATTTTTTTTATAATTTATATTTTTGAAATTTATATTTTTGTAACATAATGTTGTCTATTGTAGTATGAATATACAGTGAAACGAAATTAAAATTGATTAGAAATAAATAAAATATTTCATGGCAATGTTTCATATGATGAATATGAATGTAAGGTAGACCGGGGCATGTTGGCCCATTTTTTCCCCGCCATTTTATTAAAAAAAAGAAAAAAAAGTTGCACATTCAACATATAGTTTAATTATATATAAGAAAAGGGTATATCCATTTTTCTTGGTAAAATATGTCCTTGAATCAATAAAGTCGAATTCTATACATGGATTGATAGTCTTTAACCCTTTATCTACCGACGGTACTTATAAGTACCATTAAAATTACTTATTATAAAATTCTTTTAATACATCGATTAGTTGTAATACTGTTTAGAATATGTTTCAGATATATTACTTTATTTTGTTCCGAAAGCATTATTGGTTACAGAAAACAAAAATATTTTCAAAAAGATGATTTCCTTTGCTTTTATAACTTTTTAGCTTTCTTGGCGCTGAGGGAGGGGAATAGGGATTTTTCAATGCGGACATATTTCTATATTTATATTGTAAGAACATCATATTTCTACACTTTATGCTTCTACAAAATACTAAGAAAACAATTTAAAATAAAACAGTTGAGTGGGGTTATACATACCGTATAAAATTCCTGTAAATTCAAATTTAAATAATCCTTCTAAATCCTTCAATCCTTCTAAAAACCTTCAAAAATTTATTAAATGATTATGTAAATCTTTTAATTTAGTTTGAACAATTTACGTAAAATACTTTAGAATATTAAATTTTCATGAATTCATAATTCGGTAATTAAACGGTTAAACAAAAATGTATTTTTCCCCAGCTTTAAGCTTATACCTCAAGTTCATGAGAGGTTATGACCCTTTATGAGTGTTTTTGAAAAAAATGTATTGTGACAAAACTTCTATGTGGATTTCAATGAAAAAAAATAAGGTATGTATAAAATCATCGTACTTATAGTTGATAAATTTTTTAGATTTTTTTTTCAACAAAAGAAAGAAATTATGACATTTTGCTTGTTTTTCATTAAGCAATTTAATTAAAAATCTGTTGAAATATTTGAATGAACACCTTTAATTTTTTGCTTAGGGATGTTATGTACATTTGATGCCAGTTTCAACTATTTATGTAGGATGCATAATTAAAAGTAATTAAAGACATATTTCGGGGAGGGGGGAAGGGTCTCACACCAATCCCAGACACATTTCAAAATCAGGTACAATTGATCAATTGATACCAATTTCAAATAAATGCAGTGTGCATAGAATATTACTGAATTTATTAATCATGGAATTCATAAGTAATTGTTACCGTAAACTAAAAAAAAATAATTGAAATAAGCAATTATTGTTTCGACTGCTTTTTGGAAATAATTAAGGATATTTTCCGATTGTCTTCTTTGATAATAGGATTTTTATTATCATGTCGAAGTAAGGTATACATTTGGTGAGACTTACAACTTTCTACTCTGGGTTTATTATACAAAATGAAGAATTTATTCTAGGGAGGTGGGAGGAGTCTGTTAAATAGTGTTTCATAGAAGAAAGATTTTACATATTAGCCAAAATAAAGTTGATTGATAACGTGTATGTATTTCGCATTACTGTTTATTTTCCTTGCTGTTTCACCTTCAAGTGATTTCGCCAACAGCATAGCTTCATACGTAAACTGTACTTAATAATGCACATGCATTTGCAATAGCACATGCATTTCACAAATTTCCATCCTCATTGGCATAAGAGTATAACTTTTCTTTTCGTACAGTGCACCCAGTTTAGAAAATTGAAACTCTCACCAAATGTATATCTTTCTCGGGTGTGATGAATATTGACTGCGAATTATTTTCTAAAATCAGTCAAAATGATTAATGTTACAGCTTTTTTATGTAAAAAACTATTTTTTGTCGTCAATGATTACAATCAGCTTTGGATTTCGAGATTAATATATTCTGATATATTCTATGCATCGTGCGTTGTTTTGAAACTAGTATATGATATGTTTGATTTGCAAATACGTAAATGTAAATTTGGTTTGGGACACTCTCTCACGCCCCACCCGGAAATTTGTTTTAATTTTTCTAATGTGATGCTTCCTGCGTAGAAATTTGAAACTGACACCATCCTACCTAGCAGTATTTTATGCTATTGAATTACAGTGGTCACTCAAAGATTTTAATAGATTCTTAGTTAAAATTTTGAATTAAAAACACGAAAAATCTCATAAAACTTGTTTTTATGTTGATTTTTTTTAAAACCACTATTCGTTTGATAGCATTATATGTCCCTTATTTTTTCGCTAAAGTTGGACAAATAGTTTCGGCACAATGCACCCTTTTCGCAAATGGGCATTAAGGATCATAATCCCCCTCCCCTCCATGGACTTCAGTTGTGAGCTTCGAATTAGGGAGAAATGCAATTCTTTTTAAAGGTTGCCGATTCATGTATGAATCACAGTGATCAACTGGAAGGCATATTTTACAAAGAAACATGGTTATACTTTTTGTTGAAATAGTAATTTATAGTTTCTATGAAAAGGCCGAGGGACATCATGCCAATTGAACCACCTTGTCAAAAACATAAATAAATGTACACAATCGGACAATTAAATCAAAACATGTAATGACAACATTAATTAGCGTCAAAACTGACAAGAGAGAACAACTAACAAGCTTCCAAAATTTACCTATGTTTGTGGAATTTTTATGCTTTATTCTATACTTTGGACATCTATTCTTTAACATGATTGTATTCTTTCCGAAGCAAACGATTCCTTGGAAAATTACATCTGGATTATATCGTCGGAAATCATTGAAATTTAGAATCATTATTATTGAGAAAATATACTTTTTCCATTTTTTAAAATCTTTAAAATGATCAGCAGATTCTTATCACCCTAAGAAATCGAAAATTTGTTTTTCGTTTTTACAATGGGTAAAAAGAAACTATTTTTATCACAGAAAATTATTGGCATAATTTATTGTAATGCAATTTTAGTAATCTGTGCAAAATTGTATCAGAGTTTATGTGTATTTGGTGAGTGTGTAGTAAAATCAAATAATCTGACATGAAATTAATTATTTAATAAGTATTTAGTGATTTAAAATTCCAGGATAAGACAAAACTCGATTAAAATAATAAAATGTAACTGGCCTGCCAAGTCATGTCTTGATGAAATTCTTCTGCAGATTTGGATTCAGAGGTTGATCTGTAGATTTATGATTGTGTTAAACTGAACCAAAAGGTGTGAAAACATGGGAAATTGGATGCAGAAAACCACAATTTAAAAAGAACCAATCATCGACTAAAAACAGGTCTGTAGCTAGTTTCCTCTAAGATATGGATTGGCGGACAAGTTGCCTGTTGATTTGCAGAATCGAATTTTAACCGAAGTGAAACCGAGTCTTTTCTCAAAGCATAATTAACTGCGCTCGGTGGTTTTTCCGCCTGCCTACCGAATAAAGAAAATGTAAATTAATAAGCATTTACTCCTAAAATTCGAATACAACATTTAGAAAAACTTATAAATTTCCAATATACATAAATTATACGTTGTATTAATGAGATTTGAAATAATAGTAAAAAGTAAAAATGAACTGGCATTTGGAATTATTCCGTAGATTTTTCCAGAAATTTCAAGATTGCTTACAAAAAATTATTAAAAGGAAAAACAGAGATGTCTTGTTACTCCATTATGGCGGTGGAGAAATATTTAAAATGGATTGTATTCATAAATGGATATGAGCTAAGAAAAAATAATCAATATGCGCAGCAAAAAAGACCGACACACGACAACCAACGGGTTAACACGTTCGTTGCCGCTTACGTGAAGATGTGATGATTGTTAATGCCGCACTGTAGAAGTGGGTTTTTCCCAGAAGCCGATTTACTTTTTATAACAAAGAATCAGTGAAAGATTTTCCTGCGCCAGCGCGTGACTGGCTATTGGACACCACCCCACATCACGCGCTGGCCCATGAGTGGCCCCTTACCTTTGACGCCATATCACGCGATGGCGCGTGATCGGCAGCGAATGTGTCAAATAATCCTGGAATTCAGCCATGAGATCAATGAAGTGGCGGTTTTTGCAGCCTATAAGAAAATTACTTTATATTTGGTTTAAGAACCATTAAATTTCGAGTTTTTTCTGAATTGTTACAATAAAGATAGACAATCTGTATTATGAAACAAAATTAAAATTCCGTCTTTGTTATATCCTTATAGTATGAATGCGATTAATACTATTATTAACAGGCTATATAACCTAAGGTTAATAAAAACTCTACTAATAGTCCATGTAGTCAACGATTAATAAGAACTTTATTAACTGTTAGTCTTATATAAATGAAAATTTCCGTACAGCAGATCGTATCTACACGTATCATGAAATCTACACGTATTTAATGTGAAATTTTTTCCTGCATTTTTCTTTAATATAATACTAAAACCCCATTAATTTCTCAATGGAATTTAATGAATTATTAAATGCCATTAATAATAATTAAATTAAAGCATTAAAGTATTCTTAAGTATGCATCAGGAAATTTGAATCAAACTTAGATTTTGCTATTTTTCAAAACAGCAAATGAATTAGTATGGAATTTTGCAGAATAATTCAATTCGAAGCAAAAGTACATCTCTGTAAAAAAATAAAATTGAAGTGTAATATTTCGTAAGAGATTTTCGAGATGTCACCTTATTAATATGTCTTCGTAAAATGTCTTCGAAAATCATTTAATATATTATAAACAAATACATTTATGCGACGATCTAGAAGAAAATTTATTTCTCAAAGCAAGTTTAAGGATGAGAATCTAGACATAGACCACAATCCTATGCAATTCTTATTACAATAATATTACACCAAGAACTCATTCGAATTACTAAGCTGTTTTTCGAAAGTAACGGTAAAAGTATGCGGCAAAGGCAAATTCGATAAAGAAAATGAATTAACCTAGGGATAAATAAGTACGGCTTAGCTTATTTACTCAATAAATTAACATAGCAATGTAAACTACATTTAAACTTTTAGTTTGGGTTTCACGAGGCCTTTGGCTGATGAAATTATCCAATTAAAGGTTATAGTATTACAATAGTGCACTATTTTGTAATGGATATTTAAAGATGTATTTTGATATGCAATTTAATAATTTGCTTTGTCAAACTTTTAACGTGTTTCTAAAGACAACGTATTTTCCAAAATTTAATACTACAAAATAATAAATTACCTCGACACATTCTTATTAATTAAATTAAAGTATAGAAAAAACGCTTTAGATATATGTTTGAAGAAAAATAGTGTTTTAAGGGAAATTCGATTAATCCTTTTTAACATCAAATGGATCACTCTGGAATTTCGATTCGTGAGAAAAACGTCTAGTGTACTAATTCCATTTTCGTGCTGTCAGTTAATAAGAAAACAATATAATTTGGAACAAATATTGCAGAGTCATTATTTTTATTTTAATGGATATAGCGTATGTAAAAGTATATTTGATTTATCTAATACAAAATAAATACATGATGAAATTTTAAAGACTTTTTTCAGCTTATAGCAGATTATTTTATTCTGCGTATTTTTGTAAAAGAAGTATCACATTGTCGTATAAATGTGAATTAAAATATACTAGTAAATAACGATAATTTTATAAATTGTAACGTTCATGTTTAAATTATTCCCATATAAATGTGTTTAAGTATATACAGATTAAGATTATGATATAATTTTTTTTTTGGCAATGTTGTTACTAAGAAGAACACATTGTTTTATTTTAAGTACATACTTTTTATAAATATAGTAAAGTTGCCATGCGCTACTTAATAAAACGGCCTATGGCGCGGTGTTAACTCCTTCGCGATGGGATCATATTATGAAATTTTTAATGTTTTGACACCGGTTTTTAGAAACAGAAATTTGTGCATTATTAAATCGAGAAAATGCTCCGATTAAACAAGTTAAATTTTACAGTAGAATTTTACTGGTGGGGATAAACAATGATTCTTAAGGCTCTTAGTTGCGCGTATATACACTGGTATGCAAAATTTAAGGACGATTACCAAAATTCCGATTTTCAAGGGATTTTCATGCGATAATTTTCACTCGAATATTCAAAAGGAAGTAATATAATTCGACTAATTACTATCCCTGTTTAACAGCTAGCCCATATAACATCTCATTCAGGTCACACATGGTCACAAGAGTCACAGTAACAACGGCGAAAAAAAATAGGAAATTCCATACGTCTCTTTTACGACTCTAAAATGATTACTATATGTGACTCCACTGGCAGCAGGTCATTGTGATTGCTGCTCTGTGGAGAGTCACCAGGTGACTTTACAATGTCGTTTCATTGAGACTCTCGGGTTACCTCTCATCTGGAAACTCAATTTCAAAGTCATAGCGAACGTTGAATTATGATAAATTACCAAATAATGTCCCATTAAAGTCACATGGTGACTTTTCACCACTTTTCACAGTTGTTACTTCACAGTAGGGTGCCTGTGACCATTTGACAAAGTATTGTGACAGAAAGCCATCATGTGACTTTAATGTGACATTATATTTGTTAATTTATATTAATACAACATTCATACAGTCTCCAAATGACAGTCACATGAGAGTCTCAATAAAAAGAAAACATTGTAAAGTCACCTAGTGTCTCTACGCAAAGCAGCAGTTGCAGTGAACTGTCAGTGAAGTCATATATAGTGGTCATTTGAGACTTATAAAAGAGCCGTATGAAATTTCTTATTTTTTGTTTTGCCTTAGTAACTGTGACTCTTGTGACCATATGTGACCTGAATGAGATGTTATATAGACTAGCTGTTATGCAGGGATAGTAATTAATCGAATTATATTACTTCCTTTTGAATATTCGCGTGAAAATTATCTCTTGAAAATCCCTTGAAAATTGGCATTTTGGGACTCGTCCTTAAATTTTGCACACCAGTGTATATGCGCATTTATACGTATCGCTCGTTCCCGAAGGTTTAAAAATGCGGAGCCAGCATAGTTAAATTGAAAACGGATTGAGACACGAATAAAATTATTCATAAAAATATAGAGCATCTTCGATTTAGTACAAAAATACTCTCTTTTGACATTAAGGCTCAAAATAGAACGATTAGAACGCGCATTTGTTATATCGTATTTTCCAGCACTGTATGGTACAAAAAAGACGTAGAAAAAAAATAAGTATAATAATATACCTTAATTAGAGATGTTCAAACTTTTCATCGTCAGCTGCGTATTTGGATGCACATTTGTCTGAAAGATAATGATTTCTCCTTTCGTTCAAATTTCTTGATCATCCGATCAAGAGAAGCCATTTTGAAATGTTTGTTACAGATAAATATGATATTAAGTAATACATCAATTTTTACTGCAGTGTTAGGAAAAATTACACTTAGTTCCATTGAAAATGTATGCATGTACGAATAAGAAAAAATAACTGACTTGTTCCGGAATATATGTGGAATCCAATGATAGATGCATTTGAAAATATCTAGTGGACATTATTAAGAATATGCCACAAATTCGCAAGAAATGTGCTATACATAAAAAAATATTGCATTTCATAAGTAAGGCAAAATAACATATAATGATTTTGGCTCTAACGCAAAACTTTTCATTTAGATTTCATACAGCCGTAAAATACTTCATACAATCCAAAAAAGGATTAGTAATGAAGAAGTAATTAATGGAAAATAAATAAAAGATTATCCTGACACAAAGTTTGCTGCTCGTTTGAGATAGAAAAGAGACATTTAACATTATGTATCAGTTTTGAGGATATTATCACATTTATAGTTATACCTATGCCACTTGTTGTGTAAGAAGTTGCTCTTAATCCGAGTCTATTACTACTATTCTATAGAAAATGATTTTTTTTTTAACTGTGTCTCTTTGCCTTTCTGGTGAGAGATGTCGAAAGCACATAAGGAAAATATGAATGCTTTTTTGTAACAGTAAAAATAAGATTTTTTAGTACAGTAGAGCCCCGCTCATTCGGACCCCGATAATCCGGATCGGTTTGGTCATACTTTTTTTCAAGTTTGAGAAGCAGTTGGCTAATTTCCATAGAAGTAACTTGTTTCATCGTCGTATTCTGAATAAAAAAAATCTCTTCTGAAATCTTTTCGGAAGAATTAAACAAAGTAAACTCATTTACTCTTTGTAAATATTGATTAAGTTTAACATAAAGGTGATTTTCTATATATATGTTTTATTTTATTTCATTTTTTTCTAATTCTCCGGATAATCCGAATTTTCGATAATCCGGATTGGGTCTGGTCCCAATTAATCCGAATTATCGGGTTTTACTGTTTTAGTTTAGTTAATCATTTCATTGTTACAATAAGTCACGAAAAACGAGCTTTATGGATGAATGAGCTTTATGGATAAATGAGCTTTAAAATTATGAAAATATTTATGTAAATACTATTAGGGAAAAAGAATTGAAGAGTAAAAATAAATTTAAGATGAAAATGTTTAATACAAATACTTAAAAATCTTCATATATTCTATCTGAAAAATAAAAAAAAAATCTACTTTGATTCTATTTGGATAAATGAGCTTTAAAATTATGAAAATATTTATGTAAAAACTATTAGAGAAAAAAAGAATTGAAGAGTAAAGATGAAAATGTTTAATACAAATACTTAAAAATCATCATATATTCGATCTGAAAAAAAAAAAAAAATCTGCTTTCATTCTATTTGAAGGAAATCCACCAAAACTATTTCAATCACACTATTCTATGAAATTTTGAAATTCTACTTTCAAAAGGAAATAATATTTCTCGACAAAGAAAATGAGAATATGTTTACGGAAATGAGAACAAAGAAAATACATAATATTTGCATTCTAATGAAAAATAAGTTTGTTTATCACTAAACATTATTCTTTTTCTTTCCATTGTCTTATCGGTTTTGGTAAATACCGTACATTTAGTACTGTAAAAATTGCATCTTAAAATTTCTTCTTTCATTTAAAATGAATGAAATTTCAGATCGCAACATGATTAAAGCACTCTTTCCCTCTTCTGTTACAGAAAAGATACTTTTAACTTTATATAACAGTTCAGAAAATATTGTCACATTTGTAGTCACATTTATATTTCTTTTCCTGTATCAAGGTGTACTTAATTCGAGCCAATTATTACCATATTATGCAAAAGGATTTTTTAATTGTGTCACTTTTCCTTTCTGGTGAGCCAAGTCGAAGATTTATAATATCTGTAATAAAAAAATACATCTATGTTTTATTTCAGGTAAAAGATAGTTATAAAATGCATTTAATTGTGATAGTTTTTCTGTTCTTTACATATGGAATAGTACATCGGAATATTTTCGTAAGAAAGTAAAATCGTCTTTAATTAATAAATATTTTGAGAAATGTTTCATTACATTTTCGTTTGTTGGTACTTATATGTATTAAACGAGCACATAATGTTAAATGCTATAATATAATGTTAAAAGTTATTATATTTTAAACCGATTTGTATTTTGAAATTGCAACTTATCAAAGTATAAAAAAAAAATTATTTCCAAAAATGTTGTCGCACAAAAGAGATTTTTAAAACATACTATTTTCATTGAAAATTCTCAGTTGGGTTTAGTTAATTGCATATGTTGCTGTTACGAGTTGAAATTCCTCTCTTAAGTGAAATAAAAATCTCGTTAAAAAAACTAAGATGTTGAACAAAATGCTTTTGAAAATATGTTGATTTGTGTTTTAATAATTTTCTGTGATTTATAATTGTGCAAATAATACTGATTATGGGATTTTCTATGATCAATTCTATGATTTATAAGAATGAATACATTTTTGAAAAATTATGAAATAAAAAAATATTCTACCCTGTCGTTAATTAACTCGCCTATTTTCCTAAACATACGTTGCCAAAAATACCATTTACAATGATGTAATGACAATCTTCCAGTTTAAAAAGTATATGTTATAACATTGATGACAGTAAGAGGTGATATTTTTTTTCTGTGTGTATTTGCAATTACAGTTTTTCCTTATTTGCTTCAAAATTTGATTTATGTTTTGAAACCCTGTTTTTAATTTATTTTCCATCAGAAACTTTCGATTCAATAATAAAATTTTACTGTCAGACATGGAAAACATTTTTCAACACAGACTATAAACACCAAAATATTTAAATTACGTCCTCAAATTGCATCCTGATATTTCCTTAAAAATTTCGATTATAAAAGTCTAAAGCGCTTTAATAACTTTCTAATATGAAGTTTCATTTTTTGTATATAAAAGACGAAATTTTAACTTGTGAGGGAGTGACCTTTATCATAAAGGCACTTTAGTATTTCTGAGATCGTGACGTCAATAATGTAACATGTGTAAGCGTAAAAGCGACATCTATCCTCTCTTTTACTTTAACTTTCTAGTGTGTGCGTGTCTCTTTCGGATTCTGCAGTTAGCTCGCGGTTATTAGTAATATGTTAATGTGAAGTATCTCAGTTTGCAGCATATAAAAGCTTGGGTTTGAGTGAATGGAGAGTGTCTCTGGCACTAGCCAACGAGAGAACATCTGTGGCGTTAGCCAGTGTGTGAGTATCTGTGGCGTTAGATAGCGAAGTGAGATATTATTCAGCGAAGTGCTAGCCGATTGAAAGTAGCAGCGGGCCTCCAGTGAAGTGTAAAGGAGTTTCGATAGTTGACTTGAGAGTTGGCCGGGGTAAGAAACTTCATAGTAGTTTCATTTTGATTATTTGTGAATAAAGAATTACACACAGCCACGGGCTGTCTAATTAAGCTTTATCTAGTAGCTCAGCCAAGAGATAGTGAGAAGTGTTAGAAGGTGCCACGATTGAGCTCGTCCAGAGCCTGTGAGTATGCGTTTAGCTTTTTCATAGTATTCTCAGTTGTGTAGAATTAAGACTTGCTCCACTTCCCTTCAGCCCTCATCATTTTAATAAACTTTGTTGTTTTATCTTAATTACTGAGTATGTCTGCATTTAACCTCCACCACGACCAACCAATCGTTACAAATGACACTCAACGTGTATATAACGTTACAAATGGCGCCCAACGAAATATCGGACATTGTGAGATTGTGCCACGTGTGTATTTCACCGGTGAGGGTGATATTAGTGAATTTTTAGTTAAATTAGATGATTATATTTTGTTCAATAATATACCTGAGAAAAGTAGATACGTAGTGCTTAAATGCTCATTGAATGGCGAAGCACTTTTGTGGTTGGAAAATATAGGAAAGTTTTTGATTACTGATGAAGCGAAAAGATTTCAACAAACTGTGATTGAGTTAAAGAAGGCATTTCCTCCCGTTAAAGATAAGAGTATTTTGAGAAAAGAGTTCTATTGCAACAGGCAGAATATTTATGAGTCGGCGTCAAAATTTTATCTTCGTAAGCTGGAACTAAAAAATAAATTAGATTTAGATATCTCATTTGAGGAATTGTAGGACATTGTTTTTCCTCTTTTTAATCCAAATATACAGGACGTTATTGAAGTTAGAGCACCGAATAATTTTGCAGAAATGCATCAGATATTATCGAAGTATGAGACTCGGCATAGCTCGGATCAACGGGATTTGCGTAGCCCTCGTCAGAGACCTGTCGCGGATAGTAATTTGAGAAATGAGGGGGAACGTAATTTTGTGAGAGGGGGACAGCGAATTCTGGATAATGATTTGCGTAATAGAAATGATGGTTTTGGTCGTAATATGTCGAATTCTGGTAATAGGAATGGTGGTGGTGCTAATAATTTTAGAAGTGGTGAGAGAAATATGTATGGAAATAGACAGAATAGTGATTATGATCGGAGAGGGGGAGTACGGGACAGGAATGTTTCTTCGCAAGTAAGGAGATTAACTTCGGATGAGAATTTTGAAGGTAGATCAGTGCAAAGGAGAGGTGTGAGGAGGTCGGGTCAGTTAAACTGGTAAGTGACTGTATTTCGGAAGGTATGCAGTCACAGATTAAATCGGAAAAGCCTTCTGTGAGTTTGAATAAAATTACTATTAATCCGGTTGAGTTACCTGAAGTGTTAATTGTGTTAGATGGTATTGTCGTTAAAAGTGTCTTCGATACAGGGGCAGATAAGTCGTTCATTTCTTTTGATTGTTATCGGAAATATTTTTCGTATAAGAAGTTGAAGAGGTTAAGTCTGGTGGTTCAGTCGGCACAGGGAGTAGCTTGCGATAATAAAGGTTCAGTAGAATTGGAAGTTGAAATTCGTTCGGTTAAGACATGTTGGGAGTTTGGTGTGTTAGATGGATTAACAGTGCATTGTATAGTTGGTGTGGATTATATGAAGGATAGAGGAATTAGTTTGGATTTCTTTAAAAAGTCGTTAATCGTGAATAATGATGAGAATGTGAGTAAGAAAGAGCATGTTTCAGTGTCAGTTAATTTGGAGGAGTCGGGGTTAAGTGAAATCGAGAAGGAGGAATTTAATAAGTTTTTGAATGAATTTGGAGAGGTTTTTTCTGATAGACCGGGTTTAACGCATGTTGCGTGGCATGAGATTGATACTGGTTTAAACGCACCTGTTGCTAGTAAACCATATCGTTATGATAAAGTTAAACAAGGTATAATTGATTATCATATTCAAAAAATGCTAGCGGACGATATTATAATGCCGATTGAGTCTCCTTTTGCATCTCCAGTAGTGTTATGTCGTAAAAATAATGGGAAAAGTTTAGATAATCCAGAGGCATATAGGTTTGCAGTAGATTATAGAAAGTTAAATGCGATAACGCAATATCCTCAGTATCCTATTCCAGTTATTGATGACATTTTGGCTAAAATAACGAGTACGAATTATATGTCAACGTTAGATCTTACGTCAGGTTATTTTCAGATTGCAATGAAGCCGGAGGACATACCTAAGACTGCGTTTATTACTCGGGACGGTTGTTTTACTTTTATGAGAATGAGTTTTGGTTTATCGGGAGCGCCAGCAACGTTCCAGAAGGCCATGAATAATATCCTTAAACCTTTGCTTGGTAAGGGTGTCTTGGTCTACCTGGACGACATAATTATAATGGCAGCTACTTTTGAAAAGCATTTAAGATTATTGAGGGAAGTATTTACGTTGTTAAGAGATGCTGGGTTAACAGTTAAGTTAGAAAAATTTAAATTTTTGAGAAAAGAGATGAAGTATTTAGGAGTTAAAATTACGCGTGATGGTATTAATATAGATAATGAGAAAATTGAGGCAATTACGTCAATGAGTCCCCCCAAAAATAGTAAGGAAGTGGCGACATTTTTAGGAATGGTGGCTTGGTTTGCCAAGTTCATCCCACGTTTTTCGGAGTTATGTGAACCGTTGTATAATTTAAAAAGGAAAAGGGTGAAGTTTGTATGGTCATCGGCGGCTCAGAGATCGTTTGAATTATTAAAAGAGGCAGTAGTTTCCCCTCCTGTTTTGGCTCACCCCGATTATTCGTCTCAGTTTGAAGTGTATTGCGATGCGAGTGCAGTGGGGGTTGGAGCGATGTTAGCACAGAAAGGTCGACCTATAGCATTTGCGTCGAGAATTTTAAATGCAGCGGAAAGGAATTATTCGATTACGGAAAGGGAGTGTCTTGCAGTAATTTGGGCTTTGAATAAATTTCGTTGTTTTTTCACTAATATACCGGTTAAAGTCATTACGGATCATTCAGCTTTGACAAAGTTAACTAATGGAAAGGGTTTGTCGTCTCGTATGGTCAGATGGTGTTTGAAGTTAGCAGAGTATAATGTTGTTATAGAACATAGGGCTGGCAAGGAAAATGCGGTAGCGGACGCTTTGTCTCGAAACCCTCATGGTGGTTTAGAGGTCACGGAGGAAATTAAGTGTTGTGCATTATCTTCGTTGGTGTTAAGGTCACGAGAGCAGTTGATAAGGGAACAGAAGCAAGATGAAGAGTTTGGTAGTTTGAATCATTATTTGGAAAATCCTGATGATGTCCCGAGCGCAGATGTGCCTATGTTTGAGAAATGGTCCCAATCTTTTAAGCTTATCGATGGTCTTCTTTTTTATTCTAAAATTGTAAATTCACGTTGTGAATTAAGAGTTTTTATTCCGGCTAGTCTTCGTAAGGCCATCTTGAAAGAATTTCATGATAATCCATTAGCAGGTCACTTAGGAATCAGGAAAACTTACACTCGAATTTGTGAATCCTGCTACTTCCCTAAAATGCGGGAAGCAGTGCGCGCTTACGTCTCCAGCTGTAGCACATGCCAACGTTATAATTATAAAAATGTAAGTCCAGCTGGCAAATTAATTCCTATTAAAGTAAATTTTCCTAATGAATGTGTAGGTGTAGATTTAATCGGTCCTTATCCATTGTCTAATCCTAAAAGATATAGATTTGTACTAGTTATAGTTGATTATTTTAGTAAATGGGTAGAGTTAGTCCCCCTTAGGAAGGCTTCTGCACCTGCAGTTGCTGATGCATTTTTTGATAATTATATTTCTAAATATGGTGCACCAATTAGGGTAGTGAGCGATCATGGCCCTTGTTTTATTTCTGATATATTTAAGGCCCTGTGTGAGAAGCTGGAGATCGATCATTCTTTTACTGTTCCGTATCGTCCTCAGTCTAATATGGCTGAACGTGTAAATCGTACATTAATTCAAATGATTTCTTCCTATATTGGTTCTCATCATGCAAATTGGGACCAGTTTCTTCAGCATTTTGCGTACGCACTTCGTACGGCAGTTCACGAGTCGACGGGGAAAACGCCGGCTGAATTGTTTTTGGGTAGAAAAGTCATTACTCCATTCCAAAGGTTAGTTATGGTGTCAGATGCGGAAAGTCAGTACATGTGCCAGGATATTGAGAGGTTGGTTAAGGAAGCTCAGGTTCAGATGGGAAAAGCGCAAGAAAAGCAAGTTCAGTATTATAATATGCGTAGAAGGGAGTTAGAAGTGAAAGTTGGAGGTTTTGTGTTGGTAGAAAAGCATTCGTTAAGTTCAAGTCGTCAAAAGAGAGTAGCTAAGTTTGGTCCGAAGTTTGTAGGTCCGTTTCAAGTTTTGGAAGTTTGAAATAATAATTTGGTTGTTGATGTCAATGGTGAAAGAATGACGGTTAATCTGGATCAGGTTAGAGTTTATAAGTTTTGAGAAAATGGTAGTGAAGGTTCTCATGTGTCGAGTGGTGTTTCGCAAAATTCCCGATCCAATGAGTGTCCCGAGTCCAGCACTTCTTCATCTAATTCTTTTCATCAATATTCAAGAAGAAAATTTGGTCAAACAGCTCCAAAAACTGTTGTTGAAAGTAGAAAGCCTATCAATCCGAGAGCACAGTATGATAATAAAAATAAGAGAACTGTGTCAAATACATCAGATTCTGTGTGCCATAAAAGGCAAAAGATTATAAACTGTCCCGTTCCTCCACTTATTAGACAGCAACCTCAGAAACACAAATTATCTAATAGTTCACCATCTTCGGTACTTAATCTCCGGAAAAGATTTCAGATGGACACTCGCCAAACTGTTAAAAGGACTTTAAAGTCGGAATTTTTGCCCAGTAAGAAACAGCATAGGTCCGGAAAGAAACGTGGTCTAGGATCTTCAGTAACTTCGGGTGCATCTAGAAAGAGGAGACAACGCTCAGATTACCGGCATCAACAGTGTGAATCTCGCCATGGGGTGACCCCAGCGAACCGGCCAGAGCAGAGTCGTCGAGCGAAACCTACAAATATTCCACGGCATCCATTCAGAACCAGGCTGCAGGCACGACAGTCAACTGTGGCATCACCGTACAGTTCTGAAGACGAAAGATCCTTCGTACAAGGTTTCTGGGACAAGAGGAGAAAGCCATCCTGTAGTATGAAGCCGGCTAGCAGCGAATCATCTCTATGATTGGGTGATAATGTTCTTTATTAAATTTCTATTAGAGTGCATATATGTGGTAGCAATGTGAAGGAATAGAAAGCAGAGAGACTGTTTTGTACTTTTGGCCATTTTTGGAATTTTTTGACGGACTCACGATTAGTGCTTAATTGTGTTCAAAATTTTTTTGCAAAATTGTTATTTTTATGTATGTTTGAGATTTTGGTCTTAACTGCTTTTAAAAATTCTGGATCTATTGTTAAATTGTTATGTTAGTTGTTAAAATGTTATTATATTGTTATATTGTTCATGTGTTATAAAATGTATGTTAATGTATGTTTAAATTTTCAGAAAGTACAGATAGTAATTTGGGTTATTTTGTACACGCGCCGCGGTTCAGGCGCGCACGTGTTTTGCGGTCAAAAATTCCTTGACACGCGTTTCTATCTCTTGTACTAACATTTAATTAATTAACTTTCTTCTTACCGTTCGTGTTTTATGTGTTACGTTTGTACTTTAGTTGGGAATGGTTTTAAGCTGCGTTTGAATTTGAAATTGTATTGTATTAAAATTGAATGTTAATGTGATTTTCTTGCAGGGAAGTATACCTGTGTTATGTATTCATTCTGCTATTTTTCTTTTAGTTAATACAGATGAAGAGCATGATGACGTCATTTTGTAAATTTTTGATATATATATTTTTTTTTTATTGTTGCATAGGCACAGCGATGCGACGCTGTACGTATGTGCCCCAATTATTGTCAAAGTGGAGTTAAGTTCTGAAGAATTTTGGGAGTTGGTTCATTGGCCAATGGGTATGTAGGTATTACGTAGTAGCAGAGTTATTTTAGTATGAATTTTAGATGAGTTCGGAATTTTGATGAGGAAAATTTTGCGCATTTGGTTTTTTTTGGACTTGGTGCGAATTCTAGTATTAGGAAAGTTATGGAGAAATTTTTTGGTAAAGTTATAGTTGTATTTCAATATTGAGGAAAGTTTCGGAAGTTTAGTGTTTTGAGAAATTTTAGCACTCCCAGTGGAGTGGGTTGTTTTGAAGGAAGAAGTAATTAATTTTGAAAGTTTTATGAGTTTTTGGAAGTTTTACGGAGGCTATTTGTAAGATAGAAGAATGATTGGATTGAATATGTGAATTTTTGAGGCAAACTGAGGTTTTTTGGTTGTGATGGGTTAAAGTTAATATTTTAAAAGTTATGTTTTGGTTCTAAATTTCACCCATCACTGTGTTTTTTTTTACGGCTCGAAATTTATAACAAGAAAAAGTTCTGGGCATGCATTTGGCCTAGTCCTTTTTCTCTGCGGAATCCGAGGGGGGGTTGTGAGGGAGTGACCTTTATCATAAAGGCACTTTAGTATTTCTGAGATCGTGACGTCAATAATTTAACATGTGTAAGCGTAAAAGCGACATCTATCCTCTCTTTTACTTTAACTTTCTAGTGTGTGCGTGTCTCTTTCGGATTCTGCAGTTAGCTCGCGGTTATTAGTAATATGTTAATGTGAAGTATCTCAGTTTGCAGCATATAAAAGCTTGGGTTTGAGTGAATGGAGAGTGTCTCTGGCACTAGCCAGTGTGTGAGTATCTGTGGTGTTAGATAGCGAAGTGAGATATTGTTCAGCGAAGTGCTAGCCGATTGAAAGTAGCAGCGGGCCTCCAGTGAAGTGTAAAGGAGTTTCGATAGTTGACTTGAGAGTTGGCCGGGGTAAGAAACTTCATAGTAGTTTCATTTTCATTATTTGTGAATAAAGAATTACACACAACCACGGGCTGTCTAATTAAGCTTTATCTAGTAGCTCAGCCAAGAGATAGTGAGAAGTGTTAGAAGGTGCCACGATTGAGCTCGTCCGGAGCCTGTGAGTATGCGTTTAGCTTTTTCATAGTATTCTCAGTTGTGTAAAATTAAGACTTGCTCCACTTCCCTTCAGCCCTCATCATTTTAATAAACTTTTTTGTTTTATCTTAATTACTGAGTATGTCTGCATTTAACCTCCACCACGACAAACCAATCGTTACAAATGACACTCAACGTGTATATAACGTTACAAACTTATTATTTTTAGGCGTATGTTACAACCAATGACACATTGGAAAGAAAACGGATGAAGTTTAATAACAAACAAACTTATTTTTCGTTAAAATGCAAATATTATGCACTTTGTTTTTTTTTTTTTTTCCGTAAACACATACCCATTTTCTTTTTACATATATATATATATATATTACTGGAATTTAGAATTTTAAATTATATACAATAATGTGATCGATTTAGTTTTGGTGAATTTCTTTCTAGAAGGGTCAAAGTAGATTATTTTTTTCCAAACAGAATATCTTACGATTTTAAGTATTTTTATTAATCGTTTTCACAATACATATATTTTTATTATCATTAAATCCTTTTTTTTTATGTGTGTCTTTTACGTAAAATTTTTCATACACTGTTAAAAATAAATCTGTGAACTCACGGTGAAACTACTGGCAGCAAAGCAGCCGAACTTTTACCGTTTCATTAGTATATTTTCCTTTGTGGGAAATACAAGAAAGGAATACTCTATATGAAGAAGCAGTAACTTTCCTTTACAAAGTTTGATTTTTGATAATAATAATTTTATAAAATTTTCAAAATTAATTAATCGTCAAAGAATTCGAAATTAACGAGTCATTTTAAGCTGCTATGTTATTTTACTTAATTATTATTATTATTTTGAATAATTTAGTTCACGCCGTCCTGGGGATCGAACTGGGGACATTTTGACAGCGGAACAAATCCTTACGAACTGAGCCAAAGCTGCTGATTCCGGATTGTACAAAGTATGTCTTTTATGAGTTAATGGCAAAAACTGTTGTGATTTTTAAAGATTTCCTTTCAAATATATTCCTTAGAATATTTGTAAACGGTTTATTTTATTTTATTTTAGACTGATGCATAATACTTATTATTTTTCAAAATCAATTTTAATCTTTTAAATAGTTTAAATAAAAAAAATCACTGTTTAAAACCACTGTTTTTTTTAAATGAATGAATGTAAAAAAGTTTTCATTAACAATTTTTTTACAAAAAAAGTTCTTATTTTTTTTGGCTAATTAATTAAAAGATTTTTTAATAAGAAATAAGAGAAAAAGAAACAGAAAAAATGTAATTTAAAAGGGCTTTTATATGTTTTCATTATTGCTTGGCGCCAGCGGGTCCCAAACCCAGGATCTGCGTTCGCAGGCGATTAGCGGTGTGGTGCCTTGACCACTCGGCCGTAGAGCCCGCCAACCAACGGAGGGTCCCCGTTTTTTGTTTCTATTTCCATCCGTTTCGTTATTTTCAGGAAATATGGTGGAATTTTGTGATTTGTAACGGAAAATGCCCTTTTGTTGTGAAAAGGGACCTTTTCTGTGAAATTCAAGAAAAAATGTTCGTGAATTTCAGAATTTTTTTAACAGTGTAAAGTTTATCTCAAATCATGTTCCGTGAATTATATTCATATTACAATGAATAGCTTTTAACTAATACTATACATTCAACGTTAATTTTACTATTACGAATAAACATTAAATATTTCCTTATGTATGTTAAATTTTGGAATTATTAAAAATTTTATAGATTCCATAAGGATAAATATTCTTCAATGCTTATATAACGCTTACGAGATTTCGATATCTATAGTTTTGTTAATTAATCTAATATTTATTCTAAAAATTTTAATATAATATATTTTTTAATCAAAATGAAATAAGAAAAATAAATAAATAAAAATAAAACTTCAAGTACCTTACACATTTTCCTGCAATAATTCTAGAAATAATATATTAAAAAGAAGGAAGAATGTTGTCGTGTGTCTTTAAAATAAAACTTTACGTATCTTACACATTTCCCTGCAACAATTCAATAAAAATTATATAAGGCGCAACACTAGTAACAGAAAAAGACCCGGATGATAATGTAAAGTCTATTTGAAAGTCCTTTTTAAATAACCTGCTCAAATTTTAATATTTTTTACATGATTTTTTTTTGCATAGTATTGCTGAGGATGATCCACAACCGGCTTAGTTTTTACTCTTTCGATGTTGCTTATATGTTTTTTATATTATGACAGTTTCAATGTCAGAATCGATTTAAATCGGTTTTGAAATTTAAAGTAATTTTTTTTAATCTGAAACCAAAATTCAAAAAGTAAAAACTAAGCCTGTTATGGACCATCTTCAGCCAACCTATGCAAAAAAAATCATGTAAAAATATTAAATTTTGAACGATATATTTGAAAAGAACGCTTCTATAGACTTTACATTATCATCCGGGTCTTTTTCTGTGACTTGTGTAGCATCTTAGTCAAACTAGACCCAGATGATAATGCTTTGTCTATCTCAAATTTTAATATTTTTACATGATTTGTTTTGCAAGGGATATCCCAGGACCATCTTCAATCGGGCTAGTTTTTAGCTCACAGGCTATCATAGCCTGAGAGCTTATGTGCCCGTCCGTTCTGTATGTATGTTCGTATGTACGTAACGCGATAACTCATGATAAAAATATCCGATCCACTTGAAATTTTGTATGTAGGTATATCCTGACAAGGCGCTTCCCTGATTAGTTTTTGGAGTTCATTCGATATGTATAAGAGGGGGAACGGGGGGCTCATGCCCCCCGTTAGTTGATATAGATGGGATTTTCATGCAGAATTAAGTTTTCAAAATTTAGATTAGGATCATTCTGATGAGGCGATTCCGTGACTGTTATTAGGTGTTCATTGATTAAGTATAAATAGGGGGAACAGGGGTTCTAATGCCCCCTCCCGTTAGTTGATATAAATGGGATTTTCATGCAGAATTAAGTTTTCAAAATTTAGATTAGGATCATTCTGATGAGGCGATTCCGTGACTGTTATTAGGTGTTCATTGAATAAGTATAAATAGGGGAAACAGGGGTTCTAATGCCCCCCCCCCGTTAGTTGATATAAATGGGATTTTCATGCAGAATTAAGTTTTCGTTCAAAATTTAGATTAGGATCATTCTGATGAGGCGATTCAGTGACTGTTATTAGTTGTTCATTGAATAAGTATAAATAGGGGGAACAGGGGTTCTAATGCCCCCCCCCCCCGTTAGTTGATATAAATGGGATTTTCATGCAGAATTAAGTTTTCGTTCAAAATTTAGATTAGGATCATTCTGATGAGGCGATTCCGTGACTGTTATTAGGTGTTCATTGAATAAGTATAAATAGGGGGAACAGGGGTTCTAATGCCCCCCCCCCCGTTAGTTGATATAAATGGGATTTTCATGCAGAATTAAGTTTTCGTTCAAAATTTAGATTAGGATCATTCTGATGAGGCGATTCCGTGACTGTTATTAGGTGTTCATTGAATAAGTATAAATAGGGGGAACAGGGGTTCTAATGCCCCCCCCCCGTTAGTTGATATAAATGGGATTTTCATGCAGAATTAAGTTTTCGTTCAAAATTTAGATTAGGATCATTCTGATGAGGCGATTCCGTGACTGTTATTAGGTGTTCATTGAATAAGTATAAATAGGGGGAACAGGGGCTCTAATGCCCCCCCCCCCGTTAGTTGATATAAATGGGATTTTCATGCAGAATTAATTTTCGTTCAAAATTTAGATTAGGATCATTCTGATGAGGCGATTCCGTGACTGTTATTAGGTGTTCATTGAATAAGTATAAATAAGGGGAACAGGGGTTCTAATGTCCCCCCCCCTTTTTTATATAAATGGGTTTTTCAAGCAGAATTTTCAGATTTCGTTCAAATCTCTGAATAGTTTTGGAAGTTTAATGGTTAAGTATAAAAGAGGGGGATAACTCTTTTTAAATTATATAAATGCTAAATGGGTTTTTATTAAGAATTATCTAATTTGCTCTGAATTTTGGATATAGATTTTTTATATGATAAAGCATGTCTTTGATAGTATAGGAGGTTCAATGATTAAGTATAAAAAAAGAGAAAAGGGGAGAGCTGTTTCCCCTTCTTATTTTTTTTTTCGAACGGAATTAACCCTTGAAAATATAAAGCTTTAATGTGCAATTAGTATTTGTAGCCTGTGAGCTCAATGCCTTCAGTTTAACTGGGCAGTATTCTTTATTTATTATTTCTTGATTTTGGTTTCAGATTTTTTTTTTTGAAAAAATACTTTAATTTTCGGAACTGATTTGAACCGGTTCTTAAATTGAAACTATCATAATTGCCGAAACGTCAGTGAAGGCTTACTGTGGAGACACGAAATTTTTTGGTTTCTGTCTGTCTGTCTGTCTGTCAGTTTGTCAGTCTGTCTGTTCCGCGATAACTACCGCAAAAAACATCCGAAAGACTTGAAATTAAGTGTGTATATTGGTAAGGCACTCGGATTTAGCTGTATAGTTTTTTGTTATATTTTATTAATTCGTTCGCAAAATATAGAATATTTTATTTTGCGCAATAATGTTTTTCTATGGCAAATCCAACGATTTTCAAATTTTTATTTGTTGAGAGAAAATGACTCATTTGATTAATGGAATTCAACGATAAATGGATACTGAAATTTGCCAGTACGGGGCTTAAATTATTCATATTGTTTTGAAATTTTATCTATGCATATGTCAGATTTTTTAAATTATTGCTGTAAATCTTGGCCATTTTTTATAAATGTGTTCCAATAATATAAGCTAATTTGTTTTAGAGATTTACTTATTTCAAATGTATTTATTTCGTTTTCTTCATTTCTTTTAATAGTCGCTAAGCAACCATTTATCCTAATTCTTATTCTTATAATATTATAAATTTTAAAATGTGTACGGAAGTTTGAATAACATAACTTCAATGCTTCAATAGCATAACTTCAACTTTGTATCTTTGCGTATAGATAATTATAGCCAGAAAAGAACAAAGGCTATGTATTATTTATTTTATTCGAATATTTTTGTTAATAATTCTGAATTTCATTATTTTTCATGCATAACCAATCGGCATTTTTTAGATAAAATTTAATCAATTTTCTTTCCGTTGCCAAGAAAATCAAAATTTCGAATATTAATTTTTCAGCGACGATAAATTTTCAATTGAGCAATTTCCATGCGAAAACTGAAACTAAGGAAAATTTAAAAGAAAAAAATAAATATGACGTCGTATTTGCAATAAAAATAAATATACTATTTTTTGTTAAATATTAAACACTGATATTTGTTTCGTTAACATGAATTTTTTTGTCAATATGGCGACATAATTAAAAATAAAAGGAATAAAAATATTTTAAATAAAATATTTATTTGGTAAACTATGACGTCATAATTGAAATAAAAGAGGTATTTTATAGTAGTCGTTAAAAATAAACGGGACATGGATAGCAGTAATTCATGGAGTTAGAAAAATAATGACGTCATATTTAAAATGGATAAGAAATATTTTTTACGAATACTAAATTATAAGTTACATACAGATAAAAAACTTCATTAAAAACTAAAAATTAGCAGTGGAAGGCTTTTTTTTGTCGGAAAAAAGGGGAAAATAAAACTGATTAATGTATTTTTGAAGCTATTTTTTTCTTTAAAGTTAAAAAGAATTAAGTTTCAATTTGTGCAGATGGTATAAAAATTAAAATAAATTTTCTAAAACTAAAAATATATTTTCAAACATTGACGTTTCATTAATGAACTTTTTCAACAGAAGCGAAAATCATCTGTCAGCAAATTAAAATTTACAACCAAGAATCTACACTATTAAAATCCGACCGTATGTATGTATGTATGTAACGCTATCTCCTCCGATCCCGGATACTTAGAAAAGTCGCTTTTGTTTTGAATTGAAGGGAAAAGAATCCCGGGTTCCCGAGTTGCGCATTCGTCTCTCTGTCCGTCCGTCCCTCTGTTCGCATGTAGCAACTCAAAAACTACCCAACCGAATAGTTTGAAACATAAAATATATATAATTGCCGAAACGTCAGTGAAGGCTTACTTTGGAGACACGAAATTTTTTGGTTTCTGTCTGTCTGTCAGTCAGTCTGTCTGTTCCGCGATAACTAACGCAAAAAACATCCGATTGACTTGAAATTAAGTGGGTATGTTAGTGAGGCACTGGGATTAGGCTGTATAGTTTTTTATTAGATTTGATTCATTCGTTCGTAAAATATAGAATATTTTATTTCGCGCAGTAATGCTTTTCTATGGCAAATCCAATGATTTTCAATTTTTTTTTTCCTTGAGGGAAAATGACACATTTCATTAATGGAATTCAATGATAAATGGACACTGAAATTTACCAGTTAAATTATTCATATTGTTTTGAAATTTTGATTATGCATTTGTCAGATTTTTAAAGTTATTACTGTAAATTTTGGAGATTTTTTGTAAATGTGTTCCAATAATATAAACTAATTTGTTTTAGATATTTACTTATTTCAAATGTATTTATTTCTTTTTCTTTATTTTCTCTTAAGGGTTGCTAAGCAACCATTCATCCTGATCCTTATTATATTTTAATGCTATAAATTTGAAAACGTGTACGAAAATTTAAAGTCAAAGTCAAAACTGATGAATTAATTAATGTCTTTGTATCTTTGCTGATAAATATAACACTGCCCAGAAAAGAATACAGGCTATGTTTTATTAATTTTATTCAAATATTTTCCTTAATAATTCAAAATTTCCTTCTTTTTCATACAGAATCAAGAGCGATTTTTTAGATAAAATTTAACCAATTTCCTTTATCGTTGCCAAAAAAAAAAAAAAAAACATCTGGAATAATTTTTCAACGGCAATAAGTTTCAATTGAGCAATTTCCATTCGAAAAATTAAACTAAGAAAAAATAAATATGACATCAGAATTAAAATAAAAATAGTACTTTGTTAAATATTAAACACGGAAATTTGTTTCGTTAATAAGAATTTTTCTGACAAAAATGGGGGCATAATTAGAAGTAAAAGAAATAAAAAATAATTATATTTTTAACAAATATTTCAATTGATAAAATTTGACGTCATAATTGAAATAAAACAGGTATTTTATAGTTATCGTTAAAAATACAAGAAACATGGACAGCAATAACTCATGAATGATGACGTCATTGCCGAAACTTCTGCGAAGGCTTATTTTGGCGATGCAAAATTTATTGTTTTCCACTCTCAGTCTATTCTTCTGTCTATTTGTCAGTCCCCGATAACTGCCACAAAATGCAATCAAAACTTCTTTTTTTCGTAAACAAAATTGTAAAACCTTAGATTACTGAGTTTACACTTTCAAAAGTTCCTGATACATCAGATTTAGGTGGTTTTGGTGGGCAGGTATCTAGAAGTATGAGGATAATGAAAAATGCTTATTAAAACTTCTCACTTATCTTTATAAATCAAAATGTAGAAAAAATACAAGATATACGATAACCATTAGCAGATTGTTAGAAAGTTAGAAATTTAAATTTAATGAGACTACGGGGGGTTCAAGGGGGCGGAAATCTACTGTGGTATAATAAAAAAACAAAAATAATAGATCATGAATTTTTCAGAATATCCTAACATAACTAAATCTTTAATTTAACGGCTTTTGATGGCTTCAAATTTCTTATTCTTATTTTATTCTTATAAATAATTACGTAATTCGAAAATTTTAAATTACAGTTTCCAGGAAGTTGAATATTACGACGCTAAGTGTGTTTTTAAAAAAAGAAGTGAAAAGCTGACGTTGAGGCTCTTGATCTGCAGATTTACTAGTATAAAAAATATAAACAAAATAGAGAAATTAAAAATTAGGCGGTGACAATGGTAAATAGCTATCCTATTAAAAAAAAATATTTTATGAAAAATATAAATAGATAGATAGATAGATAGATAGATAGATAGATTAAATTAAATTAAAAAAATATTAAAATTTGAGCAAGATATTTGAAAACAACGCTCCCCCATTATGACCTGGGTCTTTTTAGTGACTAGTGTGGCGTCTTAAAAATAAGAAACAACATCGTTGTGTGACTTTCTTACCGAATAGATAGTGTTTCGTCTTTTGATGCAAAATCGCAGAATTATCCTTCCCACAGCCGCGACCGGATATATCCGTTCACCAGGCCGCAGATTTCACTGCAGTTGAAGCTTTATTTAAATTAATATAATTCTACAAATATAATCCAGTTTTAAGAAATTAAGTTATGATTGATACTTTCAAGACTTATAGGCATATACGTAACAAAAAAAAAATTATACCATGACAGAAAATCCGTCTTTTATTAACATTTAAAATAAATTTCAAAGAAAAAAACATTACAATTTTGCCCTTTTGCTCGGCGGTCAGCGGGTAAAGTGAAAATGGAGTATTTTTAGGATTATGATTTTATTGCTTTAACTATAACCTGTTACAGATTCGTTTTCCTTAATCCGGCTAATAAGTGATTGGAACGATCTGTATTATAAGAGTTCTAGATCCCACTGTATCCAAGGTAATTGAGCTAAAAAACAGAATTAAACATACTTTTACTATAATCAATACCTCTTTATATAGAATAAATGTGCAAAAAATAGTTTCGATTCTTTTTTGATAAGTAATAAAAGTATGTCTAAAGTTATAATAAAAGTTTTGTATTAGATTAATTTTAAGCACGATTATTCAATCGGTAAATTAATTATAACAGATGTAAATTTTCCATTTTTCATTTTTGGGTGAAAAAAGTCCGGGCCAGGATTCGAACCAGGGATGTATTGGCTAAGTGATCGTTGAGGTTAATTGGGTGAAATAGTCCTCCAGTGTTCGTGTCCGGGATGGCTCAGTTGGAAGAGCATCAGCGGCTTTAGCCAATACATCCCTGGTTCGAATCCTGGCCCGCAATTTTTTCACCCAAAAATGAAAAATGGAAAATTTGCATCTGTTAAAAGATTTCTAATTTATTTATTGCAAAGAGAAATAAATTTCAGAATCTTTTTATCCTATTTATTCATGACAGTTCATTAATAAATGATAATTAGAAAATATAAAATATTTCATTAAATTAAATACAGAAAGAAAAATCGGTACTTCTCTATTATCCCGTCGACCAATTTCGCCAAATTATACAAATCGCCAAACTAATAGCCAAATTATACATATTGACAAAATTTTTATTTTAGATAACGAAAAAACAAATAATTAGTGGAATATTAATAAAAATTCAAATAAAAAAACGAAATTAAAATCACTTAATGACATTTTAAACACGTGAATCTTATTTAATGTCATTGAATGTGACATTCACGATCATCCATTATTGGCATATAATCTTATAGTTTGGCGATAATTTTTTGGTCGACGTGATAATCTAGAAGTACCGAAAAATCCTTATTAAAAAATAGAATAATTTCAATGAAAATTATAAAAAAAAATTATTATACATTTCAAATTTTAAATAATAAGTTTATCCCGAACCCTTTATTCTTTGTAATTTATTTATTGCAAAGAGAAATAAATTTCAGAATATTTTTATCCTATTTTTGATAGTTCATTAATTTATACATTCTAATTATCATTTATTAATGAACTGCCATGAATAAATAGGATAAAAAGATTCTGAAATGTATTTCTCTTTGCAATAAATAAATTACAAAACTTTTATTATAACTTTAGACATACTTTTATAACTTATGGTATCGATAAATACAGAAAGAAAAATCTTTATCAACAAAAAAAATAGAATAATTTTAATGAAAATTATAAAAAAAATATATAAAAAAAAAATTATACATTTCAAATTTTAAATAATAAGTTTATCCCGAACTCTTTAGGCAATACAGCATTTACTTTAAACTAAATGCTTCCACCAGGTACATTTATCGTTCGTAAATGAAAATTAATAATTTATATGCTTTTAGACAAACTCTTAAATATTACTAATCCCTTCTTCAAATATCAGGAAAACAATGATAAAGAATACCTATCTTGACGTCTACCATACGACATACATTTCTTGAAAATTTGGTTGATTTTTGACGTCCGATTATCTACGTTAGGGATATAGGACCAGGGGGGGAGTGCCCTTCGTGGGGGTCTTTCTAAGGGAACCTAACCCGTATTTACGCAAGGTTCGAAGAAAACCACGAAAACTCCGAACGGTTAGGCCGACAGCCGCGATTGGGTTCGAACCCAGCACCTGCCGTCTACCAGTTGAAAGGTCCGAACCTCTCGGCCACTGGTGGGGCACTCTTGAAAATTTGGACTCATTATATAAATTTTAAACGATAATAATTTTTGAGAATAAATATTTTTCTGTTTCAGCAAATGAATATTTTATAAGTAGTTAAAGTTAACTAGCATCAAAAGACTATTTTGTAAGGTATCAAAATATTATTTGAAAACCATTTAAAAGGCTGAAATGAATTATGTTTTTGATAGAGATTTTGTATGAAATATAATTAAAAAAATGAAATAAACCGTAAAGCAAAATATAAACAGTGATTTTTCAAAATATTTCTAATTAAAAAATCAAACATTATCAATAAGGAAACGCAGTTAATATTTTATTTTCTCTTTATGTATAATTGGAATAAATTCTTTACTTTATTGAATTATATTTTGACTATTAAGTGGAATTTATTGGAGGATGAAACAATTAATTTTCAGATTGCTAACAGTTTCTGTTTAACAAATGCAATAAACACTATTAATAAACTTTTTTTGACATTAATGTTTTCATGTTTTTTAGAAAAAAAAGATATATAATATGTAAAAAAACTTTAGTATTTCTATCTCGGTGCCATTCATTGATTGGAAAAATTTCGCAATGGAAGCGTTTTGCCCTTAAAAAAGTTAAAACAATTATAGAGAACATAAGTCTTTCTGTGAGTTTTTACAATACCTCGAAATAACTACCGATTACATCTTAATGAAATATTCACTAGAATTCCTCAGTTTCATTATATTTTATAATCGTTTTATAAATATAATATAATTTGCAAAAATTATTTTTTTTCGAAATTTCAATTTCGCAAAAATAACATTTTTACATATAAAAAGAAACTTCAAAATATTTTAACGTCGAAATAAATTCTAAATTCTTTAAATGAAATTAGTTGTATTTTACTTGACATAATCAAATCCCCTTATATGATACAAATATAGCTCATACTATCGTTACGCCAACAAGTAAAAAAAAATATATTCGAAAACACTTTTAATAAAATATAAACATCAACTACCAATATTTTACTTCAACTTGAAAGATAAAATGGTCGCCATTCATTCTCAAAAAATGAAAACTATAAGTTTTCCATTTATATTTACATAAAGTTTTGATTAAATGTTTCACGAAGCATAAAATAACATAAACACTTTTCATATAAAAAGAAAAAAAATGTATGTTATTTGCATTTTGATAAAAACATTACATTTTTTATCGTTAAGCATTTTTTAAAAATCTTTTCTTTCATTCGGTATATATGATGCATTTTAGCATGTGTCTATAGAATTGCTTTTCAGAAGTTATTTTTCATTACATTTTACAGCAAATGTCATATAGAAAAATGAAAAACACGTTCCAGACTAGAAATATCGACGTTTTCTGAAAAGCGTTTCGATGAATTTTGAGTAGACAATTTAAATATTCGAATATTTATATTCATATGCAGAAATTATGTTTCCATATTTACGCTGCAATGATATACGACTAAGCATTTCATTTCCAACGAAAATACAAATAAAACTATGGCCTCAAACGTGCAATCAAAATTTTCGTTATGTAAGTTTGGTTTGGTTTGGTTTATTTTATGTCGGCCGATTATCTACACTTGGGATATAGGCCCAAAAGGAGTGGGTTGCCCTCCGTGGAGGTCTTTCTAATTAAACCTAACCTGTATTTACGCAAGGAAATCCAAGGTTCGAAGAAAACCACGGATAACTCCTTACGGTTAAGCCGACAGCCGCGATTGGGTTCGAACCAAGCACCTGCCGTCTATCAGTTGAGAAGTCAGAACCTTTAGGCCACTGGTGGGGCCTTCGTTATGTAAGACGGACATTTTTATGTATGCATGTAAATATATTCAAATGTACGAAAAAAGTATATCTGTTGCAATTCAATGGAAATTTTTGCAAAACTTACCCTTTTGCATTAAATCCCTATTAGGTGCGTTCTTAATTATATAAATAGATAGCACCTACAGTTGTCGTTCAGTCTGTCCGTCTGTCCGCATATAACAGAGCAAAAAACTACCCATGCGAATCGTTTAAAATTTAAAATGTTTAATTGTTTCATAATTTTGTCGAATAACTTCAAATTGTATTAAAGTCTGACATATAGATTAATTGCAGGATAATCAAAAACATTACATTACATTACGGTCAGTGGAGTAAAAATAGACTTAAGTGGATTTTATTGATGTTATACTCTTCGTAATATAATAGAATTGGTATCCATCTATGAAATATATACTAAAAAATACATTTTGCACAATGTATGATGCAAAGAATATTTGTTATTGAATTACAGGGCCACACAAAAATATTCTATTACATAATGGTTTAGAGGGAAATACTGTTTGAAGTGTGTTTTAATATTATTAAGCTTTTTGAAATTTTTTGAAATTGATATACGTTGCTGAGGTTTAATACAAGTTACTTCCTGTATAATAGAAACCTGATAGTATTTACTGTATCCGTAGCTGTTTACTATTACACCAAGATCGGAATATTTTCAAATCTTTGTTTTAGTACGAACGCCCATCATTTGCTATGCTTGACCTCCAGTTTCCAACTTGTTTATAATGGCATATATTTTTTAAAAATAAAAGTTTATAATTATTTCTGCCTCTAGATTTGAGTAGTAAAGTAATTTATATACCCTTGACATTAAACAAAATGTATTGTGCTGTATGCAGTTTGAATTTCCAAAGGTTGATGGCATTTTATTAGCAATTGAAATACTTAGTAAAGTGAAACCACCGGGAGACTAAAGATATAGAAATAAATCTAATTTGAAATGTATCTTAACAGGCTCTAGTTGGGCCATTTAAGGCCATTGGTGAAATAGTCTATCGTTGGTCAATAGTATGACAAGGCTTATTGATGAATATGAAACACATTTAGCCAATGTCACACTGTTAAAAATTTTCGTTTATTGTCTGGTTGTCTTCCGTGAAATTTGATCTGAATTTTCCATTTTGTTAGAAAAGCGGAATCTCTCTATTTATATGTTGTCCTTTTCATATTACAGAGTTTCAAGTACAGATTTATTACTGTAAAAATCTATCCCCAATGAGATTACGGCATTGTTAATTATAAAACATGCTCTTCACAGGCTTGAAAATACTTAAAAAAACCTTCAATAAAAAAACATTTCGTCAACTCTTCCGCAAGTCTTTTCTGTAAATTGATGTTTTTTTTTTTAGTTTTTTTTAATTATTTTTACAGTTTATTTTGAGACTATAGATCTTGAAATAAATGTAATTTGGAGCGTATGTAAACAATTAACAGCTTTTTTGGACATTTTTGGACATTCGTGGAATAATCTATTGTTGCTCAATAGTATGGCTGCCATACTATGCCTAGGCTTATTGCGGATGGATATGAGACCCATTTAGCGAACTGTTAAAAGTTTTCGTTTATTGTCAGGTTCTCTTCCGTGAAATTAGGTCGGAAAATTTCCGTTTTGTTAGAAAAATGGAATATTTCCTTATATCTGTTGCCAGTTTAAGATTAAAGGGTTTCAAATGCGAAATTATTGCCGTAAAAATCTATCATCCAATCATATCTCTGTACTTTTGATTGCCACACAAGCACTTCATGCGCTTCAAAATACTGTTGCAAAAAACGGAAACTACAAAGATGGAAATTTACTCAAAAAAAAAAAAAAAAAAAAAAAAAAAAGGGGGGGAAACATTTCGGCAAGTCTGCTGCAAGGCCTTTTCCGTAAATTGATGATTTTTTTTTTTACAATGTGAGCAACATTTTGTACTATAATTGTACCATTTTATGTTAAATATCCATAATTGTACAGCAAAAATGCAAAATTATAATGGTGTTTTCTTTGCAATTTAAATTATAAAAGCAGATCTGACATAATATACCAGATGACATAATTTTTTAAATTCCATATTGGTATATAATCATTCAGAATATTAATTATAAATTAGTGTTTTAAAGCTGGATTATATTAATTAAAATTATCGTTTTATCCGACACATTTTTTCCAAGTTGATATAATTTTTTTAAATTTCATTTTGGTATATTAACATTCAGGATGTTAATTATTTCTTATTTGTTTTTAAAACTGATTTATAGTATTTAAATTATGCATTTATTGCAGTGAAACCTACAACTTAGTAAACGGTTATATTGGTTAACGAAGCCCTTAGAAGTTCAAAATGAAATAATACATTTGAAATAATGAAACAAACTGCCCTTTTCGTATTTGCACATTTGTACTTCTGGAGAATTTAAAATTAAGTAGTTGTATTTATATTACATGGAATTACTTTTCAACAAGCAAAGTATAGTGGATGAGGTCATTGTATAGGGAGGACGACAGATATTTCCACTGTACAAAATATTCATAAAATGGATCAAGGTACTATACTGTTTCCAGGAACATCTTGTTTTTCATTTAGTTTTTAAGCGAGGTTCCAATTACATTTAACTGGTCAGTTTCTTTAACTCATAATAGAAAAGATATGGTCTCCGCAATTAATTAAGTGCAACAGAGAATTTTCAATAAATATACTATATTTTAAAAATATCTTTTGTGTGAAATGTATTTGTGTGAAAAATAATTTGATAGGTTGCATACTCAAAATACACAACAGTATAATGTACACTAACATTTAACATTTTCTGCTCCTTGTATACATTTAAGTAAAACGAAAGAAAATGTAATGAAGTTTTATTAAAATATTTATTAATAAAATGTGATTTTACTTTCCATAGAAAATACTCTGATATACAATTCCATACATAAAAAACAGTTATACTTTATATTATTTTAAAGGTGGTTTTTACCCCAAAAATTTACATAGCTGTAGCATTTCTTTTAATAAAAATAAAATTATGTAAAATTTTCGAAATGTTATGAACCTCGCGGACATGATACGAATACATTGTTTAGAAAGTTTATTTCAGACTTGAAGATTTCCATAATTACAGTTTTTGCTAATTAGTCTAAATATTTATGCAAAGATTTTACAATGATATAAATTTTTAACAAAACAACAACAACAGCAACAGCACCAACAAAGGCTTGAAATACTATAGACTTTTCCCTGCAACAATCCTAGATGTAATAACTTAAAAAGAAAAAAGAAAATCGTTGTACGATTTTCTTATAAAACAGATAGTATTTCGTCGTTTGATGAAAATTGCTGAAAATGAAGTGTTTTAAAGAAAGTTATTTTAATTACTCTAACTCTAATCAGTTTTAAGTCGTGTTTTCTTAATCGGAGTGATACATGATGGAGATGATTCCGACTGTAACACAACAGGTCTTGATCAAACAGTTATAAATTTTTTCTGTATTTCCAGAAGAATGAGCTGAAAAAACAAAATCAAATTATTTTGCCAAATAGAATTGTAACATTTAAGTATTTTTTTAAAACTTTCTGCTTTAAAATTTGGTAAAATATCAAGCTGCAACTATAAAATACCTTACCAGCCTCATATATCTTCAAGTCATCCAATATCAAATTTCATTACATTCAATATTATTATTCAGATCATTATCATTATTATTCAGAAAATATAAAATATTAACTAATTTTGATTCTTTTTTTTAGTTGTAGAAAATGAAGTAAAAAATCTAATTAAAAGCATTATATTTCATTTATTGCAAAATCAAATAAATTCCGATGACTTTTTTTTATCTTATTTATTCATGGTAGTTCATTAATAAATAATAATGGGCAACTGCTACGTATTTTATTTTATGAAATAACGAAAGAAAAATAATGACCGAAAAAACGGAATAATCGCAATGAAAATAATAAAAAAACATATTACATATTTCAATTTTAAATAAATAAATTTATCCCAAACTCTTTATGTAATACAACATTTACTTTAACTTGAATGCGTTCATCAGGTACATTTATCGTTCGCAATTTAGAATTAATAATTTATGTGTTTCTTGACAAGCTTTTTAAATATTACTAATTACTTCTTTAAAGAAAAAGAACAGATTAAAATTATCTACCTCGCCATCTAGCATGCGATATATATTTGTTAGTTATTTGCACTCATTATATAAATTTTAAATGATAATAATTTTTGGGAATAAACATTTTCCTGTTTAAAATAAATGAATATTTTATAGCAAGTTAAAATTGTCTAACATCAAAAGGTTATTTGTAAAACATTAAACGATTATTTTAAAGCCATTTAAAATGATGTAATAAATTATGCTTTTGATAGTGCTTTTGTGTGAAATATAATGAAAATTTGTAAAGAAATAAACTGCAAATCAAAGTATAAACATGTAGTTTTTCCAAATATTTCTAATTAAAAAAAAAACATTATCAATTAAGAAACTCAGTTACTATTTTATTTTGTCTTTGTGTATAGTTGCAATAAATTCTTCACTTTTCTCAATTATATTTTCAATATTAAGTGAAAATTGTAGGAGCAAAATACAATTAATTTGTAGATTGAGAACTGATTCAGTTTATAAAATGCTACATTATTAATAAATATTTTTAGACATTAATATTTTCATGTTTTTCGAAAAAAGAAGAGTAATGTGTGAAAAATTGTTAGTATTTTTTTATGGTACATGTTTCAATTTCTTGTGGTTCATCTTGGAATTTGAGATTAAATCTTTTTAAGTAACATTTGTATGCATTTATATCTTGCAATTGGAAGTGGGGTTAATTCCCGTTTTGAAAACTCGATCTCCATGTGCGTTTGGTCATAGCTGAAAATGATATTAGAATTTGAATCTGACTTACGAAGCTTGAATGATTTTTTTTCTAATACTTAATCCGTAAGAAGAAAAATTAGAAAAATTTGGCGAATACCGTATGCTTCCATATATAAACACATTTGTGTATAAGTCGACTAGCCCTCTAAGCGTTTGGCCCGTAATATTCCGTACACTAAATTCCAGGTTTCACTGCAATATAAGCAATGTTTAAGATATTACAATTCTATAAATTTAATGAATTTTCAAAGCATTGAAGAATGATTAAGACTCTCAAGGATTACATTTATATTCCTAAATAAGATTTTTTATGTAATATTGAAAGAATCATATTTTATTAGCATTTAAACCAAAATGCAGAGAAAACAACATTACAATTTTACCCATTTGCAAGACGCTTGGAGGGCTAGATAACTTTTCAGTGGAAAATCTTTCAAAATCAGAAATCCCTATATAAACAGATATTAACAAAATGTTAAGAAAAATTCATCTAACAGAAATATGGAATTTTTATTACATACCTAAAAGAAAAAAATCTCAAATTATAGATTTCTCTTATTTTCTTCTCTTCTCGGTGCTAAATCAGTTTAATTGAACCACGCCCATTCTGTTATGTCTTGGTCGAGAAATCAAATATACTATACGCAAGAAATGATCCCTTATTTTTTTTCTTAAATTTATATCAATAATGCGATGGATGAAGTGACGATGCTGCTATCTTTAAGGAAACGGCCATTGTGATGATGATGAATAAGACATTACTGATATTCATACTGTGTACCAATGAGAAAAAAGCGATTTTAATGAGGTGCTTTAAAATTACGAAAATGATTTTGATAAAGAAAGAGGATTGGTAACATTTTTCCTTGTAAATGAATAGAACTTTAATGTATTTATAGAAATTTGTAAGTATTTTAAAAATATCTTATTACATTTACCATCTTTTCTTTTTCATTTTAGAATATAAATATTTAAAATTTTCTTATATTCATGTGTAAGCCGACCTCCTACTTAGAAGCAAAAAAAGAAAAAAAAGAAAAAAAAAAAAAAAAAAAAAAAAGCTCCAAAATTCTCGGTTTATAACCAGAAATACACGGTAATCATTTCATATTGAACAATGATACATGAATAATCCAAGTAAGGGACTGTAAAAATAAAAGGGTTTATCGAATTAAATAGTTTTTAACATTTAGTTCGCAGTGGAGCACTGGTTGTAAATCGCTGATCTCGAATAAAAAAAACAATTTTTTTCATATCTTTAAAAATATTTTACATGTTTAAACATGTTTCAAAAATTATTTTCTCTTTCTTTTTGATTAACATTTAAATATGAAGTAAACTGTTTGTAGACACTATTGAAAGTCATTTACAAAAATTGGAACAAATAAAACGCATTTTAATTTTATCGGAAAATTTACAATACTTTTATTACTTGAAAGTATTATTGCATGTATTTTTAATAGATGTTAATGATAACAAGTAAAATTACCATATATTAAACAATTAACAGCATTTACAAATTATTAGATATATTATTACAAATTAATTTGTTTATTAGCAACATTGCTGTCAGCAGTTTTTCCGTAAATTTAACGGATATTTTTTACATTGTAGAATTCAATATTAGATTCAAACATTTTCACATCTTCATTTTCAAGTTCCTTATGAAGATTGTAAAACGCATGTGATAGTTTTCAAGATAATAGTTGTAGTATTTTATGTTGAACGATGTTTTATTCACGTGAAAATAGTTTGTACGTGCTATTCCTTGAAAGCATTCTTTTATTTCATGTATCATATGGAAACATACACTTTAAGTGATATCAGAAGACATGTAAAATATATTTTTGTAGGGCTTTATACAAATTTTGTTTCCTATCTTTAAAAAAATATTTTTTCTTAAAAATATTTAAATCTGATAAAAATATAAAGTCCAACAACCTTAAATGAAACTGCTTCCATGTCACATAGTTTCTCATTTTGTAATAAAAATAGATATTTGAGCTAGAAAATTACTGAACTTTTACAAAAATTCTTGTTTTGCCTAATAATATGTCAACAGGAATAAAAATATAGCATATTTATATTAAAATATAAAAAATAGTGTAAAAATTAAAAAATAAATATTTCAATAATGATAACAAATAAAATATGAAAGTATGATTGAAACAAAATTTATTTTCAGGTTATCAGTGCGTCAATTTGGACAATAAACAGTTTTCCGTACAAAATTGATGGTCGTACCCCATATACCATTTAGAATTATTCTATACATATGGAATCTTGGGAAATTTATAGAAAATTTTACAATTTTTAATTATTTGAAATTTTTATTCAGCTTAGTTGAGAGGTGTAAAAAATGAGAGTGGAAAAAGTGTCCAAGGCTGATTTTGAACCAGGATCATTGACATTATGCATTAACACTGTATCACTGAAATTGCTTTTACGACTCTCACCCAAGTTAATGAAAATTCGGCAATTCAAATTTAAAATTACTTAAACTAAAAATATTCGTACAAAATTTACTACGACTTCCCACAAATGATATACGAATATTAATTATAATCGATGTTGGACTATCTCTTGTTTCGTATTTGCACCAGGATTGATGGCTTATATTTATTGTGTGTCGCAACTGCAACTTTGTTAACAGATAAGCGTGAGAAATGCTAAGCTGAATATTGTCCAGGTAGCATTTTACCTCCCTTTACTCGATTATAGACCACAGATATGTTTCCAGCCTGCTGATTGGTTAGCTTCTTTTTAATCTTTTCTGCTGTTTAAGGTCTTTGGCAATTGCAATTTCTAAGGCGACAGAAGCAATATACGATATTGCTTTATATATTATTTTATATTGATATAATTATATATGAGGACCCCAGAAGCAAAGGGGCACAAGTGACAAAATTAGATTTCGAGTAAATTGAGTTCAAAGTTAAACATCAATTGTAATTGAAGGAATTGAGATATAAACTTTTGCTTATATCTTAATGATTTTTGAACTCTTATTTCAATAATTATTTTTAAAAAAGTGGAATACAATTTTTCTTTTTATTTATAACTAAGCAATGTATATCATCATTCGGCACTTGTATCCCTTGGCTTCCAAGCAGTAATGAAAAGTGCTTGAAAGTTAAAGGGTACAAGTGCCGAATGAGCACACGAAATGAAAAATTATAAAATAAAAAATATTATTTCTGAAAAAATTGAGAACAATGTTGATACAAATAAATGAAAGGACAAAATTTTATTTTAATAAAAATTCTAAAAACGGAAAAATTATGAAATAAAATTTAAATTTACGAAAAAAATATGAACGATGCTGATATAAATAAATGACCGAAAATTGTTTCGTTCTAATATAAGTTTGAAAATTTTATTATAAATTTTGAAACATTGAAATTTTATATTTTTTAACACTTTGCAACAAAGATGAAAAGTGAATGTGATTTTAGTTTGTCTGTCCGTGTCCTAAGTCTCATAAATATATTTGGATTGCCCTGAAATTTTTGGGAATTATTCACGTTTACCTCAACACGAACATATTAGAAATGAAGTTGACGATTAGTTTAAACACGATTCGTTTATTTACAGGGACAATCAAAAGTTTTCCAATTAACTACGGGTTATGGGAAAAATCGTTTCAAATGAATTTTAAAGATGTTACAACCCGTCAAACATATTAAAATTTATATGCATTTACGAATTGCATTAAAATAAACATTCTGTAAAATTTGAGGTGAAAAGAAGAGATATTTTTTATTTACAGGGCTACACAAAAGATTTACATTACTTAATGATAAAGAGGGAATTTTTTTCAACATATTTTAATTATATTACAATTTTCATGTATAATAAAATTGATGTACATTACAGAGGCTTAATATAAGTTATTTCGCACATAATACGAAGTACTCAGGACACAAAAAAGATTTCAAATAGTATATTCTATCCGAAGTACTGTATATTATCGATGATGATTGATAGATGGATGGAATGCCTTTTTAATTATGATTTGAGCTTTTAAGTTTCACTAAATTTATGCATATTAATATATAAGCTATAGTTCATATAAATGCTATTGTTCATATACAGGAATATACAAAAGATTTCGTAAAGGTTACTAAATATGAGAGTAATTTACTTAAAGATTGCTTTTAAATAGATCATATATTTATGCTGAACTGCATTCAGTATACTAAGAAATGCTTGTAGAATATAGATAAAATGATATACAGGGTCACGCACAGAATTTTATACATGGTCATCTATGGATGATAATTTTTGGAAATGTGATTTCAGTAGTCTTAAGACTGTTTTAGTTTGAATTTAATTTTAGCTAAATATTATCATATAATAACGGTTCAAGGTAAACTACAGGATAAAGAAAAGTATACAAGTGTGTTTCCATCTATTAGTAAAAACTACTGACACAGAAATTTCAAACTGTTATGCGTTTTCTTGCTAAACTAAATTTCCCCATTATGCAGTATATATCAACCAACAAACAAAACATAGGGCTGTTCAAAATTATTAGAATACATATTTGTCTATGGACTATAGGCTATCGACAGTAATACTCTATTACCCTAAATAGCAACGATTTTTGAAGATTTCAGAGAGTGTTGGAAAGTGTTTCATAATCTACACTTAAAGCATGATTTTCTTACATGTTAACAGTTAAAATGCATTTACTTAATGTATAAAATAGCAAATGGTCTTGTATGTTGTTGGTTGCGCTCCTGCTGTATACATTAAAGGATACAATTGCACTTATACCCTTTGGCCTCCACGCGTTTCACAATTTTAGGACAGAGGTTAAGTAACTGACCCCTTTAACACATAATATAATTAAAAAATCACTCATAACTTCTTACCTACAAATAAATAGACTTATTTCCAGATAGTCTGTGCACTTAACTCGTTTTTTTCAATTTTGTCACTTGTGCCCCTTGGCTTCTGGGCTCCTCATATATAAATGTATCTTTTTTATATATAAGTGAATCAGCACTTAACATTCAACATTTTAATCCAACTCAGCCCTTAACAAAGGACAAATTAATTCCGCAATATGTTTTTACATTAAAAAAGCACAAATTAAATGGAACATGTTAGAAAAATATGTAATGGCGCTATTTAGTTTCCTTATACGAAACTTCAACATGATTATTTGATCAACTTTTGTCTTTTGCGACTTTTTTTCTTTTGGGGATTATATTACGTGCAAATTGATCTTTGCTCACAAGGCTTCGATGATCTTGAATTTCATTTTGTGTTATTCAAATCTCAAAATTTTTTAACCCATTTATTGCAGTCTTTTAAATTTTTATGATTGTTGCGAACTGTAATTAATTTTTCAGAAATTGATTCATTTTCATTAAAGTATGAAGTCAGAAGTTTAACTTCCGCAAATCGAGTTATTTCAGTAAAAGAAGAAAAAAAACCTATTAATGAGCAATTGTTATAAGTCAATGTTGTTTATCTTTTTGATAATGGCGCTAAAGCAAATTCGTAAAAGAACCAACCAATCAAGATGCTGAAAATATATCTGTGGTCTCTAATCGAGTAAAGGGAGGTAAATAGCGTCCAGGTAGTGTTATAGCACCTTCACGTAATGTTGGTTCGAATACTGATTTTGACACTTTTTCATTAGCTTGGTTTATGCCTTTCGAGCAAGTGATATTGACATTTTATTTGAAGTCAACTATATCTTTTAAATATGATGTTAAAGTTCATTTCGAACGCTATAATTTAATTGTTATAATTTTTTATTTGTGTTTTATTATCCGCAAGTAAATATTTTAATTTTATATTAGTACATTGTAGAAATAGTATTATTTTGTGTTCTGAAGATTTTGCAACTGCTAAGAAAAAAAATGTTATAGTGCAAACACTATTGAATTTATGTGAAAGTATAAAACATTTTATATTTACTTCCTTAAATTACATACCACATTTTTGTGGATTATAATCTATTTGTATGCTGAGTTGCAAAAAATTTCTTTCATATGTTTTAAAACTTCTTTTTTTAATTTTTAAGCACATTTTCATATTTGTAAAATTTCGAGGGTTTAGGGGGCAGTTTGCCTTTTTAAAAATGTTCAATTTTTAAAAAAAATATTATTAAAATTGTGAACTTACTGCAATTAAATATTCAATTAACAGTGAGTTTTTTTAAAAAATCTGTATATTTAATTAAAGTTTTATAAAAATGTACAGAAATTTTATTTTTTGAAATTCTTATTCCTATTATTTTTAAAATGATGATAATTTTGCCCAGTATTTATTTTTATTTTTTTTGCGATTTTGAAATGCGTATTACACAAGGCAGCGCATCAATTTTCAAATAAATCTATTATTGCAATTAATATATTTTTTTACTCATGTATGAAGTGAAAAACGATGAGGGTGAAAATACAAAAATACGAAAACTGCAGTCCGTACAATAAAATTCTTATCAAATGTTATATAATACAATTTATTTTGATACATTCTAATAAAAATGCCCTTAGAAGTATTTTCAAGAGGAATTACATTTCTTATATCATATACAACGCAATTAAAAAAATTCGATTTCTTTGATTGTCATTTCCTGGCATGTCACACTGCGATGTGTGCAAAGTAAAGGGTTTACAGTTATAGTCTATAAATGTCTTTCCTAGTTTTATAAATTCCTAATTAATATTTATGCCTTATAGAACAAATATACGAAGAAAGCAATAAATTCTGTATTTCACAATTTTACAAAATCTATAATTTTTTCTTCTTATTTTTGACATACTTCACGTCAGATGTAGTAAAATTACATCTACCAGCAACATCTTTCAGCTATTTCTTTGAATGTTTTTTTTTTTTTTTTTAAATGAGTAGACTTTTATTATGTCTTGGCTTTAAGATATTAACAAATAAACTTATCATTACATGGAATTTTAGCTACTAAACTGAAAACATGTTTCTTTAAACAAACTTAAAATGTTAGGCCTAAAACTAAAAAATAAAGAATTTGAAAAATGTTTTAGAATGATGCTGTCACTATCCCGGCGTACATATGCCAAGAAATGACATACAATTATATAGAAATTAACTTATTATTTAAATTCTTTACATGGAAAATCCTTTAATCAGCAATAGAAAATAAATAAAACAATTAATTTTTTGAATTGTTTTGAAAGACTATTTTTAATATTTCAGATGATCAAAAACTGATATTTTGTGATATCAGTTTATCTCTAACTCTGTCCCCTTACGGACACGGGTTGCTTCAGCCGATGACGAGCTGTTATTGTTGTAGCTCGAAACGCATTTTGATTTGTTATTTCCGTTTAATGGTGATTTATGCAATGTGTATTATTGTAATAAATAAATCTGGTAAAGATCGGTAAAGCTGACTCGAGCTATTGCACTTGTGGAAAACGAGGTACCTCACTGCACTATGTAACGGAATATACACTAACTTCCATATACCACCTCAGAATCTCGAGAATGATAAGGCTCTCTTCATGGTTTAAAATAATAAAAAAACAACCAGCACTTTTACAAAAAATCATAAATTGCGTAACATTGATTGAAAAAAAATCAAGGACTGTTCCAAATGCCTAATCAGGACCTTTTATATGATAATGATGATGAGTTATGGAACGAACCAAACGAACTTTTACTTTTGTTTTTTTAATTTTGTACTTTTAAACAGTTATAGAATTACTGCTATTGTTAAAAAAACATGTGTTATACGTCTGTAAATCACTCAACTAGTTTATATTACTATTGTTAACTATAGTTTTTTCATTGTTTCATTATATACATTACTTTTTGTTACCTACCTTTATTTACTGTGTAATTGTTCCGTATTTATTTAAGATAAACATTGCTGGGTGGGGCTTGTTGAGCTCAAACCAATTAGTAGGCCTCTCCACCTGGCTGAATCTGAATCTGAATCTGTAATAAATAATTATCGCCAGTTTTATCGGTTTTATTTTATTATTCAGACATGAAATCTAACATATATTCATTTACTTCTATTTTAAAAAAATAGATAAAAATAATAAAAGAAGCAAAAGGCTCATTCCATGCGAAGGCTTGTTACTTATATAGTAAAGTACATACTCAAAAAAGATTTAATCTGTATTTCAAATACAATAAAATAAGTCCTTAATATTTTTAAAATTGGAAAGTGGCGAAAATGTGAACATTCAGAAAAAACTATTTAAAAATAGGGTTTGTATGGGTAATTGTGCTGGGTAAATTAACATAATATATCGCGATAAAATTGCCGTAATAATGAGTTGTGAAAGATGTACACAATGAAAAAAGCTTTAATTTAGTATTAAAAAAAATTGACTTTTGACAAATTTTCACATCACCTTAGCAAATTTATCATCGAATATTTTAATATAAATATCTTAAAAATATTTGCTCACAAATCTATAGTTTTAAACATTCTTCGTATTTTTTTTTAAATATTTAAACTGAATAAAATAAAATAGAACGTGAAATATTATATCCACATATGTATCTGCTCTTTTAAAATAATGTATTGCTCCAAAGATAAATCTATTTTCGGACTGATAACAAATATTGTATCCATATTTATAATGAAAACTTTAAAGTTCTAACAAAATATGCTTTCCATTCAGTTGCATTAAACCTTTTAAACTTGAACAAATATCTCTGAACAGGGTTCTGATCGATAATGTACCATATTTCAGCTTAAGTTTAAAAAAGAAAAATCAAAATTTAACAAATAATGCTCTTAATGCAGTTATGAATTCCTATGCCAATTCCACATTGCCAAATGCTATTCTCGGTTGCTGCGTTGTTTTTCTGAAGTATCTTGAAAGTTTTACTGAATGATTACTTAATAAATAGATAACTTGATTAAGAGTATGAATAAAACTGGGAATTAATATCTACCTGATATTTGATTTTCTGAAACACTAGTGGTAGAAAAGAAAACTATTCAAGAACCTGTGACTATGTCTCTTGCAGTTTCAAACTCAATGAAATATGTGCATTGGATACAAAGTTTAATAATAAGTCTTTGAATAAAATGTACTTAAAATAATGCTTTTATTTTTGTTTAATGTTTTTTTGTAAGAGTAAAAATGAGTTTGAACGTATAGTATTAGTTTAATTAATTATTTCAAACTAACAATAAGTAACATCATAGGAACTGGAGAAAAAATTATGGAAACATTTATGTAAAAGCTATTTATAAAAAAAGGAATTTAAGAAGAGAAAAATTAAATTTAAGTTGAAAATGATGAATAACAGTACTTAAAAATCAACAAATTCTGTCTAGAAATTAGAAAACAAACACCAATTTTGATTCAATAAACCAATTCTTTGAACCAATAAAAACTATTTCAATCACACTATTCTATGGAATTTTGAAATTTTACTTCCAGTAGGATATAAATATTTATCGAAACGGAAAATAAGAATATGTTTACGGAAATGAGAAAAAGAAATTAAATAATATTTACATTTTAATGAAAATAAATTTATTTATCTTTAAAAGTTTTTCTTTTTTTCCACCGTGTTATTATATTTAATGTAGTAAACATAGAATTTATTATTTCCTTCTTTAATATACAATGAATAAAAATTTACTTTAGAAAATGATTAAAGCACACTTTAGCTCTTTTATGATAGAATAGAGACATTTAACTTTATCTGACAGTTTTGAGGATATGGTAATATTTGTAGTCACATCAATATCGCCTTTTTATAAAGAGGTGCACCAGGTGAACCATGTGTAAAGTACCTACATAAGGAAAAGTTTGATGATTTCTTCTAATATTAAAACTAAAATTAAATGTGTATTATTAGATAAATTATACATTTCAATATGTGTATAAGTCATGGAGCATGATTTGAGGAAAATTTTATGAAAAACTTTAAATAAAAGACATATATGAAAAATAAAAAGATTTATGAATAGTAAAAATGCAAGTATGGTCATATAAATACTTAAAATAATCAGATATTCTGTTTGAAAATTTAAAATAAATAGTCTGCTTTGATTCTTCTAGAAGAAAATTTACCAAAACAAAATCGATTACACTATTCTATATAATTTAAAAATTCTAATTTCAGTAGAAAATAAATAATTCTCTAAAAGGAAATGGGTATATGTTTTCGGAAATAGGAAAAAAAGGATGTGTATAATATTAACATTTTAATGAAAGATAAGTTTGTTTATCATTAAATTTCTTTATTTTTTTCCAATGTCTCATCGGTTTTTGTATAAGCCTACATATACTGCATTGAAATATCTTCTTTCATGTACAACGAATGAAATTTCACATTAGGAAATGATTAAAACACGCCTTAGACTCTTAAAATCCAAATTTTTAAGGAAATATCTCCATTCATTTCGCGGACGTAATTAAAATATTTTGCTATTTACAGTCGTATGTCAAAAATTGCTTTCATTTTGTATAGAAAATTTTTATAATGAAACTGAATGTTTCTGATGGAAAATAAATTAAAAGCAAGACCTCTAAAAATAAATCTAATGTTTTATCAAATAAGGAGGAACTATAATTTCAAATACACAAATAAAAAATATCACCTCTTACTATCAAAATTGCTAAAACATGTACATTTTAAAATGAAAGATTGTCCTTAAGTTATTATAATTTCTGTTTATTGCAGAGTTTAAAAAAATCGGCGAGTTAAGTGACGACAGGGTAGAACAAAGTGTGATATTTAAAACAGGCTTTATAATGAACGAATCATGTTTATTTAGCTCACATAAAAAGGAAAATTTCTTTATCTTATTTACGAGCAGTAATAAAATGCTGTAAATAATTTTTATTTCATGTTTTTTTTTAATAAAAATATTTATTTTTATAAATCATAGAATTGATCACAGAAAAATCACTTAATCAGTATTATTAGTGCAATAATAAATCACAAATCAACATATTTCCAAAAACATTTTGTTCATCTTTTTTGTTCTTCAGCGAAGATTTTATAACAAGTAAGTGGTCAACTTTTTTCAACTCACAATATCAAATATAGGATCTCCGAAATTAATTAAACGCAACTAAGAATTTTCTATGAAAACGTAAATGTTTTAAAAATCTCTTTTGTGCAATAACATCTTCAATTTTTTTTTTGATAAGTTACAAGTTCAAAATACACATCGATACAATACATACTAACATTTAACAGTATATACACCTTTAATACATTTAAATATCGAGAAATGAAAATCATACGAAACATTTATTAAAATATTCATCAATAGAAGACGATTTTATTTTCTTAGAAAAATACTCTGATACACGATTCCATGCATAAAAACAGCAAAACAGTCACAATTAAATTTTAAGGAAATTTTTACCTCAAATAATTACATAGATGCAACTTTTCTTATTAAAAATACTGTGTAAAATTTTAGAATTATTGAAATTTTTACAGACACATATAAGAAAATTACATTTTATAATGCTTATTTAAGACTTAAGAGATCTCCATAACTATAGTTTTTGTTAATTAATCTTTTTTTTTGTAACGATTTTACAATATAAGTAATAAATAAATAAATAAATACAACAATAAAATAAATAAATAAAACAATTAAACAATAAAATAAATAAATAAAACAATTAAACAATAAAATAAATAAATAAAACAATTAAACAATAAAATAAATAAATAAATAAAAATATATCAAGTACTTTACGTCTTTTCTTGCATCAATTCTAGAAATTATACATTAGAAAGGAAAATATCGTTATGTGACTTTCTTATCGAAGTGATAGCGTTTGGTCTTTTGATGAAAGTCTTTTAAAATGACGTTGTTAAGAAGGTTATTTTATTGCTTTAACTATAAACAATTTGAAGATGGATTTTATTAATCTGGGCAACAAATGATGGACATGATTTCGTCTTTATTATAAGGGGTCAAGATCTTCGATTCAATACTTTTTCTGTATCGCTAAGCAAATAGGTCAAAAAGAAAAAAAAAACAGAATTCATTTTTTTTAAACATACATGTAACATTTAAGTATTTTTAAAATCAACTTACTGCATTATGATTTGGTATAATTATCAGACTGAAACTATAAAATGCTTTAACAGTATATTTTCACCTCATCCGAAATCAACGTTCATTGCATCCAATATCCTCCTATATCCTCCAATATCCTATATTCAATAAATGTAAAATAGTAACTAATTTTGATTTCTTTTTGTAAAGTAATGAAAACTGTTCAAATAAATATTAAAAATTTTCTATTTATTTATTATAAAGTGAAATAAATTCCAGTATCTTTTTATCCAGTTTATTTATGACAGTTCATTAGTAAATGGTTAATGGAAAATATAAGATATTTCATCAATGAAATACAGATTAAAGTATAATGGCATAAAGAAGAAGAATTTTAATCAAAATAATAATAATAAAACATATTACGCATTCCAAATTTTAAATACTAAATTTATCTCGAAATGTTTAGGAAAAACATAATTTATTTTAACTTAAATGCTGCTAAGATATACATTTATCATTCATTAATTAAGAATTAATCATTTTTATGCTTCTTGACAAGATTTTTAATATCACTAATAATTTTTTGTAAACGAATTTTTTTGTAATTCGTTTAAAATAAACAGCTTAGAGAACACTTTTTGAAACATACTTCTTCATTATCAAAAAGTGAAAATTATATTTAATTTCATGGTTTATGAGTTTAGACATTAGCTAACTTTAACCGTGAAAAAAAAGAATAGCCAGTTTAAATTTTATATCACTCTTAAATTGGTGGAAATAAAAATACATCAAAAGGAGGGGAGAATTGTACTTTGTGTCGATATTTAACAAACGAAATACAGCGTTTGTAAAACATCTATAACATATCATCTATATCATATAACTTCCGTAAATATGAACCGATATTGAGAATTCTTTTTTTTTTTTGTTTGAAAGTATAAGATACCCATGTGGTTCCATTTTAATTTCATTAAATTCTGATGATTAGAACTTTTATAAAATAAAAACTTTAAAAATTAAAATTGTTTTTGAAGCAATCGTCCAATTTAAAGCGTTCATTCTTTTCAATAAATTATATTCAAAAATTAAAAAATACAATTTCGTTTCACGTTACATCATATAAAAACATGTCACGAGAATTAAAGAATCGAGGATTAAAATAAAATAAATAAACATGGATAATAGACTTAACAATAACCGAAAAAAAAAAAAAAAAAAAAAAAAAAACGAAAAATGTGATGCTACCAGAAGAAACTATTACTCTTATACAGATACGGAATCTTTTTCCTTCAAAGTACGAAATCTAGACTAAACAAAGGTCGGGGTCTAGATAGATTTTGCGAAGTTAGCGAAAGCAGATTGACGCTAGTTTGTTCTAGCAGTTTGGCCTTAACGCATATGATTGCATAGTTTTAAATGCGTATGGTTCAATAAAAAATAATGATTTATCGCTCTTTATCTTTCATTGTTGCAACCGTTTTCAAATCATAAGCATATTAAAACTACGCTTTCATATGAGTTAGTGCCAAGTTGCCGCCAAACTTGAATCTTTTTTGAAGTCGGTTTGTATTTTTTTTTTTTTTTTTTTTTTTTTTTTTTAGAAAAGCATATTTTATTGTTTTCATCTATATATTTAAAACACCTGGCTGTTTTTTTGGTCATCAGCCTTGAGCTTTCTACTGGCCCGATTTTGATAATTATTTTTTTAAATGAAAGCTGTTTATGTGTAGATGTGCCCATTCTGCCTAATTTTTAATTTATTTCAATTTTTATATTTTATTTTCAATTTTAAAAGCTTTTTCGTGACATTTCTTCAAAACAGTGGCAACAGGTTAAGCTTTTCTGAAAATTTATTTTGCTTCATTATTTTCCACCAATCAGGAGCTGATCTCATCGGTGAATGTATAATGGCATTTCAAACAAACAAACAAACAACAAAAAAAAGTTTTCGTAAAATTTAATCATAATAAAATGATTGCACATAGTTATTGTCTGCAATACACAGATTAATTACTGAGTAATATTATTAAGTGTTATGTAAGTAAAATAACAGAAGATAAACTTTAATAAAATATAATATCTAAAGTGAAATTTTGTCGGTGGAGAAAATGTCGTCATACAGAAACCAGATAAATTTATTCCATGAATATAATATAAATAGCTGTGTCAGTGATGATATCATATTCACAGATTTTAATTCCTGCATCTAAATAAAGTGAACTTCTATAAATTTAAAGGTTCGCGGTGTGCACAAATGAAAATATTTCTATAAACTGCGCCATTTCTATTTAATTATAATGAATATTTTATGAAACTAAAGAATTCTTAAATAACTGCATAAATCACGCTTTATTTAAGAAAAGATGAGTATTTCTGAAGGTGTAAATAATGTCATATTAAAAAAAAAAAAAAAAAGAATAAAACCTGTGGTATGCCGGTATTACTATATTTCTATCTTACATAATATCAAAAAATAATTAAAATCATTTCATTGTATTAAGTTATTGTTTTAAAAAAAATCTGCATTTCAGCAACAAATACAAAAATTTTATTATTTTTAATAACAAAGATAACTTTTTTTTTTTTTGCTTTGCCATAACAATAAAATTATTTTTTGCAAGTTCTTGGAGGATACAAACCAATAAATAAATTAAATTTATTGCAAGTGATGTAAATATGTAGTGGGTTGGTTAGGCAGTTTAGTAAGTCCCTGTTTTTATTATAATTAAAATGTTTCATTGATATTATAATTATTGTACAGTTATCAAGCGATATTTAAACGGAGAAAAAATAAACTATGCAGATATTTTTGAATTCGTCTTCCGGGATATAATATTAACTTCCTAAATAATTTGGCATTTAAATAATATTTAAGGTTTAGGTTAAGGTAAACGCATTAAAAAAAGATTTGTAGCTGAAGTTAAGTCCAATATAATAATTTATGAGTTGCTTTCCTTATTTTTTGTTATTTTCTGAAGTTTGCGTATCTTCATCATGAAAAGCTATGTTATCCCTATTTTAAGAGGTAGCAATTGTTTATTTCGCTCAGTATTTTACTGTCTATATAAGATTGATATATATCATACCTAATATATATTCTTTTCCGTCGAGTTTCGACGGGTGCAGCTAGTGTATGATAAGTTTGCCAAACGACAAGATCGTGGATTGATGAGCATTTATGCATTATTGAGACTTTAGAAAATTTTAAATTATGTTTATTGCATCAACAGCGATTAGCAAAAGTGGAACTTTTGATTTCGCAATTTTTAACACATGTTCTATGTTCTCCCAAATATTTAGGACCGACCCCTTTAAAAATGCTTGGGCGAGCATAGAACTTGTGTTAAAAATTGTAAAATCAAATGTTTCGCCATTCCTAATTATTGCTGGTTTTGTTAACGATTTATCTCCAATTTTTCTAAAGTTTGGTTTACATTTTTCTAACATTTTCTCTTCCCTTTCTCCCTCCCCCGTCTTTCCTCCCTTTTTGATTAAATTAACCCATTCGATTAACTGTTCAAATGTAAAACTTTTATAGCGAAGCACCTCAATTTTTTTAGTGTTTTATATAAGCAGTTTATTATTTTAGTAGAAATACACGTACTTCTGTATTATTAATATAAAAATTTATCAAAAATGTGTTATTTATTAACATTAAACAACCAATAAAACAATAAACACAATTTAAGGGCGCATGGATTCGAACCCAGAACCCTGATCTCGAATTCAAATGCTCAGTCCACTCGATCATTTAGCTCACCTTCTTTTGGCCTTTTCTATTGATTTAAGCTTGTATTCGAAAAAATGCTTTATACCTTCAACAGCTCGAAATTTTCTGATACAATTTCAGGCAGATTTTTAAAAGTAGAAACATGAAGCTTGCTGAGGAGATTTTTTAAGAGACGTGCAAAGTGCCATGTGATGTTATTTTACACTCAATTCATTAGAATTTGATTTATAAACAATTATCTTCATAGTATGACTCTTTTTTTCGTTCACAGATCTCCCGCTTCGGAAAAATTAATTCAAAATGCCGTTTTTGATTGCATTTTTTGCAATATTTTCTGCATTTATCAAAGAATCGACAATAAGGGCACCTTCTGTACTTTCTAAATAAGACAATGTGCCAGTTTGATGCATATGAGAGCAAAAATGAATTTAAAAATAAAATTGAAAATAAGCAGTTTGAATCAAAATACACCCTTAAAACCATAGACTTCCTGTCTACTCTTCCTACCTGAATTTGAAATGCAGTTAAGCCCTATCCATTGCTTCTGTAAAGAATAGCGCAGGAAAGAGGCACTAAATTATCATGGGAATATTGCATTTTGCCGTTGACTAACGGGAATTGAGATTCACCTTTCGGTCCTTCTGTCCAGTCCTTTCTGTCCCTCCTTTTTATTCGATGTTTTAATGTAAATTTAATTTAGATTTTATGCTCTGATGATGAAATCTGAGAGACCTTGAAATGGCCGTATGCGTTGTATAATATTTATGCAGGCTGTCCCAGAAGCAATGGGACAAACTTAAAAAGGATGTAGGGGACATCACAAGGATTCAGAATTGCATAGCCACCCACGGTCAGAAACACTTTCCTGACGCTGTAATGACGACACAAAACACATAAAAGAAATTACACGAAAAGGGGAAAAAAAAATGTTTCATATTCTTAGTGCAGCAAAAATACCGGAATAACGCTGGAAAGGTCTGAGGAACTTCTAGCACGCATCGTTGTAGCTGTTAGTGAAGTTCGGGACATTCCTGGTGTTTTCTAGAGAACATTAGATCTTCCATGCCACGAAGATGCGCCGCTATGCATCAAGGCTCGGGGTCGTAATTTCGAACACCTACGAGTACTTTGATGACGATCGTTTTTTTATGTTTTTTTCTTAGTTTTTTCCTGTATTATGGGTAGTAAAGATGTTTTCTCTTTTTATTCGTGTTCTGTCTTTCTGGCGTTTTGTGTCGTCACTACTGTGCGAAGAAAACGTTTCCGACCATGGGTTGCTATACAAATCTGAATCCTTGTGATGTCACCTTCCTTCCCTTAGTTTGTCCCATTATTTATGGGACACCCTGTATTTGTGTGTTACAAACGTTGTATTTCATTCTTTATTGCTGAATAAAAATACACTTAAGTCTTTAGAATGTTAGAAGAGAAACAAATGTTAAAAATAAAATCGAATTTCGGAATAAGAAACTTAAAATCAACCGGTAAATAGATATTTATGAAACTTCAGCATCGATATTTTTTTTATATTTACAGTATTTTTTCTCATTTGCCGCTATTATTTTCTAGTAAGGTACCTGTACCCAATATGGACACCCTAAGGAAAATCTATTTTTTTTTATCCCTGTGTACACGTCATAAGACTCCAAAAATATATGACCACTATCCTGGGACGGTTGACTATCATTATTAAAATTAGCGACGTTGTAATTATTCTGGTTTATGTTTAATGATAAAAAAAAATGTTTACAAGTGTCCATATTAGGAACCCCCTGTCCCTATTATGGACAGGTGGCTCTTTATTGGCCTACTACACAGTATGGAAGAGCCATTCTTCCATGGAATTTTAGAGGAGAGGGAATTAAAAAGATACATATTAAAGTATTGCGAGGGAGGGGATAGAAAATATCTTCAGAACATGCACTTTAGAACGTGGGGTCGTTTTCGGTTGTGGCTCTTCGAAGACCCATGCAAATCACCTCAGTTACTACAAAATATAATGAAATAATGTAGTTAGTTTTTCTAAGCTTTCTAATTTTTATGATTCTCAAGATTCATTTACTGTTCTTCCAATGTGGGCATAAGGTGTCCATATTGGGAATCAGGAGTAATTTTATTAAATCTTGTAATGAATAAACAAAAAAAAAATATTTTTAAGTAATATATGCAATAGCAATCGAAAATATGTTTTATAAACTTTCTAAAATACTCCTTTTTTTAATATTTAAAGTAATTTTACAATATCTAATAAGAATTTAAACTTACCTGTAATTATGATCAGCACACCCCGAAACAACAAGTTTCCTAATAAATAGCGAACCGCGTGCTTTTTTGCACTTTTCTGGCTTAATTATCTTATCAACTGGTTTTCGTCACATATATGTAGCACAATTTCTCGATCAAAATTTTTACTTTTAAAAATATTAGGGGTGTCCATATTGAGAGCACTGTCCATATAGGGTACAAATACCTTATTACGAAATGTTTGAAGAATCTAATTCCTCTCATTAGGATAAAAATGTTTTAATTCGTTTCAGTACGCTGTTATATTTAAGTTATCTTTCTTTATTTTTTCCTTTTGGTAGTGAAGGAAATCAATCTTATTTTATTAAAAGTATACTAGGCGGTGATTTATGATCTGAAATGTTTATTTACTAAGATTCACTCTAAGTGCTTTTACATAATTAATTTTGAAAACCTTTCTAAACATATTTATCATTTTGCATGCAAACTTTCTTTAAAACTTGTCTAGACCTTGTATTTTTTTGTCTGGATACCTATTTATTGTTGATTTCTATGTAAAAACTAAGAAGATTTAGCATGCAAATATAAAAAATTTAAAAAAATGACAAACTCTCATAATTTGATTGCAACATTATTAATAGTCAATACAAATAATTTTTCAATTCATTTGTTATTCGTAATTATATATATATATTTTTTATTTTATCTTAGTGAGTTGAAAGATATATCATTTTTCAATGGGAAATATATCAAAATTAGGGATTATTAGAAATAAAATTGCAATATTTTGATCATTAATAATCACTTTCCTTAAAGACAAAATAATATGTCTGTAAATTAGAAAATGATATGAGAACACAGTGGAAATAAACATGTTGATACGATATTCGGGTATCATGCAGCAATTTTTCAGGCTTTTTATTATGTAAAATAAATATTGAGTAGTTGAGCAACTCACTTATACAGAGTCATGAAAAAAGGACACATGTATGATAGGCAACATGCAAAAATGTATGAAATACATGATAAACTTATACAATTTTGAGATTAAATAGGGTAATGAAAATAAAATAATATAAAAAAAGATTCTTATTTTATTTTATGAACTATCAAAAGAGATTTTTTTTTAATTCCACTTTTGAAACAATTCTACACATGAACTTTTTTTATATATCTTGAAAGATTGTTGCTACCTTCTAGTATACAAGACACATGAGTAGATATGTTGTAGGATAAATTTCTAAAATTTATTATATACACTATAGAAGATTTATGTAACGTAACTCAATAAATTGGCTGCAATAAGCTACCTACAATTTAATCGAATAATTTAACTTACATAATAATGTAATTTAACAGTCTATATCTGTTGTATCTAAAAATCAAATGACTAATATTAAATGTTGTTCTGGTATCTTAAACATTCATGTAAAAAATTATTCAGATGAAAAAAAATCTTGAAAATTGAGGATATAGAGGGTTAAAGTACTCATGTCTATGTTCTCACTATTTTTTTTACAGATGTATTCAAAATTTTATTGTTTTTTAGAGTTCAATCATAAGTTAATAACTTAATTTTAATACATGTGTTCTTTATTAGGCAACAGATTGTCAACCGCAACTATTTTTTACGTTTGTAACGCACTTCTCCATCCGCTATGCTTTCCAGTGACCAGAGGACGCTGTTTGTCATTGGTTCGCATGTTAAATAGTTCTTTGTGTGTGATCCCCGTTCATTCTCTATACGTTTTCTTGTTTTTGTTTCCTGAAATAAACAAAATAACTCTGCTGATATTAGTTTTTTTTAAACATCCAATATTTACGAAACGTGACACGCAAAAGTAAAATATTTTTCTATTTATAATCTAAAATCTTCAAACTGATCGTAATTAGTTGTCTTTTTTTTTTACTGATTAGAAAAAATTATCTATTCCTCGCATTTCCTTTTGGAAATAATATTAGGTGACTGCCGATACACACGGTTTATTGAAAAAATTTTTAATTTATATCTGTCAATATTTATTTTTTTTAAAATTATGAAATTGTTCTTTTTTTCTTTTTTTTCTTTCTTTTTTTTGGCACTATTAAATTTCTGATAAAGGTGAGAAAGATTATTGTCTGACGTTTATAAAAGAATTATATAGGGAGAACTGTGGTACATTGATACACCCCCTCTACCGCTACTGCTCACAGGGTCATTACAGGTTTCACAGGTTAAGTTTCACAACAGCTCCTAAAGGTGGTGCTAGTGTACACAACTACATACAGAACGTATTAATATGATTCAGTAGTTTGATGAAAAGGGACGGGTGACTTGTTTTTGTACGTCAAAAGTAAATATGAGTTGTAGAATTGCAATGGTACTATACAACTGTTCCAGTATTTTCAACCGAAAATAATATTCTCCCTGAGAAGTAAAGCTACTCTTTATCATTTTCTCATTCCTTATTAGGTAAATTATGAAGTGTTGGAATCGAGTATCAATTTATTTAAAATGGCTGTTTGGGGCACATTGATACAGTCTATGTAGGGGCCAATTGATACGTATCAATGTACCCCAAGATAGCTACAGGCAACCTAAATCCTTTTCTTTTTTATTTTTTCTTTACATTTTATTATTATTTTTTTATTACACACTCCTTAATCCAAACATTTCCCGCCAAATATTTCTAACATTAGTTTTTATTGAAGTGAAATAGCTCTATTTTTTTATATTAGGACATTTTATAGCACTGGTTAACAGCTGTTTTGGTGCCGGGGTATTTTTAGCTGATTTTATATGAATTTGATGTCCTGAATTCAAATATGGCGTTAGTTTTTCTCTATCAGCTCAGTTTTTTAAGATAAACAACTTTTTGTGAAATATATGTTTCATTATTTTAAGGTAAATCCATGTCTTAAAAAATGTATGTAAAAATAAAATAAATACAGGATTTTTATTTTTTATAATACACAAATGTTAGTTTTTACTATTGTGATATACACATATTCAAATAATATTTTTTTAATTATATTATACAAATATTTTTACTCACAAAAATAGAGAAAAACGTCACTGATGAAACTGATACTCATTGAATGCTTCGGAAGCTTCTTTTCCGTGACATTCTGGAATATATTTTAGAAAAGTGTCTTTTTAAACTCAAACGTAATCTGAAACCCTTTGCATATCTCATCTTTTTTGGTAGCGGTCCTCCATAGACTTAGTATTGAGGTGAAATCTTTCGGGCTGTTTATCACTTGTGCCTTCCTTATTTTCAAGAAAATGCTCTAAGTCGCAAAGTAAATAGTGCACTTTCATGCTTCTAGTACATCCAAAAGATTTAAGACTATTATGCTTTTCATTTACTAGTTCTACATAGATTTCTCCTTTGCATTTGCCCAGAATGTTTTTGTGAACTGCCACAAAATAAGTCCAGGCTTTTTATTCAACCTCATTCGTTGAATTTACGAAAGCAGGATCCTTAATCAGTTGTCTTATTTGTTTTCCGTTAAATATTCCTGCTTTAATATCTTCATAACTCAATACGGGTGTTTTTACCTTATATATGCAAATCATGACACGTTCTTATGGAAAATTTACACAAACTGCTTCATAGGACAGAGTTTGATATGCAGTGCGGAAAGTATGATTTTCTTTCGCTCAACTAAAGTGTTATTAATGACATTCCTTTCTCCAACATCCATGTTTTCTTTCTTAGGCTTCTCTTTTCTAATCTAGTGGTGTGTTTTATCCCTGCTATCCCAAAAATATAAAAACAATAGTATTTTGTGTAACTTCTTTGCTGTCCAAGGGCAATCATCTGGAAAATATTTAGGAAGAACCAATTTTTCTAATAGTCCTCTAAAGTTTTTTTAAGAGAAGAAAGGTAGTAGACAATTTTGTCTTGTGTGATAAAATGTAAGTTTGGCTCTTTGTTCTAATAATTTTTTTCTTTTAATCTTGAAACCAACCAGTAATTCAGAAGCTTCTTTTAAAACATTGAAATCTCTTTTGAAATCATTTAAATCAACCTGGTTGAAAAATTTAAGCACTGATGACGTTCTCATAATCACTGTTACCTTCACAGCTATCTAAAAGATGATCAGAAGGACAATATTCATCCTCACTAAGCTCTGGTAGCTGATGAAACGTTGGGATCGGTAGTTCCTCTGAGTGAGAAAGTGGGGGGCTTGAAGACACTAAACCAGGATAAGTTTTCTTATTACAATTGTTTCGATTAATTCAAATAGTATTCCAGTGCTATGTAGAAACAATAGTCAGAGAAATGGTTTTGGAGTTCTCTCCAAACCATTGGTAAGTCGAATTTGAGACTTATTCTTTTCCGTCAGCTCACTGTCATAAATGTTCTGTACAAGTTTTACAGACCTGCTGCGATGCGCAGATTTTATCCTGATCACCAAGTCTAACCCCAAAGTATTCAAGATAAGCTCTCTTTACAAAGTCAGTAACATATTTTCTGTGTTCTTTCAACTTTTATTCTCCGCATATGTAGCAAAACTTATCTGGATGATTTATACAACTTTTTCTACTTGAACTCATTTAAATTCCATTCTATAATGCAAACACAACAATCTACAACACTACGAGTTTTACGTTAAATTGATACGAATTCTACCTTAAACACAAATGTCATGGAAGTTCAAAAACTTTAGAAAGTCAAAGAAAGCCAGTTTTGTTTCCATGGAGCGAACTCTGAAACTAACCTTATCTCTTGGAGGCTTTTACATTTGGCTTTATGGATGAGCGGTGAGAAATCATAAGCATGCGCAGATCCTCAGTTTTGCTTGCACATTTTTTTTTTCAAGATCTTGTGGTATTTCAACGTCCTTCTAATCGCCTTGAGGGTCGTTACAGGGGGTTCAGTAAGGTCAGTTTAAATGTTCAAGGTCACTTTAGTTCTAAAAAATCTTTAATTCGCTTTGCATATCTAAAAAAGTAAAGCTGATAGAGAAAAACTGATTGCACATTTGGAATCAGCGTCCCAAAAATATTCAAAATCAGTTGAAAAATCTCAGGCACCAAAAAAATTTTTTTTTTTGTAGGCCTGTGTAGTATTTTTGCACCCAACAGCTAGTGCTACTTTAACTAACAAAAGAAAAGGACGGCAGCTGGCAAATTTCGAATTTATATCAATTCTCAAGAGAAATAAGCATTTTCGACATGAGAAATGTTAAGTAAAAGAAACAAGGTGCAGAGCAGCAAAAGATAATTACGTCATAAACAGAATTTTAAATATAATTATCCTTTATTTTCTGTTTATAAACCGATTTATAAACAGAAAACCTAGTAATTTTTTCATCTTTCCCAAGAAAGACGATAATACTGGGGTTGAAGTGCCAGATATGACAAAGTAACCACAGCCAACACGCAGACAAGAAATATTCAAGACATCAGGTCATTATACATTTAATTTTGATTGTTTTAATATTGCTTAAAAATAAATTGTGGGTGATTTGAATTATTTTAAATAAATATAAGATGGTTTGCTGACTCATTTTCTATGAAAAATAGGCATTGGTGTTATTTTGTCTCCATTTTTCCCAAACGAATCAGAGGGCCCCATGAGGAGTATCAATCTGCCCCGGGGATGGAGTAACTTGATACAAATTACTTTTTTGATTTTTTTTATTACATCCAAAAATACTATATAAAACAAAGATTGTACATTTTAAAAACACAATACACAAGTTTTGTTGAACCACATTGAAAAATAACTTGTTATTTCTATTTTCTGGACACCAAAAAAATTCTTAGAAAAAAACTGTATCAATGTGCCCCAGTCATAAACATATATTAAATGAAATTTTATTTTGACAATTTCTGTTACAGTAAATTTTTAAATTCTAAACATCGCACATTTTCAATTTTTACACCATCGTATACAGAAAAACTTTTAAATGCTACTTGTTTGAAACCTACATTTAAATTTGTTATTGAGTTATTTTTTTTTTAGTTTTTGATAATATTTTTGTTATTGTGGCAACAGGAGTATTCCATTTCTAGACACAAGCAGAAAAAAAGCAGTAAATGTTTAGGGTTCCGTGCTTAAAAAAGTAAAATCGGAGTAATAAAAACTGTAAGATTAATCCTGAACCAGTCTATCTGTCACTGAAAAATTAAAGGCAAACAATGAAACGTGGAATTTTGAAATTCTTAGAGATTAGTGAACCACATATTTATGGCTAATTAGTCTTTTTCAAGTACAGTTTGGAAAATTTAGAGAAACTAATTAGACAACTTAAAAATGAAACTTTTTTATATACACCGTGTGAATTATTGCTAAAAACTTTTGTAATGCTGAACTCAAAAATACATTTATTTTAGTTTTAGTTATTATATTTTAGAAGATGTCAAAAAATGTAATGCAAAAATATGTCCCTTTCCTTTCCTTTTCAAATCTAATGAAACTAAAATTCGGAATAAATTGAGGGGTCTCAGGACTCTTAAAATCGGAAAAAATATAAAAAAGTACACTATCTTCAACATTTAATATCTTAAAATTTTTATGATATTAAAATACAGTTTTTATTGAGATGAAAGATATAAATACGTTCTTGCATTTTATGACCTTAAAAAAATTGCAACATGCAAAAACATGCGCTCCAACCTGTCAGACATTTGACGAGCAGAAAATTGGTATAATAGCTTACACGCACGATTACAAAATAAATATGGCAACTAGAAAGTTTGGTGCAGAATTATACATCAGATTGTAATAGAATCCTTGAACCTAAAGAAATTTATATTTAAAGCATTTTTCTATTTTGAATACAAAGATAATCATCTAAGAAATAAACTTTTTTGTATAATAAAAAGGAAATTTTAGGTTCCATTTATACATATTGATATGAAACAGATATTTAAAAAAAAATTATGGGAAAATACTTACAAGGTTTTGAGATATCGTGCGCTCTATGAATAAAAAAATTTCATTTGCGGAAAAATGATTTCCAAGTATCAGAAACGCCGCTTCAGCTATTGAGCGGGTAAAATTCCAACACACATAACTTTTGTTGTACTCAGAATTTCGAGAAAACAATTATATTAAAATGTTCACAAAAGATAGCAGTTTAAAATATCACAAAATATAGCAGTTATATAAAAAATTGAAATTTCGAAAATTTGTGAGTTTTAAGAGCCATGAAACCCCATAAGGGTTGTAAAATTTAATATACCCCTATGAGAAAACTATATCGATGACCATAGGTCGCAGAGTTTTCAGAATACGGCATTTTTCCGTTACCCGCAACTATTCATTTGCGAGTGTTTAGCAAAAGGGTTGAGGAATGCTGGAAGGACCTTAGAATTATCCATAACAATTTTCAAAAAAAAAAAATATTGGTAATTAATTGAGATATTAATTCTTGAAAGGAATGGACGGGTTGGAAAATAATGATGCTTGTGGTGTACTTTATCCGCAGACAACTTTTAACGTCTAGATAAGAATATTTTAATGTTAAATTTGTATAATGCATTACCCAGTTACTAATTCAAATATTTATTGAAGAGAATTCCTATGTTTGGGTAATTGCCACACTTGATCGGTTATTTATAAATGAGATTGCTCGCCGCGAAACTATTATATTTAAATAAAAAAAACTTTCGGAGAAATATGTATCACAGTCCTGAAATTCTGCGTGTTTTTCAAAATAAACATCCCGTAAGGCACGGTTACGTCACTGTGACGTCGTTGTGAAGTCACATTGTGACTTTGTGACCATCAATTGTCGATGTGACGTCACGTCACGTCAATGTGAAGTCTCAGTGACTAAAATGTGAAGTCGTTATGGCCGTTTTAGAGTCATTTGTAACGTCACATTGTGACAATATTGTTAAGTCACGGTTTGACAAATTTGTGAAAAATGTGTCATTTGTGACTACTTTGACATTAACATTGTGACGTAACTGTGACAAAAGCGACGATATTTAAATTGCCAGAAACATGTTTTTTAAAGTAAATAACATGTTTTGAAGAATATTTGTTTTTTTCTATTTTTTTTAAGAAAGTCACATTTTAGTGACAATGTGATGTCACTGAGTGGTTGTATTTTGGTTACAGATGTGATGTGACCACAGTGACTTACAGTGACGTCATTGTGACATCACTATGACTATGCATGCTATGAAGGATAGAATGTAATGCAGAATGGTTTTGAACAATACATTTTTACCTTTATACGTATTTTATGATAAATCTCATTCTTATAATTTTCGTAATGAAAATAAATTTTATCGTGTAAACATTTTTATTGAACATTTTAACATAAAGATTTAAATAGATAAATAAATTATTCTAGTTTTTGCAACAAGAATAATCGAGAAAACTTTTCATGGTAAGTTAAGAAATATAGCTATAATTAATTAAGTGTACTGGAAATTTCTTAAAAGTAGCAGGTATCGTAAAACTAACAAATATTTACGTTTTCATAGCTCGCAGTATGTAGAGTTTTCGTAGCTCAGGGAAGCATAAATCCTAATATTGTCGTTTCATGGGTACTTAAGGCTAAAATTAATGTTACACCGTTGAATCGTAAAATTTTAAGTGCTTGCTATCAGATTAATTGTTTTAAAACTACAGAAAAACAAAAACAGGATAACAAAACACATTGCAAAAGAAAATTTTTAATGCACGAATGTTTAAAGCAGATTTAAATAAAAAATTTTCAACTAATTTAAATACAGAAAAAACGTTAAGACATACATTAAAATTATTTAATTTTATATTGTTTTATATAAAGGAAATTCATATAATTATTGCTGAAAGTGATTTATTTATTATTTTATATTTTGTACTATTAGTTTTTATACTACAGGCAGTTTCTTAATAATAAATCCATGTTTTCTTGATTTAAACTTCAATGTAAAAAGAAATATGGTTTCGTAATTCTAAATGGTAAAATAATACTTATTTTAAAAATTGTATATAAAAAAATATTTCACTGTTAAAAATAAGATCCGAATTAGTTTGACTTATAAAGAAATAAGATAGGTAGTAATTGTGAAAAAAAGAACGATTGTTACTTTTAAAGATAATTATAACTATCGCCTAGAAAAAAAAATATGTTCAATAATTGATGCACATGACCGAATTGAGAAAATTAATTTAAAGAAAATAGAAAACATCTAAAATTTACATCCTTAGTCATATTTTTTATAACATGAAGTATTATAGAGTTAAAAATACAGAAATTTACATTTGGAGATTTAGAGAGTATTGCAGATTTCATTTTTGAGCAGACAGTAAATCAAAAAACATGCAAACAGAAATGCGTATCAGCTCATATGCTCAATCTATAAAACAAACTTTTTAAAATTTCTATTGTATGCTAAAAAGTTGTATTAAAAAACCATTGTATAGTTACTTGCATTGAGTTTGTTGATAACTAGACTAGATTGAACCTAAAGAGTGTTGAAGCAAAACAAAATTACTTTCTTCCAAAAAGAGCAAAAAACGGTATTTTACAAATAAACAAAAACATATCACTATTTTTTTGTGTATGTATGCAGATATGCGTGTATTTCTTAGAGAGCGAGTGAAGGTAGTGTTTAGCACTATATTTTAATCAACATACAAAAATTTTTGATACAGCAAAACACCGTTTGAGTATCTCTTCGCAACTTTCAGACGGGTATTCTTTGGCACGTCCCCGGAGAACGGCTCTATATCTCGTTTTACTCCCGAAGGTTCTGAAGATGCTACTTTTACATGCTAAGTAACATTGTTTTAAAACTGATAACTTTCAAAAATTCTTGCGGAGTTATTAAGGAAGTAAAACATCTTCTCTTTATAATTTATTTTAATGATTCGCATTTCTTGCACTAGTTCTTTTGTTACTGTCACCGTGTATCTTTACCACGGATCTAATCCAAATTCTTCCAGCCTTACGTAGGTTTGAAGAAAATCAAGGATAACGTAAAACATTTATAAACACCCGCGCGACATGGATTGAAATCTAGAGCCTTCCGTCTATCAATTTTGAGAGCAGAAATTCTGGTGGGACCAAGGTCTCAGCAAAGACAGAAAGTATGTCTTTTTAAAACTTCCCAATTAAGTCGAAAAGTGTTTATACTTTCAGTTTGTCTGTTCATCTGTCCAGTCTCTAAATTCTGAATCTCCTCTAACGGATTATTATGCAACGGATTAACGTTATTTAGTTTTACCAAAGCATGTTTCGTATTCTACATGAAATATGTGAGATTAATAATTAATTTACAAGTGCATTTAAAAGAATTCCATTCCATTATGATATTTGAGGAAAAAAATAGATATTAATAAGATTATCTATTTGAGAGGAATTTAAACTGATTACAAATCACCGAATTTCGCTGAAAGATTCTTACGATAGAATACTGAATCATAGCATTTGCTGTTCATTTATAGGAACACGCAAAAGAAATTGTTTACATTACTGTCTTTGAGTAACAATTGCTGGAAGTCCATTTTATATTTCGGTATGAGTTTTAAAATTAAAAATTTTTTACATGTTATATTATTTATATAAAGTCTGTATTTTATACACAGGATCCAAAAAGAATTCATGTACTGGTCTTTGTTATGGATGTGTTGGATGTCTGGAAGTGTTTCATAGTCTATGCTAGACACCAGATTTTTCTTTCTTGTTTTTATGTGGAAAATGACTACTTAGTTGCATAAGAAATTAATTAGTATTTAATTAGGTAATTTTTTTAGAGATATGTGTGTATTTTTTCGGAACAGGCGGATAAATTAATATTATTCCATGCATTATTAAAGTACAATACTTTAAACGATATCTGATTTACGTGATTTTTCTTTCGTGAAAGGGGTTGAGTTGAAGTGTGTAGTGTATTTTGTGACGGCCGATTATCTACGCTAGGGATATAGGCCCAGGGGGAGGGATGCCCTTCGTGGGGGTCTTTCTAAGGGATCCTAACCCGTATTTACGCAAGGTTCGAAGAAAACCACGAAAACTCCGAACAGTTAGGCCGACGGCCGCGATTGGGTTCGAACCCAGCACCTGCCGTCTACCAGTTGAGAGGTCAGATCCTCTCGGCCACTGGTGGGGCGGGGTTGAGTTGAAGATGTATAACAATGAAAGATATTTTAAATTCGCTTCTAATTTTATTTAAATACTTTTATCTTAAAAGTTATTTAGTAGTTCTGAAATGACATTGAATATCCCAATGACAAAATAGTTTCTCCATATAGAAATATATTTTACTCATTAATCATAAACACAAATGAATTTTTTCATAAAAAGAAATAAATATCCCTTTTCTTTGATTTTCTATTTTATCATAGATTATCTTATAACTCTGACTATTGTAATTAAATGGTACAACTCAGAAAAAACATGTTTTATTGTTTAAATTGGTTGATATATACTGTTTTCTTACTCCAAATTCTGTGACACAATTTTCTATTAAATAAAAATTAATCCGCTTGATTTTGGGGGAAAATGTACAATACAATATATAAATTACTTTGATATTGCTTTCGTGACGTCAAATTTATGCATAAGGTAAAACAAAAATTTTAAAACAAAAATACTATAGGTTTGGTTGATTTTGTATCGGCCAATTATCTACTAAAGGGATATAGGCCAGAATCTCTCAGCCGCTAGTGGGCCCCAAAAACACTATAGGACAGGATGTGTGTAAGAGGATTTGTCACATAATTTTGACTTTTATGTCCCTTAATATAAATCTTTAATTTAGCAAATTTTCTTGATTTTTTTAAAAACTTTTTACATTGGAAAACATTTTATTGCATGACTGTATAACAAAATTAATAAGGTAAATAAGTTTTGAACGATGTTTCAGGTTCCGATATTTCACGAAAACCCTTACAGGCCCGTTGCTATGATGCTGATAATTACATTCGGAGCTATCTGTATAAAACGGCTTCAACAAAAGTAATTCGATGTAATTTTTTCCGAAACTGGGATTATTGTTTTATGTAAATATGTAAAAAAATACCTACATAATTTTTTACAATTGTTATTATTTTTTTTATTCTGTCTCTGGCTTTTATATTCCTTACCGTACCTCCCTGCTAAAATTATACAGAATGCTGTTTCAGATACAGCCACAGAATTAATTTCAACGTTTTTTATGCTAATGTATGCTAGAGAAAGAATGGTTGAAATTCTTTGACGGCAAATTTACTGCAGAAGTTTAATCAGCTATTAAATATCAAGTTAAAGCATTGTAGATTCATTGGTAGCATTACCGTTCATAAGGTTTGTTAGTGCACTTTTCAAATCCATTTCGTTTTTTTTTTTATTAATTCAAATCAATAACCGTAACTAAAACTTTATAATTATAATTATATTGGCTATCACTTGGTCTTGACATGATTTGCCTAAAAATAGGCGCAAATTTTCTGTACACTTGCATCATTACCGTCCCTTTCTTAACCTCCGTTTAAAACAAGTTTATACCAAAAATTTTGTACTAAAATAGTACATTGTTATTATTTTTTTAAGTGTTCTATGGATACAATGCAAATTAATAAGTAAAAATTTAGAAGAAAATAAAAATTTACAGATTTAAAATGTCCAAGGGAATGTAAAGAAAATTAAGCATTCAAGTTTAATTTAAATGTCAATTAATAAATAAATAATCGCTGCTGTACATTTTTTCTTTATTTTCAATCATTTAGGCATTCATATATAAGTTTAAAATGTCAATTTATTAAGTTTAATTTTCACAGATTTTTATTCCTTACACTGTAAAAAAAAATCTGTGAAGGTACTAAACATTTTCTAGGAAACTAGGATTCCAAGAACTTTTCATGTAACGATAACAGGAAAAATTCATGTAATCGATTCTGAAACTTGAGTTTTTGTTGTTACCGTTACAGGAAAAGTTCTTAAAATCCCAGTTTCCTAGAAAAGGTTTAGTACCTTTGCAGATTTTTTTTACAGTGTAAAGTTATAATTTTGTGAAAATGTCTCACAAGTAGTTTCTTAAATATGTTACATTGTAGACCAGAATATTTTATTAAAACTTTGGAAAATCTTCTTCTTCAAGTTTTTTATGGAGATTATAATAGGCATGGAAAAGTTTTTAAAATAACATGTGTAGTATTTTATACATATTGATACTATATTTACCTAAAAATGTTTTGTATGCTTTCTTTCTTGTAAAACATTCTTTCATTTCCTGTATCATATTGAAATGTACATTTTAATGGATCTCATAGGGCTAGTAAAATATATTTTGTAGCAGTTTTATGCAAATTTTGTTTCTTATCTTTAAATACATATTTTTTCTTCAAAATATTTAAACCTCAATAAATATAAAAGTTCATCTTCCTTAAATGAAACTGCTCACATGACATAGTTTTTTATGTCAAAAGAAAAAATGTATGAACAAGCATGATAATTACCAAATCCTTACAAAAATTCCTGTTTTGTCTAATACAACAAGCAACTGGAATGAAAATGTAGCATATTTGTATTAAAGAATAAAATATTAATGTAAAAATAAAATAATATTTATTTGAATATTGATAACAAATAAAATATGAAAGTATGATTGAAACAAACTTTATTTTTAGGTTATCAGTGCATCACTTTAGGCAATAAACAGGTTTTTTTAAAAACTGATGTTCATATTTCATGTACCATTAAAATTTTTTCTATACATATACAGTGGCGGTCAAAAGTTTCCGGCCACCAAAAATTTTTCAGTTAATTTGTAAGTATACCCGTATGAAGACGAATCTCAAAGAGTACTTATACATTTTATTGACATAATAGTTAGAAAATTACTTGTGGAATAGCTTGTAAATATCAATAAATTTAAATGACAAAATTAAGTGCAAAGGAAAATGCATGTTCTCAAAAGTTTCCGGCCACCCTCGAAAATTTTTTTAAAAATGTATTGCAATAGAAAACTACAGCGATCGACAACATTTGTAATTAGTATTTTATAGCATTAGTATTTTATTACCTTTCTACGACGCAGTATTGTGACATTCATACAATCAACGGTTAAAGAGAGTCTATGGTACGTTTTTTCCAAATTTTTTGTAATTTTTGGAATTTTCTGCTGAATTGGAATATTTATAGTTCGGCAGACGTTTGCCAACTTCTTTCCAAAGATTTTCTATTGGATTTATATTGGGCGTTTGGGCTGGCCATTTCAAAAACGAAATTTGTTTGTGCGAAAATCATTGCTTGTTAAGGCTTGCATGCATTCATTAATGTCATTATCATGTTAAAACAAATAGTTGCGAAAAAATTTTCCTCTAATAAGGCAGAAAATAATCTTGCAAGATAACCTTACGCATTGCATCATTCATCTTTTGGTGGATTTTAAATAACGGACCCTACAATTTTTGAAGAAAATACTCCCCACATTATACCGTATCCTCCGCTATGCTTCATTGTAGGAACAACATATTTCGAATCACATTTTTTGTTGTTATGTCATCGGACGTAGTGTCTGCCACCACACTGTAAAAAAAAATTCAAGAGGTTACTAAAAATTTCTTAATAAATTTGTATTCCACAGAATTTTTTAGTAACCATTACAAACTTTTTTTTTGCAAGTGAAACAAGCATTTCTTTTGTAAACTGAACAAAAGAATTTTTTGTATAACTAACTTAAAAATTTTTAGTATGAGCCACCAAGCAAATTTTAGTAATAGCTCCAAAATTATTTTTAATAACCATTACGTGCGCCCGAAGGGCAGGAGGTTCCTTCGACCTGCATCCAGACTTCTGAAGCGGAAGATTTTCGGCAAAACTGCAATAGATGGCAGCACAAAACATTCTTTCCCGCTCCGACAGGATTTTCATAATCCCTTTATTAACGAGACACTACATACATTCGGGGGGTACTTGGCGGTGGCAAGTTTTGAACCCGGGACCTTTTAGCCTGGAATCCGTTACTATAACCACTATGCTATCAAGGCCACACCAACTGAGTTTTAGTAAGAGCTATTAAAAATATAAAACTATTAACTCTATTAGTTGCTAACTTTTTTTCTAGTAATTCTTACAGATTTTTTTGTAACCGACTAAGACTACTAAAAATTTTTTAGTAATTACACGGATCACTAAAGTTTTTATAGTAGATCGACCCTTTTTTTTTACAGTGCACTTCCAAAAAAGTTTCGAATTCTATTCATGGAAATATAGTACTTTTGTCAAGTTTTTAATAAACCAGACTTTGTGTTTTTTGGAAAAAGCCAGTCGGTATGTTTATATTTTTTTACCTACGGAAAATTTTTGAACACCGACACTTTCATAAACTTCTGTATCACGTCAGCATCTTGACACGGTAGACCGACATATTTCAACAATATTTTCATTTTATAATAATGTTTTTTTTTTTCATATTGCAATGGAGTTTTTATGCGGGTCAGCAATTGTTTTTCTCCTGATAATTCTGTCAACGAGAATAGTAATTTTTTGAAGTCTTCCGGACCTCACAACGTCCTGAAGGCCACGGCCATATTTATATAATTTTTAAATGTCGTTTACAGTCGATTTACCGATCGATAACTTTACCGCAATACCTCGAGAAGATTAGCCCTTTACTGACAAATTAATCACTCATTTAAGGGCAATATTTGTTGAACTTTTCAATTTTGAATTTAAACTATGCTATTCACGTTGATTCATTCACAAACACGACCAAAAAGCACTTTACCGATAGAAAAAAAAAACTAAGGAATGATGAGTAGCCGGAAACTTTTGCACACATGAACTTCGAATTCTACCCTTTTGCATGAAGGGTCCACAGTGTCCAATCAAATTGATCACGTGATCAGAGGTCATTCACATATTCTTAACTTTTGAAGCAATTGTGCTTCTTCTTTGCTGAAACCTTCTGGTAAATAAATCAAAGAAACTAACTGGCCGGAAACTTTTGACTGCCACTGAATAATCTTAAGAAATTTATGGAAATTTTCAGAATTTTGAATTATTTGAAATTTTTATTCAACTTAGCAGAGAGGCGTAATAAATGAGAGTGTAAAAAGTGTCCAAGCCTGATTTTGAAACAGGATCTTCGATAATATGAGTCAGTATAATACCAATGAGATTTGTTTTACGACTATCAACCAAGCTGAATAAAAATTTTAAATTATTTAAAGTATACATGCAAAATTTTCTCCAGTTTTTCACAAATTGTATATGCTTATTTAATATAATCGCTGATGGATTTTCTTTTTATTCATATTTTTACCAGAATTGATTGCTCATATTTATTGTGCACTGTGACTGCAACTCTGCCAACAGATAAGCCTGAAAAGTGCTGAGCAGACTAGGTAGATAAGCGTTATAGCACTGGCGCGTAATGTCAATAATCCTGGTTCGATTGCTTGTTTAGACACTTTTTCATTCTCTTGATTTTATGACATTCGAGCAATTAAATGTGAAATTTTAGTTGAAGTCAACTATTTCTATCTTTGTTTAAATATAATGTTAAACTTCATTTCGTATGCTATATTTAAACTTTTGTAATGTTTTTCTATTTGTTTTAATTTTTATCCAGAAGTAAATGTTTTAATTGCACATTAATATATTGTAGAAATAGTATTATTTTGTGTTTTGAAGGTTTTGCAACTGCAAAGGAAGAAAAATATATTAAAGCACAAATTCTATTGGGTTTATATGAAAGTATGTTATTTTTATAAATGTTATTTTTATGTTATTTTTATTAAGTTATTTTTACTTCCTTAAAATACCTTCCAAGTTGGCTAAATTTTTATGCGGTTTATAATTTATGTATATGCTGAGTTGCAAAAGTATTTTTTTATATGTTTTAACACAGTTTTTTTGATTTTACAGCATATTTTCACATTTGTAAAATTATGAGGTTAAGGAGAGAATTTTATCTTTTTTACAATATTGTTTATTTTTGAAAGTATGATTAAAATGGTGAACTCACTGAACTTAAAAGATCGACAATAGTCAATTTCATAAAAAAGACAACTGAATATTTAAATAAAATTAAAAAATACAAAAAAAATGAATTTTTTTAAACATTCTATGACTTTTTAAAATATTGATAACTTTGCTGAGTGTTTTTTTAGATTTTTAGAAAAAAAATATTGTTTATTTAAAAAATATATAATGCAAATATTTAATTCACCGCAATTCAATGTTCCATTAAAAGTACATTTTGAAAAAAAAAATCTACTGAATATTCAATTAATTTTTTTTAATGACATGTTTGCAATTTTTTAAATTCTTACTACTTTTTTAAATATTGATAATTTTCTCCGTTTTTTGAGATTTTACAATATGTAATACACAAGATTACATGTGCATTTTTAAATACATCTAGCATTACATTTAATGCAATTTTTGTAGTGATATATACGGTCTAATATATATGAAACCTAATACATCTTCAAGTATCTTTATTTATTTTTTTTAAATAACAAAAAGTTGAAGGCAAATTCCATGAACAGATTTATTGTATATATAATAAAGATCGCACTTAAAAACGATTTAATACGTATTTCAAATAAAAAAAGCCTTAGATTAGAAAGCCATAGAACAGGAAAGTAATAAAAATATGAACATGAAGGAAAAGCTATTTAAAATTTTAGTCAGTATGGCGGTTCGATAATTTAACAAAATTTAAAATATATCGATACATAATTAATATATAGTTGAGGCGTCATGGAACATACAATTAAACAATCTTTCATTTAACTAAAATAAAATCGTAAATTTGACCAATTTTGAGGCCTTCTTATTACATCTATCATTGAATATTTTAATAAAAATACAATGAAAGCTTTTACTTATAAATCTATGGTTTTATACATTTTAGATATTTCTGAAACATTTAAACAAATAAAATAAAATAAACTTGAAATTTAATATTTACATGTGCATCTCCACCTGTAAGATAATGTACCGCTTTAAAGATAAATATTTTTTCCGACACAAAACAAATACTGTATCTGTATTTGTAATCATATTTTAAGGTTCTACAGAAATAGCCTTTCTATCAAGTTGCATTCAATCTTTTAAGCTTAAACAAATATGCGTGAGCTGCGTCTGATCGATAATGCATCATATTTGAACTAAACTTTAAGAAAGAAAAATCGAAATGTAACACTTAATGCGTTTGTCGATTCCCATGCCAATTCCATAATGCCAAATGCTACTCTCGGTAGCTGTGTTGTTTTTATGAGTAGTAAAGTATATTGAAAGTTATACTACATGGGTAAATTTAATAAAGAGAACGAATAAAACTGAGAATTAATCTCTACTACATATTTAATTTTTGAAACACCCTTTGTAGGAAACAAAACTATTCAAGAACCTGCTTTATATCTTTTAAAGTTGAAAACAGATAAAAATTTGAGCATTAGATCGAAGTGTAATGATTAGTCGTTGAGTAAAACTTATTTATGCAGTTAAATAGTATAAAACTTTATTGTAATCTAAAAGTATTAAAATTTATAGTGTAAAAGTTTTGTGTGTTTTTCAGTATTTCTAACATAATGGATGTGCACATTTATCTCAAGTTTGAAGTTCAAGTTTAAAGTTTAACAATATGTGCACTAAATACGAAGTGTAATAATTAGTCGTTCGGTAAAACTGCTATATTATTATGCAGTTAAATACTTGTAAAACATTTACCGTAGCATAAAAGTATTCAAATGTATGTTGTACATGTTTTGTGTGCGGCGTGTAATTTTTTAACATAATGGAAAGCGCACGTTTAGCTCAGGTTTTACAATTCAGACTTTTTTTGGTGTAAATAAGTAGCATCTGTAATCGTCATTCGATCCGTACGACAGTCTATCTGTCTGTTCACCTATCTATCTGTATATCTCTCCGTCCGTCTGCCCATCTGTCTGTCCTTATTGTCTGTTTGACAGCATATGACAGAGCAAAAACTGCCCAAACGAATCGTTGTAAATTTAAAACATATAGTTATTGCATAATCTTGTCGAAATTTTTAAAATTTTATGAAATTCGGACTTACAGTTTAATTATAAGGACAATCAAAAGTACTCGGTTGCATTACGCCCAATGGGAAATAATAGTTTCAAACGCATTTTAATGATGTTAACTCTTTCGAACATATTGAAACTGATAAAAATTTATGAAATATATACTAAAATATATATTCTGTACAATATGTGATGCACTGCATATTTGCTATTAATATACAAATATAAGGACAATCAAAAGTACTAAGTTGCATTACGCCCAGTGGGAAATAATAGTTTCATGTGCGTTTTAATGACATTAACTCTTTCGAACATATTGAAATTGATAAAAATTTAGGAAATATATACTAAAATTTGTATTCTGTACAACCTGTGATGCACTGAATATTTGCTATTAATATACAAATATAAGGACAATCAAAAGTACTCGGTTGAATTACTCCCAATGGGAAATAATAGTTTCAAGTGCATATTAATGATGTTAACTCTTTCGAACATAATGAAATTGATAAAAATTGATGAAATATATGCTGAAATATATATTCTGTAAAATCTGTGATGCACTGAATATTTGCTATTAATATACAAATGTTAAAATTACTTTAAAATATAAAGTTATTAAAATTATTAAAATTATTAAAATTATTAAAATTATTATAATTAATTACGGAGCTGCCAAGTCTCCGATTTTTTGGATACCTGCATTTTAATACAGAAAATGTTGATTTATTTAATTGAAACATTTCGACGATTTAAAATAAAAACATTTTCTGAAAAACAATATTGGTGTACAAAAAAGACATGGCTTTTTTGTACACCAAATGGCATAGGATGTTTTATGGAAAATTGTGGTTTTATATGGAAAATCATAAAAAAATTATGTCATTATATGTAAACATGTTGTATTCATATGGTAAACATTCATCGCTCTATGGTACTGCAGAGCCATGTGTATGGTAAAATTATAGAATAATGATATACACCATACATGATATGGTATTCCATAGCAAGGTGTATGTTAAAACTATAGAAAAATGAAATTTACCATACATCCAATGGTGTTCCATAGCATGATGTATCGTAAAATCATATATAATTGTTTGTACCATAATTTGTTTGAAAGCATGGTGTATGGTAAAATTTTAATACCTTTTGAAAGTTTATAATATATTAGATTTTGTGTAACTATGATGTAAAACTACTCAGTTGCGGTAATCTCAAAACTTTTTCCTATGTTCATGCATGTCTTATGCACTTCTAAAAAATAGAATCATAGAAGCGCCACTTATTAGATGGTTTAAGCCAAAAGCAACAACTTACGTTAACTTATAACCAGTCTGATGAAAAGGACTTGTGTTATTATTAATTAATCATTAAAAATATTAAAATTAATTTAAAATTATGAATTCAAAATTGTACCATTAGAGATGAGACAAATCTTGTACATAAGGATTGATAAAGTATTACAAAAATATCACAGAATTTGACATTCCTTCAGCTGTAATAATTTTTATAGTGCATTATTATGGATATTTGTTGAACTTTATTAGATTTTTATGCATTTTTAATTATTAAGCTACATTCTTGCAAATGCCTGTTTTTATCCAAATCATTCTGACATTATTACACTGAAACGTTTTAAAATCATTCTATATAAACATTTCATATAAAATATGCCATGTAGTATTTCTAGAAATTAAAATTAACATAATCTTAATCTAGTTTTGCTATTTTTTCAACAAACGTTATTTATTAAAATAAACATCAAACGCAAGATTTTTATCCAGGTAAGAAGTAAATATTTTTATTTTTCTAAAATGTGTTATTTTTTCTATAAACTGACGATTTGAAATCAAATTTTTAAAATTTTCTACGGCAATCGAAATAACACGTTGCATACATACTATAAAAATATACCCTACACTTTTCAAAATTGAATGAAATTAGCACATTTAACTCATATTTAGTTCAAAGACTCTTTTTATAATGGATGATGAAAATAAACCATAAAAAAGAATATGGGAAGTATTTTAAAATTAATATTTCAGTATTCAAGTGAAGCAGATTATTTGTACGTAGAAAATAGCCTTTTTCAGTCTTGGTAAAGTAATTAAAAAATAAAATTCAAAATTTAAGTAGAACATTTCCACATCCTAATAAATGAGAAGTAAAGATATTATAATACGTATTTTTAAATTCGTTGCTTGAAACCTTTTAAAAGTCTTTGATGTTCACCATTTTATGCTATGAATTATGTATATTCCGTCCTAAGATTCGTTTTTAAACAAAGAAAACTAGTAATTTTCCATTTTTTTAATTTTTAGGTGTCATTTAGTCAAACGCAAATAAATAATTGTTGGGATTACAAAAGAATAGAATTGACTATTGTATATTTTTAAAGTTAAGTAAAAAGATATTTTGTGAAATGTATAAAACTGGTTGTATAATATTCTTCATTTATTCTGTTCATATTATAGAAGTACATTTTCCTTTGAAAAATTTAATATGATTTATTTTAAAGTTTAAAAAAGAGAATTGCATATACTGATTATGTTAAAATTTAAAAATCAAGTGCATTTGTCAGCAGTTTCAAATCGCCAAAGCGTGAATAGAATGTTACTGAATATATTAATCATGGAATTCATAAATGATTGTTGCCATTAACTATAAAAAATATCTTTTCATTAAATATATAGATTAACATTGATTGTTTCGATTCATTTCAGAAAATAATTAACAATCTTCATCGCTGTCTTCCTTGATAATAGTATTTATGTTTTTATGCCGAATTAAAGTCGAATTATACATTTGGTGAGAGTTTCGACTTTCTAGTCTGAGTTCATCATACTAAACAAGTTATGAACTTATTTCAGGGAGCCAAGTGTGGGCGGTGGGATGTTGCGTGTGTTTTGCAAGATTAATAGGAAAAAAAATACGCATTAGCCAAATAAAATTGATTGATTACGTGTAATTATTTCGTACTACATATTAGCTTCCGATGCTATTTCTTTCAGACAAGCTAAAAAATGTCGTGTCATCAGCCCTGAATTTTCTACTGAACCGATTTTGATAATTATTTTTTTAATGAAAGCAGTTTATTTGTAGTTGTGCCCATTTTAGCTATTTTTTAATTTATTTCCATTTTTATATTTTATTTTTAATTTTAAATGCTTTTTGCGATATTTCTTCAAAATGGTGGCAACACAGTTTAGCTTTTCTCTCGATAATAAAAATTTATTTTCCAAAATGATTGCGTATAATTATGCACTTGAAAGAGAATTGAGGTAAAAAAAAATATATTTATAAGAGAAATAATATTAATAATGTAAATAAAATAACAGAAAATAATTTATGATAAAAATTAATGTTTAAAGCAAAATAAGAAAAATTTCAAATGAGGAAAATTATGTCACACAGCTACCAGATAAATGGGAATTACAACGTTATTACGGATGCCTTTATTATATTACTAATAACAGTAACTTTAAAAAAAAACATTTGAAGAGAAAATGACGTCACTATTTAAAACATCGCATTTTTACTAATAACGATATTACATTTTAATATTTCTTTTCATTATGGACACTGATATTTAGATTTTACTTTCAGATAACTTCAGTTAGTTAAAATAATGTCAAAATAAAAATGAAATTAGTTTTTTTTTTTTTTTTTTTTTTTTTTTTTTTTTTTTTTTTTATAAAACTATTTTTCTGTGAGTGCATATAAAAAAAAATCCTGGATTTCGCCGGACTCAGATTACAATTTTAACTGAAGATGTGCGAATATTGTAACTGGCAAACTTGACATTAATTTTGGAAATATATTTATTATATATTGATTCAATAATGTAATTACTTTTGCTTTTTTTAAAACCAAATCGATAGGATCTTTTAAACATTTCATTCGTCGAATTCGACGGGATTCCACTCGTCTTATTGTTAAAATGCATTTCCCTTTTCTCAGAGTCTATAAAAAAGCGTTTAAACTAAAGAAAAAATCCGTTTTTGATGAATCTAGTCACTGAAGAAGTAACACGTAAAATTGAATCCCTTTATTATTCCGCAATTCCAATGTCTCAGAGAGAAATTGCTATTCAATTGGGTATTTCACGCCGTTCTGTTTACTATTATATTGATAAACACAACAAAAATGAAGTTAGTTCATTCTAAACGGCATTCTAAACGGGTTCGCCCTTCTAAAAAACCTCTATCGATTTTTTTTTAATCGGAGGCGAAACTGAATTCTGCAGTGGCAGAATCTACATTGAACTTGTTATAATACTTTAGTTGTTGCTTTAAATTCAAACAACTACCACCATAAACATAGCTTCATACCTAAACTGTACTTAATACTGCACATGCATTTGCAATAATACACGCAATTCAGAATATCTCACTCTAATTGGAATAAGTACATAACTTTTTTTGTAAGATGTTCCCGACATAGAAAATCGAAACTCTCAACAAACGTACATCTTTCTTGACAGCGATGAAGATTGATTGGAAATTACTGTTTAAAAAAAAAGTAAAAACAATCAATGTTATAGCTTTTTTTTATAAAAAAATCTTTTTTATTTAATGATTACGATCAGCTATGAATTCCATAATTAAAGTACAGTATTTTGCAATATCCTATGCGTTGATTTTAAATTAATATCAAATGTATTTGATTTATAAATAAATCTGAGAATGGAGCGAAACACTCTCTGAGCCCCCCTCTCCTCCCACGTATTTTTCTTCTTTTTTATGTGGTGCACCCTACGTAAACAGTTCAAAATGACACCAAATATATACCATACACAGCAGTATTTTACACAAAAAAATAAATAAAAATAAGGCGGTCACTCAAAGGTTTTAATAGATTATTAATTAAAATATTCAATTAAAGATACGAAAAAATTTATAATTGGAAAAAAGTTGAAAATATTATAAACTATATGTAAATAATATTATACGTCCCTTTTTATTTTTCATTGAAAACGCTCTTGTAGTTTCGGTACAATGTATTTTTCCCAAAATGGCCATTAATGTTAATAACTAGTAAACTTCGAACTGGGAAAAAATGCATTTTTTAAGAGCTATCTATTTATGTTGGACTCGCAGTGGTCAACTGATGGCCATATTTTACTAAGAAATTCGGTTACACACTTTGTTAAAATATTAATTTAAAGTTTTTATATAAAGCACAGAGAGACATTATACCACTTAGGCAACCTTGCTAATGACATAGATAAACATACAAAATCGCAATATTAGAGGAAATTTATAATGGCAAAATTAATTAGGTCACAAGTGACAAGGGGTAACAACTGAAAAACTTTCAATATTTAACTATGTTTGTGAAAATTCTTTAAGCTTTATTTATACTTTCAATATATATTCTTTAATATGATTGCATTCTTTCCTAATGAAACATTTATCTGGAAATATATGTCTGGATTATGTCGTTGGAAATCTTTGAATTTTGAGTCTTTATTATTAAGGAATGACAAAAAACAAAACTTTTTAAAAATCTTTAAAATGACCAGCAGAATCTGATCAGCGTATGAAATCGAAAATTTGTTTTTCGTTTTTACTAGCAGCAAACTGCAACGTACTTTTTCGCCGAACATTTTTGGTATATTTCATATGAATGTTCTTTTGGTAATCTGTGTAACATTTTATCAGATTTTATGTATTTTTGGTGCGTATGTAGTGAAATAAAATAATCTCACACAAAATTAAATATCATTTTAAATGTTTAAGGATTTGAAATGCGAAAATTTAAATATCCGTCATATTTTATTTGAAACTGCAGTCACAGCAAAAAAATCTTGACATTTGAAAATTTAGACGTTTTGTTAAATATTTAGAAATATATAAAAGGAATGTCTTTGATTCTCCAGATGTATAAACAAAATAGTACTGGTCATATATTTTTGAAATGATTTTTTTTTCCAAAATCCAATAGAAGACCGTAAACAAATTGAAAAAGAAAGAATCTCTTTTGAATAACCCAAAACTAATGCAGTAAAAGCCTTTAAACTGCAGATTATGATTAAGTTGCTTATGGTAATAAACTGTGTTCATTTAAATGTGGATAGCATGCGTACTCGTAGAAAAATTAAAGTTTTTATAAAAAAGGTCCCGAATTTTGCCAAGTTTTTTGCTTATAATTTGCAGAGTTTTTAATAAAAAACAATATTCTTTTCAGGAAATATGACAAACGACATTGTACATAATACCCTTATCAAAATGTAAAAATATTAATAATTGTATGAAAAATAAGCAGGTTTACTAAATGAATTTTCACTGCGCATGCCTCAACTGTATAAAAATTTCATTTGCATTTTCTATTTGCAAAATGTAGAGAAAATTTTTTGTTAAAGTTTCAAAATCATAGCTTAAAAATTTTGAAAATTATCGTCGAAAGAGTAAGATCAAATTCCGATATTCCCAAAATGAAACAAAAGATGAGGGGCTGTATCCATATTCTATTGATTAGTGTCTACACAATACTGCACGTACTACTATATTTGGATACAGCTCCTCATCTTTTTGCTTCATTTTAGGAATAACGGATTTTGATCTTATTCTATCGATGATAATTTAAAAAAAAATTCAAGATATGATTTTGAAACTTCAACAAAACTTGCTCTATACATTTAACTAACACAATATGGAAATTAAATTTTTATAGAAATAACACATGCGCAGTGAAAATTTATTCAGTAAACCTCCTCATTTTCATACAATTATTAATATTTTTTTAATTTTGATTACAGTGTATTATGTACACTGTCGTTTCTCATATTTTCTGAAAAGAGCATCGTTTTTAATTAAGAACTTTGTGAATTACAAACAAAAAATTTGGCAAAATTTGGTACCGTTTTTATAAAAAACCTTAATTTCTATACGAGTGTATATGCTATTCGCATAAAAATGAACACAGTTTATTACCATAAGCCACTTAATCATAATCGCAATTTGAACGCTTTTGCCCCATTAGTTTTGACAGGGTTATTCAAAAGATATTCGTTCTTTTTCAATTTGTTAATGGTCTCCTATTGGATTTTGGAAGAAAAATCTTCTTTAAAATGTATGATCTGTACCATTTTGTTTATACATCTGAAGTTTCAGAGTCATTCCTCATGTATATTTCTTGATATTTCAGAAAACGTCTGAAATCTCAAATGTCAAGATTTTTTTAGCTGTGACTGTTCACTAATATACATGATCAAAGTAAATTTACGTAGACCGAGTTTACGGCTGAAATTCTAGGATTAGACAGAATTCCAATGGTATAATAAAATGTAACTGGACTGCGAAGTCAAGTCATGATGCAACTCTTATGCAGATCCGATTCCAAGGGGTGATCTGTAGATTTATCATTGTGTTTAACTGCATCAAAAGGTGCAAAAACATGGAACATTAGATGCAGGAAACCACAATTTTAAAAGTAGCAATCAGTTACTAATAACAGGTCTGTAAACAGTTCCCTTCAAAGTACTTCTTGGAAGAATAGTTGCGTTCTGATGTGCTAATCGAATTTTAGTCGTGTCTTTTTTCTGAACGTAATTACTTGCGCTTGGTGTTTTTCCCAACGGACTCTGGCATACAGAAAAAATAAGAAGCGTGTTTCATCAAATATTCGAAAACTAAATTTCAAGGGAACTACCAATTTCCATTTAATTTATGTAAATTATATACTGTATTAATGAGATTTAGAATACTGGTAAACAGTAAAAACGAATTGACATTAAGGATTGTTACGTAGACTACTCCAGCAATTTCAACTTTTCTTGTAAAAATGTGCCTGAATTAAAAAGAGAGATGTGTTGTTATTCCATTACGATTATGGCGAAACATTTAATATCAACTATGTGGTATTTCTCCATTGTATTCTTAAATGGAATTGAGTTAAAAAATAATTTACATTGGCTGCGAAAAGACCGACACACGACAACTGCCGGGATAATAATCCTGAAATTCCATCCGTGAGATCAATAAAGTTGTTAGTTTGTGCACATGCAGTCGTCTTCTGGTCTATAAGAAAATTATTCTATATTTAGTTTAGGAACTGTTAAATTTCGCTTTTAATCTTAACCGTTAGAATAAAGATGTCTACCTTTATATCGAAATATTATTAAAATTTTGTCTGTATTATATCCTTATAGCACAAAGGAGGATAAATATTCTAACTAGCAGTCTATGTACTTATATGTTAATAAGAAACATTAGAACAGTCCATGTTATCAACAACGGTTAAAAAAAACCTTATTAACTGTTGGTCCAATATAGATGAAAATTCTCCTATGGAGAATACAAATCTAAACATATAATTTCATGTGATTTTTTTTTCTGTTGCAGTTTTCTTTAATATAATATAGAATATCCCATGGTTTACTCATTGGGCTTTAATTGAAAATAAAATGTCATTAATGGTAATGTCTTTAAAGTATCCTTAAGTATACATCAAGAAAAAATAATACTTGAACGAAACTTAGAATTTAATATTCTTCCAAATAGCATATGAATTGGTATGGAATTTCGCAGAATAATTCAATCCGAAGCAAAAATATATCTCCTTAACCGATAAAATTGCAGTGTAATACTCAATAAGATGTTTGCAATTAAATCATTTAATATATCATGAACCAAATGCATTGCAGGGACGAGTAGACTAAAATTTATTTCTGCGGGCAAGTTTTGGGGATGGGAATCTAAATATAGACATTAATACTGCGTAATTCTTATCACAATAATATTACACCAAGAACTAATTGAGATTGCTAAACTGTTTTTCGGAAGTGTGTGGAAAATTATTCCGCTTAGACAAATTCAATAAAGAAAATGAATTAACCTGAGGTAAATAAATAGGACTTAGGTTATTTGCTCAATAAATTAACGTAGATAGCAAAACTATATTTAAATTTCTAGTTTGTTTCTCATGAGGTCTTTGGCTGATGAAATTATCTAATTAAAGATTTAGTATAATAGTACACTATTTCACAATGGAGGTTCAAGTACTTATTTTGATATGCAATTCAATAGTTTGCTTTGCTAAACTTTTAACGTGTCACTACTTTACGCTTTTTTTTTAATAAAAAAAAGCTTTTATGAATTAGCTCGAGACATTAATTAAATTAAAAAATAAAAGACTTCTTAGATATATGTTTGAATAAAAATGATGTTTAAAACAAATTCGATTAATCCTGTCCTTTTGAACATCAAATGAATCCTTCAGGATTTTGATTCATGGGAAAAACAGATTACTTCTTGTGTCCTTATTCCATTTTCTTGTCATCTCTTAATAAGAAAATTATATAATTTTGAGCAGATATTGCAAAGTCATTAGTTTTGTTTTAATGGATATAGCGTAACTAAAAATAAGTTATATTTATCTAAAGAAAAACAAATATTTGATGTAAGAGTAAAGACTTTTTCCTTTATAATATTTTATTTTATTTTGCCCATTCCTGTTAGAGAAGTTCCACAATGGCTCTTAAATACAAATAAAAATTAACAAATAATTAATGTTAATTTTATAAATTGTGATATTCATGTTTAAATTATTTCAATACAAATGTGTTTAAATATGTATATTTTATTGTAGTTTAAAAAGTTTTTTTGCAAATTTATTACTAACAAAAATACACTGGTTTTATTTTAAGTAAATATTTTTTATAAATATACTTGTAACTTAACTTTGGAATAACCCCGAGTACTAGTAATACGAGTAAGTACGAGTAATATCAGTAAGTACGAGTAATAGTATTTCCCCGAGTACAAGTATGTTTATCTTAATATATTTATGTTTTCTTTGTCGATTACATAAAAGTTTTTTTATAGAATTAAATGGGGAAGAATTCATTGTATAATTGCGTCTATTTTTCGATACTTTGATTTTTTTAATGTTGAGAAATATTACAAATAAAGGAAAATAGCACAAATGTTAAATATGTGTGTACAAAAGGGTGCAAAAAAGTTGTTTCATAGCTTCCAAAGTTCCATACTTGCTTCTACAGTGTTGCATGTAACAATTTATGATCCTTATAAAATACGATTTATTTTTACGAATTTTCGATGTGTGCGCAATCATATAATTGCTAGCACCTACATTTATCGTCTTGTCTATCCATCTGTCTGTATGTCTCTATATAATTACATTTTAATTCTTGTAATAATAAAAAAAATTATAGTATTTGCTTAGTTAATGCTTTCAATGTGTCTACAAGTCAGGGAACTTGAACTAAGATAAAATTTATTAAAGCATTTAACTGAAAGTTATTGATTAAAAATAGAAGTATTTAAAAATAGAAAAAACGAATTTAAGGTGAACAATATTAATAAAAATACTTACAAATATTTACGGATTTAAAATTAGGAAAAGACCTACTTTGATTCTTCTAAAAGGGAATACACCAAATCTATTTAATCATACTATCCAATGTATTTTTGAAATTCTACTTTCAATAGGAAATAAAAATTTCTTGAGGAGGAAAATGACAATATGTTTACGGAAGTGTGAAAAAATAAATTACATAATATTTACATTTTAAGGAAAAATAAGTTCATTTTTCAATGAATAGTTTTCTTTTTCTTGCCGTGCCAATCGTTTGTACCTCGTTTGTACCCGTTTGTATCAGCAATCTTTTTGTTTGTACGTCTTTTGTTCTAGAGTAATAAAGAGTTTTTAGTGCGTGTGTGTGTGTGGGGGGGGGCTCTTAATCTCCTGAACACTGCTTTTTCTGTGTCAAATGGCAGATTAAAAAAAATAAAAAATAAATAAATAAACGGAATTAAACGTTTTATTATACATATATATATAATATTTAAGCATTTTTTAAAAACTTACTGCTTTAAAATTCGGTATAAATATCAGCCTGAAAGTATAAAATTCCTTTTCAGTAGTAGAACCCAGATAATCCGGATCGGACCTTTTTTTCAAGTTTGAGAAGCAATTGGCTAATTCCATAACATTAACTAGTTGCATCGTCGTATTCTGAATTTAAAAAAAAAATCGCCAATCGCTTTTCAAACTTGAAAAAAAATGAAATAACCGATCCGGATTATCGGGGTTCTACGTATATAATGTGCGAAAAATTGTTATTACATGTTTCGATTTCTTGTAGTTTGTCTTACCATTTGAAATTAAAATTTTTCCGTAACATGTTCATGCTTTTAAATCTTGCAATTCAAAGTGGAGTAAATTTTCCCTTTGGTAGTTCACTATCGATGTGCGTTTGTCATCGTCAAAAACAATATTGGAATTTGAATGTGATTTATGAAGCTTGAATAATATAATACTTTATCAAGACTTTAATTTGTTTTAAAGTATTTGACATTCCAGTAATTCAAAATAGTAGAAACACTTTTGGCGTATATGCATAAAATCTTGTCATAACAAACAATAATACGTGAATAATCGATGTAAGGGATTGTTGAAGAAATTGGTGTATAAAGTTAAATAGTTTTTAACATTTAGGTCCTAGCGGAGCACTGACTGGAAATCAAAGATCCTGGATAAAAAAAGAAAACTTTTTAAAATTCTTTAGAAAAATTTTAGATGTTTAAACACGTTTCATAAACTAGTTTCCTCTTCTTTTTGATTAATATTTGGACAAGTTTTTTAGAGATACTCGTTAAACTCATTAACACAAATTGAAACACTTATAACGTATTTTATATCTATAGATTTATTTACAATATTTTTATTATTTGAAATTTATATAATGTTTAATAATATTTACAAACTATTAAAATGTGTCCAATTTTTTTCAAGCGATAAAAAATGGGAAGTGTGAAGTTAGTTTAAAATTTGCACACAAAGGAAAATGCAATTTTATTCAAAAATTTATATATTCAAAGAAAAAAATTTAATAAACAGCGCACATGTTTTTATAAGTTTAGAAATATCTTTTAGTATTAAAATTTGTGGAATAATTTTTAGTTAAAGGGTTTACATATATATACATACCGGGTGTCCCAAAAATGACTGATGGATTTTAAAATTCAATGACTTGCGAATGGTGACAGCTATTTAAAAATTTTTTGCAGGAGGGTTATGTATAATGTCAGGAGTTTTTTATCGTATTTTTTTATTTTAGTTCGAATTTCAAACAATAGGTGGCGCTGACGGCGATTGAAGGCCAGGTCGACGCTTCACTCAGCATTGATCACCTGGCCTTCAATCGCCGTCAGCGCCACCTATTATTTGAAATTCGAACTAAAATAAAAAATTACGGTTAAAAAACTCCTGACATTATACATAACCCTGCAAAAATGTTTTAAATAGCTGTCACCGTTTGCAAGTTATTGAATTTTAAAATCCATCAGTTATTTTTAGAACACCCGGTATATTAATAACGCGGGTTTTAAACACATTTTCATTAATGTAATATATAGAGGTTACAGTCAAATTTTCCGTCTATCGCGCACAGAAATTCACTTAAACATCTTTGACATCACTTTCTTAAATACACTTTGTGTATTACAAACAGAAAAATCTTTTTATTTCCATAGTATATGAGAGTATACTGGGTGTCCCTAAACAAATGGTATATACGCTAGGGGGTGATAGAACACATCAAGACGAGTAATAGTAAATAGGAAACCAATGGTCCCAAACGTTTTCCAAAGGAGATAGCCGCCATTAAAATTTGGGGTCCAACATTTCAAATACAAATAAAAAACGGAAAAATTGGTCGATTGATTTGCGGTTTTCACTAAAATTATTCTTTATGTTGGTATTTTCTTGAAAATAAATTATAAAGATAAATTTCAAAAATGACGATAGAGGGCGCTTTAGACTTTGAAGTAATGAAAAACTATTTTTTGTCGTGGTTTTTTGCATCTCATTAAATGGTTTCGTAAGCTTAGACTTAAACTTAAATTTTGAGCTCAAAATCTGAATAGTTGGAAGCGGTTAAGTAGCACAAACTTAACTGTGTTCAGAGGGTTTAAATTTCAAATGATTATAAAAAACGAAAAATTAGTCGATTGATTTGCGGTTTTCACTAAAACTATTCTTTATGTCGGTATTTTATTGAAAATGAATTATAAATCAAATTTTGGACCACAAACTTTAATGGCAGCTATCTCCTTTGGAAAACGTTTGAGACCCTTGGTTTCCTATTTACTATTACTACTCTTGATGTGTACCATCACCCCTTAGCGTATATACCATTTGTTTAGGGACACCCTGTAGTATGTTTTATGAATGTTTTCAAAATTTATGCATTTTCAATTTTAACTTATCCTGAGATTTGTGGAAATTAAACAAACACTTAAGTGTTTAGAATGTTAGAAGAAAAACAAATGTTAAAAATAAAATCGAATTTCTAAAGAAGCAATTTAAAATAAAAACATCGGTAACTATACCTTTTTGAAACTTGAGAATGATATTTATTTATATACTTACATTCTTTTCGTTCTTTGCCGCTGTTTTTTTTTTCTTGTATAACGAAGTGTGTGAAGAATCTAATTCCTCTTATTATGATAAAAATTTTAAAATGAGTTTCAGTACGCTGTTATATTTAAGTTTTTTATTCTTTAAATTTTACATTTGATAACGCAAGAAAATCAATCTTATTCTATTAAAAGTATGCTTCGCGGTGATTTATGATCCGAAATGTTCATTTACTAGGATTCACTGTAGGTGCATTTACATAATTAATTTTGAAAATCTTCCAGATCATATATATCATTTTGCATTGTAAACTTTCTTTGAACCTGTATAGTCTTCGTTTTTTTCTTTGGATATCTATATATTATAAATTTTTAAGGAAACACTATGAAAATTTAGCGAGGAAATATAAAATGCTAAAAAAATACGAACTCTTATAATTTGATTGCAATATTATTAATAGTCAACACAAATATTTTTCAATTCATTTGCAATTCATATTTATAATTTTTCTTGTATTTCATATTAGTGAGATGAAAGATTTATTATTTCAATGGAAAAAATATTAAAATTCAGGATTATTAGAAATAAAAATGCTATGGTTTGATTATCATTAATGACTTTCTTTGAAGGCAAAATAATATATCTGTTACGTACAAATTAATTTGAGAATACTGTGGAGATAAACATATTGATTAGATTAGAGGAAACCATGCGATATTTTTTTTAAACTTTTCTTTATATAAAAATAAACGTTGTATACACTGGTGTTCAAATTTTAAGGACGAGTTTCAAAATGCCATTTTTCAAGGGATTTTCAAGCGATAATTTTCACGCGAATATTCAAAAGGAAGTTATATAATTTGAATAATTATTATTCCTGCATAACAGCTAATCCATATAACATCTCATTCAGGTCACACATGGTCACAAGTGTCACAGTACTACGGCGAAACAAAAAATAGGAAATTCCATCCGTCTCTTTCATGAGTCTCAAATGAATACTATATGTGACTCCACTGACAGGTCACTGCGACTGCTGCTTTGTTTCGAGTGACTTTACAATAGCGTTTCACACGAGGTGACTTTACAATATCGTTTTATTGAGACTCTCATGTGACTGTCATTTGGAGACTCAATTTCAAAGTCATTGTGAATGTTGCATTATGATAAATCACAAAATAATGTCACATTTAAGTCACATGGTGACTTTCTGTCACAAGACTTTGCCAAATGGTGACAAAGGCCCTACTGTGAAGTAACCACTGTGAAAAGTGGTAAAAATTCACTATGTAACTTTAATGAGACATTATTTGGTATTTTCGCATAATGCAACGTTCACAATGACTTTGAAATTGAGTCTCCAGATGAGAGGGCACTCAAGAGTCTCAATGAAACGACATTGTAAAGTCATTTGATGACTCGCCACAAAGCATCAGTCACAATGACCTGTCAGTGGAGTCACATACAGCAGTCATTTGAGACTCATAAAAGAGACTTATGGAATTTCCTATTTTTTGTTTCGCCGTAGTTACTGTGACTCTTGTGACCATGAGTGAATTGAATGAGATGTTATATGGATTAGCTATTATACAGAGGTAGTAATTATTTGAATTATTTTACTTCTTTTTGAATATTCGCGTGAAAATTATTGTTTGAATATCCCTTGAAAATTGGCATTTTGGGACTCGTCCTTAAATTTTGCTCACCAGTGTATATTCAAGGATGCAACCGATGCGCCAAAAATGACCGATTCATACCACTTAATTTTTAGAGTATTTCTCACTTTATTTAATGACAAGTTTTCTGAGTTTCAATAAAGCAAATAAACTTATTACATTTTAGTGGTTCAAATCAGCCAATTTTGGCGCTGCGCTCTCATCCCTGATATATTGTAAAAGACTAGCAACTCACGTATACATAGTCATGCAAAAATGACATGGATGTATAAAAAGCAACATGCAAAAATGCATGAAAGTTATAAGTTACTTAAACAATTTTGAGATGAACTGAGTAATAAACATGAAATAATATTAAAGAAGATTTTTCATTTTTAGCACTTTCCAACAAAGTTGAAAAGTGCTTATGCATTCGGTTTGTCTGGCCGTCTGTCCGTCTGTCCGTCTGGCCGGATGGCCGTCTGTCCGTCTGTCCGTCTGTCCGTCTGTCCGTCTGTCCGCGCTCTAACTCCCGTAAATATACTCGGATTGCTATGAAATTTTTATACTTTATTGAGGTTTACCTTAGCACGAACCCTATTGAAAATGAAGTATCTACAATGATTAGTTTATCTACAGAGAGAATCAAAAGTTCCCCATTACATTACGGCCTATGGGGAAAAATCGCTAATATACTCGGATTGCCAGGAAATTTTAGGACGTTATTGACGTTTACCCTAGCACAAGTCCTATTGAAAATGAAGTTTCTACCATGATTAGTTTGTCTACAGGGCGAATCAAAAGTTTCCCATTACATTACGTTCTATGGGGAAAAATCGTTAATGTACTCGGATTGCCATGAAATTTTAGGACGTTATTGAAGTTTACCCTAGCACGAACACTATTGAAAATTAAGTTTCTATTATGATTAGTTTATCTACAGGGCGAATCAAAAGTTTTCCATTACATTACGACCCAGGGGTAAAAATCGTTAATATATTCGGATTGCCATGAAATTTTAGGACGTTATTGACGTTTAACCTAGCACAAGTCCTATCGAAAATGAAGTTTCTACCATGATTAGTTTATCTACAGGGAGAATCAAAAGTTTCCTATTACATTACGACCTATCTGGAAAAATCGTTTCAAAGGAATTTTAAAGATGTTATACCGCGTCAATCGAATTAAAATATGCATTCTATAAAATATAAGGTGAAAATGTAGCTATTATTTATTTACAGGGTCACACAAAAGAATTCCATTAGATAATGGTAAAAGGGGGAATTGTGTGTGACATATTTTAAATATATTGAGCTTTTTCATGTATAATAAAATTGATATATGTCACTGAAGCTTAATATAATTTATACGCTACTGTCTTGCATAATATGGAGTACATAACATTTACAGGGCCACACAAAAGATCTCAAATAGTATATTCTTTCCGAAGTACCGTATATGTGTCCGATGATGGCTGATGGAGGGATGAAATGCATTTTAATTATGATATTGGCGTTTGTATTTCGCTAAATATATGCACATTATATGGTGTGTATAAATGTCATAGTTGATATACAGGGCTACCCAAAAGAGCTCACCAACGTTACTGAATATGAGCGTAAAATATTTAAACGTGGTTCTTAAATAAGCTATGCATTTTTACGCTGAGCTGCATTCAATTTACTGAGAAATGTTTGCAGAATATAGATAAAGGGATATGCAGGGCCACGCAAAGAATTCGGTACATGGGCGCCTATGAATGATAATTTATGAGAATGTGATTTCAGTTGTTTTAAAAGTGTTTTAATCTACAATAAATTTTAGCCTAATGCTGACGTGTAATAAAGGTAGAATGTAAACTACAGGGCTGAACAAAAGTATTCAAGTATGTTTCCATCTAATAGTATGAATTGCTGAAAAAGAAATTTCAAGCTACTAGGTCTTTTCTTGCTGAGCTAAATTTTCCCATTATATGAACTGACAAATGAAATACAAGGCTGTTCTAATGTACTGGAATACATATTTGGGTATATTTGGCTATACACTATTATTTCTCTAAATAACAAAGTTTTGTTAAAGATTTCATTAAGTGTTGGAAAGTGCTTCATAATCTATGCTTAACGCATGATTTTTCTTACTTGTTTATTTTATAAATTAGCAGAAGAGATTTCTTAAATTGCACATTTAAAACAATTTTACGCAAATACATTTTTTATATCTCTAGAAAGATTTTTTTTAGCTGATAGCAGACATGCAACATATATAGACTATTCAAAACTTATCAAAATGTTGTAGGATATATTTCTACAATTAAGATTTATGTAACGTTACTCAACAAATATGTGACAACATGTGGACTTCAGTTTTATAGAATAAATTAACTTATATAATGGTGAAATTTAAACTGATATAACTGGTGTAAGAATATTTATTAGTGAATAGTAATAACAGTTATATCCGTTATATCAGTTAAATTACTTAATAAAGTGGAGACTTCGAACAGATTTACGGAGTAACATTGCATAATTTTTTACAGTGTATAGAGACCAATGATAAAATAAATTACTATACAATGTTCACGTGCAATTAGCATATTTTCAACGACATTCAATTTTACTCAAAAATGTATGCAAAATATGTTATGATTACATTTGAATATACGTTTCACAATGATTTTTCGATAAAATTCGCATTAGATATTGTTTTCACGTTGTTTAAGCTGTCGGTCCAACGAAGAGTGTACAAGAATTTAATTTTCTTACATATTTTAAAAACTGTCTCTGTTTTTGAGAATAAAGTTTCGTGATAACTTGTACTGACTTATTAAAATATTTGAAATTGCGCATTGGTGTGCAGGAAGTAAAAAAAGTGTGTTAGTTAAATAATGATTGCATAACCGCTATTTAATAATAATAAAAAAAATATATGTCCGAAGTTTAAAAGCTCAATTTTTAGTTGTTTGAATGCAACATTTTTATAAATCTTAAAATTCTGTTGTGAATTTTCGAATATTTGTATAATATTTAAAGAAAACTTTGATTCCATTTTTTAAACGCTTTTTTTAACTGACATTGTTCTTGTGTTTACAGACGGAATGTATAATTGATTTATAGTCATTTCTGCACATGATAGAATTATAGAAATTATGTTCGCAGGCTGTGGTGTGTCAGATACCTTGCATAATACCGCGCTAGAAAAAAATTGAAGAAAATCTTAAGAAAATTTCAGTAGAAAATCTGTAGGGAATAGGCCCACTTTTTAAAAAATCTGCAGATTTTCTAAGGATATCTTTAAAAAATCTGCAGATAGTTTTGATGTAAAATTACATCTTCGAAATTTCTTCAGATTTCTGTAGAATTTTTGAGGAAAGTACATATTTCTTCAGATAATTTTAAGATTATTTTTAGTGGGGTACAATGCTCAAAATGCTCTGTATGCCAATAATTTTTTTCCAATTCTCGAAGAATCATTTGCAATATTTGATTCCAAATAAGTCTAGGATTAGATAAGACAAACAAAACTAATTCACAACTTTATAACTTGATGATACTTTTAAATACCAGAAATGCAATGAAAAATTGAATTCTGATTGAAAATAAAATTTTAATTGGTTGATTTATAATTGAATTAAAAAAAACTCAATGAAAAATTTAAGTAATTTGTTTCTAATAAAAGTATGTTGTGCCTTTCATACAAAATAATTTGCTCAGTCTATTTAGAAATTATATTAAAAGAAGTTTAATATTTTTTAATGTAGTTATTTCCTCAAATATTTGATTTGGTGTAGCTTTTATCCTATTAAAAATGTTATATGAAAACATTGCTGTTGCATAACACATCTCTGGTACAGATAAGATTAAAATAAATTTATTTAATCTGTTCTTATAAGAATTGATTGGTTGGTTTCATTTGTATAGGCCAATTATGGACACTAGAGATATAGGTCCTAATGAAGGAAGTGCCCTATGTGGATATTTTTCTAAGTGAACCTAACCAGTATTGACGCAATGAAAATCCAAGGTTCGAAGAAAACCACATAAAATGTGGAACGACTAGGCCGACGAGCACGATTAGTGTCGAACAAAAAGCACTTCCTGTCTACCAACTTCGAGATTAAAACCTATTAACTATTGACTGGGCTATGATAATTGAAAGATTTCCATCACAGTAATTTTTTATTAAGTACACTAATTAGTCTTTTAAATATATTTCTAATATAGCTGTAACTGCCGATTTATTAAATATGTTTTATTGAAAAAATATTTAAAAATAAAATGATTATTATTATACGTTTTTCTAGGTATCTTAGACATTAACAAAAAATTTCAGGTGAGGCTATTTTTTTATTTAAAATTCTGTATAAAAAGGCGGATTAAATATTGATGTTCATTTCAATAAAAACACATATCTGAACATTTCAACTCTCAAACTCACATCTCAACAACAGTACAACTTAGATCCAAATTTTAATATTTTTAGAACTTAACCGTAAGTTAATACATTAATTTTAATGATTTTATTCATTAGTTGGCAACAGACTGTCAACCTAAAATATTTTTTTCATGTTTAGAATATTATATGATTTATTGCAACAATGCATTTAATTAGACAACAATCCACGCTCGCAAAAAAGTACTCGTTGTGACACAGCTAAAACAAAACATTTTACACACTAAGAATAGAAAAAAGAGTAAAATATGTATTTTTTAAAATGCACTTTAATCAGGTATTATTTTCTACTTAGTTAAATTATGATAATAACTTGCGAAATGATTTCAGTATCCCAAAAAATTTGTGTTTATTTTTTTTTTAAATTTTCATTTGCAAAAAACAGTTTTGTTATTACATTTTCGTGGATATAGTCAAAAATTCAACATAAAAAAAAGGCTTCTCTCCTACTTATTTAAAATCTACCGAAATCATATAATTTCAAATGTACTGAAACTAAAAAAAAGGAACAAAATAGGGTTGTATAATTTAAATTTTTCAGCAAAACTATGATGATTAATCTTAATTTACAAAGTTTTCGATGAATCGCATTTTTCCGTTCTGCAGAAATTTCGATTTGCGGACATTATTTTAAAACGGCTGAGGAGCGCGAAGGGACCTATTGTCACAAAATTATAAAAGGTGTTGATAATGATATTCGAAAGCTTAAAGACACGAGTGGCTTAGAAAAAAAAATGCGGATGGTACACTGCATGCGCAATCGAGTTTTCTAAATAAGAACGTTTAATGTTAAATTTGTGTAATGCAATGTCCACTTACTAATTCATCTGCTTTTTCAAAGAAACCACTACGCATACTGAGTCCACAATTGATAGGTTATATATTTTCGAGATTGATTGCCACGAGTTTATTATGTTCATATCAGTAATATTCGGGAAAATATGTATTGTAATCCTGAAATTTGGCGTCATTTTCAAGATAAACATTGAATGCTTAAACTAGAAGGGTACTGAACAATTTTACTTTTATACGTATTTTATATTTGATCTGATTCTTATGGATTTCACAATGAGAATAAAATACATCATGTAGAAAATTTTGTTGAACATTGTACATTAAAACTTCGAATAGATAAATAAATTACTCTAGTCATTACAACAAGAATAATTAAGAAAACTTTTCATGGTAACTTGATAAATATCTCTATAATTAAGTAAGTATAGTGGAAATTTGTTAGAGGTAGCAGGTATTGCAAAACTAACAAATACTTACGTTTTCATAGCCCGCAATATGTAGAGTTTTCTTAGCTTAGGGAAGTATAAATCCTAGTATTGTCATTTCTTGGGTACTTAAGGCTAGAATTAATGTTACACAGTTGAATTGTAAATTTTTAAGTGCTTGCTTTCAGATTAATTATTTTAATACTACAGAAAAATCCTGATGATGAAGCAAACATTCAAATTTAAAATATTAACAATGAAAGATGCAAAAGTTTAATACAGATTTAAATATAGAAAGAAAATAAGAACATACATTAAAATTAATTAATTTTACATCCTTTATGGGGTAGAAACTAATATAATTATCGCAGAATGTGATTTATTCATAATTTTGGTACTACTCTGTTATCCCGTCGACCAATTTCGCGAAATTATACGAATCGCCAAACTAATAGCCAAATTATACACATTGACATAATTTTTATTTTAAATAACGAAAAAACAAATAATTAGTAGAATAATAATAAAAAGTTAATAAAAAGTAGAAATAAAAATCATCTAATGACATTTTAAACAAGTGAATCGTATTTAATGTCATTGAATGGGACATTCGCGATCGTTCATTATTGGCATTTAATCTTATACTTTGGCCATAATTTTTTGGTCGACAGGATAACTTAGTAGTACCATACTTTTATATTTTGTACTATTAATGTTTTGTACAATAGGCAGTTTCAATGTAAAAAAAATAGGGTTTCGTTATTCTAAATAGTAAAATAATACTTATTTTAAAAAAACTATATATAAAAAATATTTCAAAATTTAAAATAAGATCTGAATTAGCTTGGCTTATAAAGAAATAAGATAGGTGATAATTGGGAAGGAAAAGAACGATTGTTGCAAATTGTAAACATAATCACAACTATTGTCTAGAAAAACAATATCTTTAATAAGTGTTACGGATAACCGAAATGAGAAAATTAGTTGAAAGAAATCAGAAAACATCTTCAAAACTGTGCATCCTCTGTCATATTTTTTTTACGTAAAATAATATAAAGAGCTGAAACTACATAATTCGTATTCAGAATTGGAAACTTAGAGACGATTATGTATTTAATTTTTAAGCAGACATTAAATCAAAAGACATGCACACAAAATTGTGTATCAGCTCGTACGGATTGATAATCTATAAAACAAACTTTTCAAATTTCTATTATTTGGTTTGTTGATATCTAGACCAGATTTAACCAAAACATTTTTGAAGCAAAACAAAATTACCTTCTTCGTCCAATAACGGCAAAAGCGATATTTTACTGATAAACATGAAATATCACTCTTTTTTGTGTATGTATGCAGATATGCTAGAGTATATCTCAGTGAGCGAATATATGTAGTTTTTGTTTAGAATTATACTTTAATAAACTCTGCATACGGTATTCCTCCGAAGGTTCTGGAGATGCTACTTTTACGTGATAAATAACATTGCTTTAAAACTCGTAAATTTCAAAAATTCTTGTTGAGTTATGAAAGAGGAAGTGTACTTTATTTCAACAGTTTGCATTTCTTACACTAGTTCTTCTTTGATTCGCGTCAACGGATATCTTTTCAAGAGACCTCTTCCGAGTGTTATAAGCATTATATGTATGTTTGAAGCAAATCACTGATAACTTTAAACAGTTACAAAGACCAGAGCGATGTGAATTCGAATCTAGAGCTTTCCATTTACAAAAATTGAGAACAGAACTTCGTGTGGTACCCAATTTGTAATAAAGACCTCAATTTGTAATTTTAAGACCTTTCCAACAAAGTTGAAAATTGTTTATACCTTCGGTTTGTCTGTCCGACTTTAAATATACTCTGTAAGTATACTCCGTTAAATATACTCGGGTTCTCATACAACTTATGAATGTTATTTCGTGTCACCAAAGCCTGTTTTATATTCTGTATGAAGTATGTGAGATTACAGAGACACTTAAAAATTCCATTACTTTATGATATATGGGGACGCAGTTTGCAATAAAGACCGAAAGTTTGTCTTTTTAAGACTTTCCAACCTAGTTAAAAACCGTTTGTAAAAAATATTAAGAATATTATTATTTCAGACTTATTTAAACTGATATAAATCGCTGAATTTCACTGCTAGATGATTATGATAATATAGAGCATACAAACATGCCTAAATAAACACAATAAAACTGTACGTTGAAACTTCCCCACTAAAAAAAATCTGTGGAAAATCCATTGGCATTTGCCACGAAAATCTGTGGGAAATCCGTCGGTATTTGGCCCATTAAGCAAACATTTTTTAAAAATATCTATAAAAATTTTGCAGATATTTTTAAGATAAAGCTAAAGCTGCATACTTTCTTAAATTTCCTATAGAATTTCTGAAGAACATGGCGATTCCCCACTAAAAATAATCTTAAGATTATCTGAAGAAATCGCCACTTTTTACAGAAATTCTACAGAAGTCTGAAGAAAATTTGCAGATTTATCTTTATCTTTAAAACATCTGCAGAATTTTTTAAGATATTCTTTAAAATATCTTTAAAATGGGCCAAATACCTTCGAATTTCCCACAGATTTTGGGCTAAAAAGCTGTAGATTTTCTACAGATTTTTTTTAGTGGGTTTTTTAGATAATCTTAAGATTAATTTTAGTGGGTGGGCTAAGAAAATGATATTTTATAGTAGTTAATGGCTGTCAACAATAAGTAACGAGAAAAGTGGAACTTGGATGAATGAGATGGATATAAATGTTACTCGGATGGATATATATTATTATACAAGAAGCAAACCCAGTACTTTTTTTAGTATACAGCAAGGTGGATAATCAGGTGGACTAGCGGTGGTTTTAGATTTAATGGACAAATCTTTTTGACATTTTGTAGCAATAAAATGAACTAAACGGACAATCAGCAAATCCCGTAAGACATTTTTATTGCAATACAGGATTTGCCGGGAAAACCAAGTTGTGTACTTTAAAAAGACAGGGCAGCTATTTATTTGCACAATTCTACAAATATGTGGTTTAATAATAATATTATCAATGTCTTGGATTGGCTATTTACTTACGTCCCATGAAAAACGTGTAGCGGCATCTAGTAAAAAAATTATGCGAAAATGGAAGCCAAAATTTTTCAACCAAGGACCTTACAACTGCGACAGAACGCAAATGTTTAGAAAGGTCTCCAGAGGGAATGCAAAATTTAGTACTTTAGATGGAAAATCGTATATTTTAGGTAATTAAGGTGATTGAAAGAGGATTAAATAGTAACATTTATAATTGTCGAAACTTATACTTGTCGAGTAATTTACTCGAAGTTTTGAACATATTTTTCCTTTAAATGAGAATTAATGCACTTTTATTTTAAGTAAAATGCACAATGCATGCAAATAAAGTACTTAGATATTGATTTTGTGAAGGCAAGTTTAAATATAAGGTTTTAAAGCAAAAATATTATTAGAATGTAAGTGCATAAGTAGTTTCCTAAGCGTATAGTATTTTCGTACAAAATATTTGATTTAAACTTTTACATATCTTCATTTTCAAGTTCCCAATGGAGATTATAGCAGACATAGAAAAGTTCTCAAAATAATAGTTGTAATATTTTACGTAGATCAATCCTTTCATTACATGAAAAAATTTTCTAAGTGTTATTTCATGAAAAGTTTTCTTTCACTTTCTGTATCATATGCAAACATACATTTTAATTGACCTCAGAGGGCTTGGAAAATTTTCTTTTATAGTCCTATTTAACAAATTTTGTTTTTTATCTTTACATAAATATTTTGTCTTTGAAGTATTGAAATCTGGGAAAAAATGAAAGTTTATCCTTCTTAAATCAAACTGCTCACATGACAGATACTTTCTTTCTTAAAAAGAAAAATATTTATTTAAGCTTTAAGCTTGAAAATTACTGAACTCTTTCAAAAATTCAAGTTTTGTGTAATAATATGACAACAGGAATGAAATATATAGAATATAGAAATATATATATATATATATATATATATATATATAAATTCGCCATTTTCCCGCTTCGAGCTCTAAAGTTTTATAAGAACATATTTTCATTCTCAGTTTCAGTGATACATTAATATTGTTAACGGCTAAAGTTCCTTTTATTTTTATTTTTGTTAATTCAGCATAATATTTTAAACATTTTCCTAAAAAGAACTAGAATGTATTACTTAAATATCAATATCTTATTGCGAAATCTTAATTTCATTCCTCAAAACCATTTCTCTTTTTAGATTAAAAAACATTTATCGAAAACTTTAATTTTGTTTTATTTATTTAATAATTGTCTGCTACTGTTTTGCCTAAATCCGCATTTAGGGACTGATTACTTTATATTATTGCGCGAGATACAAAAGAATCCTTACATCTAGCCCCACCCCTGAATCAATGGAAATGTTCGAAGTAAATTACAACTACATTCGAATACATTTTAGTGAGTTTTGAATGCGTCAGAGAAGGCGGGGCCAATTAATCTGAGAATTTTGAGAGTGTCAGTTGGTTTTTACGGAGCGATTAGAATTGATTGGCCTTTCAAATGCTATACCCTGTTCACACCACAAACTTAAGATATCTTAAGGTCGCCGTGTTTGAAGTGGACCCCCCCCGGAAATGGATGCCTGTTCACATTGAAAAACTTACCTAAGATATTTCAGCGAATGTCACTGTATCTCTGAACTGAACAAAGGTAACGTATGCGCATGCGCTTGAAATAAAGATGCCCACAACAGCCAATCAGTAAAAGCGAAGCTTTATAGCCAATGAGAGCGAGTGGTTTTTCCTGTATCTAGCCCGAGAGAGTTGAAACTCTCTGAGAGAGTTTGTGAAACTCTCTGAGAGAGTTTGTGAAACTCTCTGAGAGAGTTCCAGGCCTGAGATATCTTAACTATCCATAGTGTGAACAGGGTATTAAGCACGTACATTTTCCCGTAGTGGTAGTATTCTCCCGAAAAAGGCTTTGCACCGAACCCCTTTTTTGTTACTTTCCGAGACATTGGCTTGGAGAGTCGGGAAGTCTAGTTTTGATGATGGAGTAACATTGCAATTGAACTATAATAAAATGTGATATTCACTGACTTTTCGTAGAATTATAATTATTTGAAGTGACCACACCATTCATCGAGTTCCATCTGTTAGCTTTTTTCGGCCGTGAATGTATTGGAGGTGATGTGATTGATTATGACAGATCGACCGTAGACATTGTTCGTGCCATCATTTTTGCTTCGTAGGATAGTTTTGTTTTTGCGGTAATACCCCTAAAATATCATCACACACACACGTACACACGTACACACACACATATATATATATATGTATATATATATGTGTGTGTATGTATGTATAATAAACATTAATGTTTAAAATAAAAACGGATTTATTCCAATAATGAGAACAAACAAAATAACACATGAAAATACTATCGAAGAATCTTTATATTACCAGTGCGTCAAGTTGAACAATGTATACATTTCTCTATTTAACTGATGTTCATACTTCATGTATCATTAAAAATTTTCTATACATATATATTTTTAGGAAATTTATCGAAAATTTCGCCCGTCTGTTTTTAAAAATTTGAAATTTTAATTAGGAGAGAAGAACCAAATGAACAAAGGGTTAAAGTCTTCAAGCCTAAAATCGAACCATAATTTAAAAACGACATATTCAAAACTGAGTAAAAACATTCAAATATGAGTATTTTACATAATCAAAATGACCTCTAATCGAAATTACACGAGTTTGAAACATGTATGTTCTCATTCGCGAAAATATGTACATACCCATACATGAACACATGACGTTTTATTTATAATAATTAATCGTGATTATATATGCTGTTTCTATTTATATATTGCTTATGGTTGGTAAATTAACCTTGCGAAGTCTTTCATTTAGGAATTCATCCATTCTTCTATTGAAAGACTTAAGAGCAATCCTTAGGCTTCTGCAATCTCATTACGGCGTCTAGTAAGTGTTCTTTGATGAACACAGTGCAATTCACCATACTTTATATTACGTGTAAATGTTTCTAAATGAAACGTTTCATAAAAAATCATAACAAATGAGATATTATGAATAAATTAAACTACCGTAGTAAAATTTACTCTATTTAACTAATAAATATAATTTTGTTTGTTACTGAATATTTCTGGTATTTCTGAACTGAAAGCATTGGGTCGTCATATCATATATTATATATCATACAGCGGTAAGCCTCATATCATATATATTATAAAGCAGTCGGCCTCTAAACTTCGGCTCGAAGGATTTAAAAAACTACGCAATAGATTTTTTTGCAAACTGTATCATTCGATAGAGAATATTACCACGGTGGTTTATGAGTCAAATATACAGTGATAATTGTGATTTTTGGTGATAAATTTCTTATTTTATTGATATTTTGATGAAGGGGTTGCAGCAACGAATTTTTTGGCGATAATTATCGTTACTAAAAGAATCAAAATGGCTATTTCTGATTTAAAAAAATGTTATAAGCACATCGAAAAAAACCTGATAATTTATTTGATTTAAAATAGAGAAATAAATAAGGAACAAAAATTAATTTAATGAGAAATATTATTATAAAAAGAAAATATCTAATTTAAATATAAAAATAATATTCGTAATGGTTTTAAAAATTAATTCAGTGTGAAAGAAAGTTTTGAATTGACGCAATATTTGGCTGTTTATCACTTTCGCATCAGGTTTAAAGAAAACAGCACCTCAAAAACTTCATTAGATAAAACGTAAATAACTTTTTTCTTTTCTTTCTTTATTTTCTTCTTTTTTATGCGATTATTCCATTATATGTCTTACAGAAGAAACTCGCAGAGTTAATTTCAAAAATGGGTCTAACAGTTAATTGCGTTGTATTTGTTTAATTGGGTGTTAGAATTGTCTTTTGACGCCGAATAATGCAGTTTTAGGCCAGAAAAGCATAAACCAGAGCAAGTTTCAAAAACTATGTTCTCTCTCTATCTCTCTCTTTTTAGGTAGATTTCGTGAGAAATACCCAATGTATTTTTTTGAAAACTGTACCATTTGGTAGTGAATACTCCCTCAGTGATTTATAAGTCAAAAATACCGCGATAACTGTGATTTTTGGTAATAAATTTCTTATTTTAATTTTATTTTTGACGAAAGAATTGCAACAACTAATTTTTTCGAGATAATTATCGTTAATAAAAAAATCAAAATGACTATCTCTGATAAAAGATAAAATAAACATATCGAAAAAAACTGATAACTTATTTAATTTAAAATAAATAAATGGATAAAGAACAAAAATCAGTTTAAGGAGAAATAATACTGTAAAATGAAAATATTTAATTTCAGCATAAAAATAATATTAGTAATGGTTAAAAACTAATTCAGTAGAAAAAAAAAAGTTTTGAATTGATTCAATATTTGGCTCTTTAACTCTTTTGCGCCAGGTTTAAAGAAAAGAGCATGTCAAAAACATCATAAGATAAAATGTAAATAACTTTTTTCTTTTCTTTCTTAGGATAATTTAATATCGCAATGTTAGCATCGTTTTCAACAATGAGCAAGTTCCGGATGAAGGTCTATATTGTTTAAAATACGAGTTAAAATTCAAAATTTTCTTTCATCCAAAGTTTATTTGGAAAAATTGATAAGAGCAGTGGGCATAGCCTGCTAGTGTATTATAAAGCAGTAAGCTCCAAAACTTCGGCTCGAGTGTTTTCAAAAACTACCCGATGGATACCTTTTGGCAGTTTGTATCATTCAATAGAAAAAAAATTTGGGCGTTTTGTGATTCAAATATACAGAGATAACTATGATTTTTTGTAATAATTTTCGTAAATTACGGATATTTTCGACAAAGGGCTGCCAGTGGTTATTTTTTGGCAAATATTGAAATTACTATAATTATTAGACAATAATACAAATATCTTTCAATAAAAGCAGAAAATAATTACTGTTAATAATTTGGAAAAAAAGCGCTTAAATGAAGCAAAATATTAAAAAATATACATGTAACTTAAATATGAAAGAAATATTTGTAGTGCTTAAAAATTAACTTAAAAATAAATATTACAATTGACACTACATTTGGCGCCCTATCTCTTGGGTAAGAATAAAAAAATGAACTTGAATTTTTTATAATCCCCCCCCCCCTGTTTTCTTATTTGTTTTTCCGTATCATATGACTTTCATCAGAACTAAGGCAGCTCTGATTGTAAAATTCACTGTAAATTTTGAGTAGAGTTACATATTTGTTTCATTGTGATTTTTATTTTGCTTTTGCCGCCAAAGTACATGATTTTAAGGCAAAAAATGCATATGTCTGACATTAGGTTGTTGATGATCGCAATAATGTTTTTTCAAGTGAAGATAATTTTTGGTGTATTTTTTAATATTCAGTTGTCAATTTTACTATCAGTAAAAAAGCAATATTTTCAATGTGCAGAAAAAATCTTTATAAATAAAAAGCATTTGCAATTAATTTTTCAGTCATTCTAATAAAAAAAAATGTAAGGGAAAAAATATACTTTAAAACTGGTTAAGAAAAAAATATACATGGAAGCTCGACAACCTAAAAGTTTGTTTTTGATGATTACGCAACAGTTTTAATTAACGATAAGCCCTATCAACAGAACTTTGTTAAATATTAACTATTAAATACTACTTCGTTACTCCGTCAAACAAAAAACTGTCGCCAAGCTATAAGATTGAATGTCTATAATGGATGATCTTAAATTTCACATTCATTTGAGAATAAACATGAAATAAGTCTGGTAAATTTGTAACAATATCGTTACAAGCACTACTAATGTTTGACGTCAAAAATCAAATGGAATCAATTACAGAAGGTAGAAAGATTTTATTGGGCTAAAAGTTTATTTTTCTACAAAATTTAGTCATCAAGATTACTCTCGATTTAACGCCTACGTGTTTGCAACTGTTTTATAAAATGAAGAGGTAGTGAAACTGATGTAATTTTAATGTTATTTAAATAATACAGCTTTAAAACACACTTTTTATACTTCATTGTTTTAATAAATATATAAGTTAAACACTCTTCTTTATATGTCAATAATTCTTTACATTATTTACTCTATGTACTCTGCTGGAACAGATCAAGGTAGACAGGAAACTACAGTAGAGCTGCCAGAAACGGACGTTTATTAAAAAATGTAATATAACATATAATGATATTATATGTAGGCTACCAGAATTACACATAGTGCAAGTTAAGATGTCGGGAACTAACAAATGATAATGTATGATCCGAAAGTGAATAGAGTTTAATAATCAATCTCACTAATCATTGCAATGCACTCTAATGTAATGTAATAGTGTGATGTTTCGAGAACATTTTGATTCCTGTTATCATAACGGTCTCGTTTTCATACGAAACTCTACTATAAATGATTAAATAAAAGAGATGGTGCTTAATTGTCCACATTTTCTCCAAGGCATCCAATAGCACAATATCACAGTGGCATCGGCTTCGTTTTCAGCAATGCGGGAGGACATAACAGGATGATCTATACTACTTTAAAATAAAAATTTTAAATCACCATTTTGTTTGAGTAAAGGTTCGTTTGGAAATATGGATCAGCGCAGCGGGCAAAGCCTGCTAGTTTGTAATAAAAAGTTTCATAACAAGACATAAACAATATATAAGCATTTACTCAGATTTGAAAGTGTCATTTTTCTTAGTGCAGGGTTATTGAAAGTATACGTTAATGCTCTACCACTGAGATATTTTTTACGACTCTCACTTGTATAAAAATTTCGTAATTAAAATTTAAAAATACTAAAAATATGCGCTTAAATTTTCTACGATTTTCCACAAATTATACATATGCATATTAAACTTCTTCAAGTTTGGTTTATCTTTTGTTTGGAGTTCTCAAAATCATTGTTGGTTCATATTTATTTAATGTTGCGGTTGCAAATTTACCAAGCGATGACAGTGAGAAGTATTAAGCTGAATTTCGTCCAGTAGTTTAGTGTTATAGTATTGGCGCGAAATTTGAATGATCCTGGTTTGAATTCTGGCTTAGACATTATTTCACTCGCTTTCTTTTGTGCCTCTAAACTAAGTTGAATAAAAATTCAACGATTTCAAATATTTTTTATTTTTCTTTATATATGATGTTACAACTTATGTCGGACTGTATAGTTTAATTCTGGTAAATTTTCAGTTCAGTTTTATTATATGCAATTAAATATTCAATTTTAGATTAATACATTGTAGAAATCTATCATATTGGATTTGGCAACTGCAAAGAGAAAAAGAAATATTATGGGAAATGTTCTATTGTATCCATATGGAAGAATGAAACTTTTTATTGGTTAATTTATTAAATTTTACTAAAGAAATACTAAATGTTTGCGTGGATTATCATCAATATGGGAGTTGGAAAAGCACTATTTCATTCCTTTGAAACTTTTTTTAAATATTTCAAGCACATTTTTACATTTGTACCATTATGAGGTTTAAAGGGAGTTTACTTCAACAATTTTTTTTTAAATATGGTTCAAATGATGAACTCACTGCATTTCAATAATCAGTTAGAAGGAAAGTTTGGAAAAAATAATCGTTATATTTAATTAAAATTTTAAAAAAAGTTTATAAAGTTAATATATAGATTTTTAATTATTAGTACTTCTTAAAGTATACATAATTTTGACTAATGTTCTTTTTTTAAAGATCTTCAAGTGTGCATTAAACAAGACAATGCATGGATTTTTCGATACATATAATAATAAATTTAATATAAATTTTTTAGTAAAAAACAATAAAATCAACAAATAATCATATTAATAAAAAAAAAACTTGAAGTTTAATTATCTGCGTAGATTTATCACATGTATAACTAAAAGCATGACCAAAAAAGATTTAATCTCTATTTCAAATACAAAAAAAGTTCTACCATTTTTTAAATCGTAAAATGGCGAATATATGAAGATGGAGAAAAAGCCATTTAAAGTTTTAATTTGCATGGGTGATTGCTTGAAGTACATTTTTATAAAAAATTATAATAATCCTCAATCCAGTTGCCAAATGAATGAAAATGAAGTGTCAAAATATTCATAATTATGCAAGATTTCATTTAACATTAAAAAATTGTCTTTTTAACCATTTTTGTAGAAAACAGTAGCCTTAATAAATTTATCATTGGCTATTTCAATATAAATACCATAAGAATATTTGATACAATAACTAAACTCAAATCTATAGTTTTAGATATTTTGCATATTTTCAAATTATATAAACTACATAAGAAGAAAAATAAAGGTGAAATATAATGCACACATGCGCATCTCCTCTTTCAAGATAATGTATTGCTGCAAAGATAAATATATTTTCGGAATGAAAACAAATATTTATCAATATTTTAAATCAAATTTTAAAGTTCTACCAAAATATTCTTTCCATTAAGTAGCGTATGATCGGTAATGCATCATATTTGACTAAACTTTAAGAAAGAAACTAACTAAACTTTAAGAAAGAGAAATCAAAATGTAATTCTTAATGCATTTGTCAATTCTCTTGCCAATTCCAAAATTTCAAGTGCTACATTTAGTAGCTACGTTCTTTTTATGAGAAACAACTTTGTATTGAATTTTGTGTGTAATTAAATGCTTGCAAAAGCTTAGACTTAAATTTTGAGCTCAAATTCTGAATTGTTGTGAAGGGTTAAGAAGCGCAAACTGAACTCTGTTCAGGAGTTGAAATGTTATCGTGCCCACCATATGAACACAATTCAATTTTTCGCTACTTAATTACTCACAAAAATTCAGATTTTGAACTCAAAATTTAAGCCTAAGCTTTTAAAACATTTATTTAGATAAAAAAAATAACTATTAAAAATAGTTGTTGGTTACTCTAAAGTTTAAGGCCCCCTCTAATGGAACTTTTTGAAATTTATCTTTTAAATTTATTTTCAAAGAAATAATGACATAAAGAATTGTTTTATAGAAAACCGCAAACGAATCGACCAATTTTTCCGTTTTTTATAATCATTTGAAATTTAAATTTCCCCATCCCAAATGAACACAGTTCCGTTTGCGCTACCTAACCACCCTCAACAATTCAGATTCTCAGCTCAAAGTTTAAGTTTAAATCTGCAAAAAATAACAGTAAAAAATAGTTGTACGTTACTCCAAAGTCTAAAGCGCCCTCTATCGACATTTTTTGAAATTTATCTGTATAATTTATTTTCAAGACAATACTGACATAAAGAATAATTTTAGTGAAAACTGCAAATCAATTGACCAAATGTTTTGTTTTTTATAATCATTTGAAATTTGAACCTATCCACTCCCATTGAACACAGTTCAGTTTGCGCTATTTAACCACAGATTTTGAGCCCAAAATTTAAGTTTATGTTTAAACTTCTAAAAACATTTAATTAAATGCAAAAAAAAACGGTAAAAAATAGTTGTTCGTTACTCTAAAGTCTAAAGCGCTCTGTATCGACATTTTTTGAAATTTATCTTTATAATTTATTTTCAAGACAATACTGACATAAAATTAGTTTTCGTGAAAACCGCAAACGAATCGACCATTTTTTTCCGTTTTTTATAATCATTTCAAATTTTGGACCTTAAACTTTGATGGCGCCTATCTCATTCGGAAGACGTTTGGGACCCTTAGTTTCCTATTTAATATTATTTTTCTTGATGTGTATTATCACCCTTTAAAGTTTTGCCCAGTAGTTTAGATACACCGCGTGTAACCAAACTGTACTGATTGTTTGGTGTATAGGTGCATATCGCAAACAGTCGACGCTGATATGCTACATTATTCACGATTTCCACAGTAGCTCTGTCTCAAAAACAATTCACGAATTTTTTATAAAACTTCAGATTGAGTTTGGCCTTGATATAATTTGGTGCTGATTACTTTTCAACCTAAATCCCTTAAGAGGTGAGCTGCTTTGCTGCATTATTCATCATTATCGCAATAGCTCTACTTTAAGAATGCTCTAATACACGAATTTTCATCAGACTCCAGATACAGTTAGTCGTTCACATAGTTTAGAGTTGTTTATTTTTGTATTAATATATTTAGAGGGTGCGCAGATTTGCCACATTTTCCATGATTTCATAATAGTTGTATCGCAACAACTAATGCATGGATTTTCATTGAAATTCAGAAAAAGTTATTCCCTGATGAAAGTTGATCTTGATGAGCTTCGTGTGCACATCGCTGAACATGCTGCGATGTCAAGCCGAAATTTTTAAAACTTCCGCAATAGTTCTATCTTAGAAACTATTTCATGGATTTTCCACAAATTTTAGATGCATCTAGAAGATTATATAAAGTGCTGATAATTAGATATTGGTTTAAGTTATCTTACCAATACTGCTGATTTATCGCATTTTTCAAAAGACATTATCGTCGTCACTATAGTGAAAATATGTTTCATTTTCTAAATTTGGAATAATTACCGGAAAATAGATCATTGTGACTTCACATATTTCTCAGAAAGTGACAGTTACCAGCAAATCATGACGAAATAAAGAAGCTCCACTTTAGTCACCATTTACTGTTTTACGTCATAATGATTCTTCACCGATTGTAGATAATATAAGGATTGTTATCAAAGGCGTTTTTATGTCTATATGTTAACGTATTATTTTGAGAAAATTCGATTAAAATCTTCTTAATTATATAGATATTATTTAACTTTGCTTTAACCTTTTCAACACGGATGTTGCCACAAATTTTACTATAATCACGATACTTCCGAAAATTTGTTCTCACAAAGTTTTCCAATTGAAACATTTTTTATATTGACATGGAAATTTTATCTCCTTTTTTTTTTTTTTTTTTAAATGCATCTTATTATTGTTATGAAAAATTTGATGTTCTTTCTATAGAATAAATTATATTCTCAAAAATAAGCAAAGCATTTTCTCATCAAAAGCACTAAAATGTACATTCTGAAATTAAAATTACAAGATATAAAATGCAAGAACACCAAATATAACGAATCGTCTTTCAAAACTACAAGATATTTTCTGATTTTTTATAAAAAATAACATAACATTTCAACATAAAATAAACATCCTAGATGCTATTAAGCTTTGTAAACGGTCAAATAGATAATGCATATTTTAGAGCATATAATTTTTTAATTTTGCCAAATGATACAAATTGTTTTAATAAATTCAAAAGGTTAGTGAAACTTAGAAATTTCAGACTAAATGTAAAGAGTAAAACATGAATTACTGGAATAATTTGAATATAGCAAACAATCTCAGAAATATTCTTAAATACAGATTATAAAATTAGGAATGTCACAAACGATTTAAAAAAGAAATTTGTAACACATTCTTTATCAGTTACGACCCGTCTGAAATATTTTTGAAAATGATGATGGAAAATAATGTTACAATTGTAATTTCTAAAATTAGATTCTGTTAGAAATCTTAGCTATTGGCTATTAAGCAAATTGTTTAGCTGTTGAATTATTGTTTTGTTTAAAATTGAGGAAAAGTTAACGTATTTAAAAAAATGGAAATTACTTAATTAAAAAATAATAATAAAAATAAAAATAAAAAGAGCTTTGAAAAATGCTTAAATAAAAAGTGCTTTGAATCATGATTTAGTAAAATATTTATTTTTTTTCTGCCAACACGGGTTTGAGAAAACATTTCATTTTATCTAAGAAATCAATTATGATTTAATTTTTCATTTTCATTTTATGGTTGTATAAATTTCTTCATTTATTCTGTTCAAATTATAGAACTATTTTTCAATTTGAAAATTTTATCCTGATTTAGTTTAAAGCTTTAAAAAGAAAATTAAATTACACTTAATTTCAATTACATTGCTGATTACATTAAATTATAACATTATTTATTATTGTATTTTATTATTTATTAATTGTATACACTTATTTATTATTTAAAAATATTTATTTATGTTAACATGTATTAACATCATTATATGTAATACTAGCTGACCTGCCCAATACCGTTGCACCAGGACTGTCATTGGAAAATATAACACTGGAGTGGAATTAAAAAAAAGACTGAATAATGTTTATTTGGCACAGATGTCATGCACACACTATATTGGTAGAATTTTTTTGAGATGCCGATTTGTTGAAAACCTCGTTTACGAATACCAGTTACAAATACGAATACCAGTTACATATTTTAAAAAGGGAGTAACAATAAATACAAAAAATAATTAATAACTATAGTACCAAAAGTTTAGTACTTGGTTATCCCGTCGACCAATTTTGCCAAATTATACAAACCACCAAACTATTGGCCAAATTATACAAATGAACATAATTTTTCATTTAAATAGTGAAAAACAAATACATTAATAGAACTTTAGTAAAAGTAGAAACAAAACGTCGAATTAAAAATCACTTGATGGTGTAATAAACATGTACATTGTGCTTAATGTCAAATGTATGTGACATTTACGATCATCCATTATTGGCATTTAATGTTCTAGTTTCGCGATAGATTTTTGGTCGACGGGATAACCAAGTAGTACCAACAAAAATATGACACTTACTGTTAAAGAATGAAAAGTGGAGATACATTCTTTATGTTGAACGTAAATGACATACTGGTTTGAGATCGATGATTGATGCATGGAAAATTAAGATTTGTGAAATGCTAAAGTGATGCATATTAGAAAACTTCA
>CAXHSM010001455.1:0-41000 GCA_964019185.1 Maratus speculifer | reverse complement strand
TTATAAATACAATTAAATATATCTGCAGTAGGAGATACAACAGTTATAGATACAAAAAAAAAAAAAAAACTTTAGAAAAACCAACATACATTTAACTATCCATGACTGCACACAGGTTTTGGTAAATCTAAACATATTTTGTTAAAAGTTTGTCCTTGGGATTTATTTACTGTCATTGAAAATGATAAACGAATAGGGAACTGCTTACGCTTGAATTAAAACCACATAGTGACATCAGATGCAGTCATATATATACGGGTAATCAAGAAAGTTTCGTTGTTAATGCGTTCGCGTTCGACCTGCCGATGGTTATTAAGCCTATTATGGTGATTGTTTATACACTGCTCAAAACAATTAAAGGATATTTGAAGTTTTATATAAAATAAAGATATAAACGAAATTTTTTTGCCGAAAATAGAAGAAGAGAATCACAAATGCAAATTTTTCTTGTTTTCAAACTGTGGAGTATGCAAATTTCGAGTTCGACGTCAAAAACGTAGCTTCAGCGGCAGCGAATGAAATTTGACTTTCAACTGGATAAAAGAGAATGAAGACAAGGATGATCGGCATTCAGTGATTGCTTTGTTTCGATGAGTACGATGTCTCAGCGAAGTCATTTGACAGATTCAGAAGCTTGGAGAAATGTTGGTAGGTTAGAAGGGGGCCAAACTCAAGCCGAAGAAGCACAAACCATTGGAGTGTCACAAAGTGTCATTTCCAGGATCTGGAACCGTTTTTTTGGAGAGTGGATGTGCAGGCCGAAGACCAGGGCAAGGTCGTAGACGGGCAACAACGCCCAATGAAGATCGGTATTTAGCGTTAACAGCTCGGAGACACCGAACATGAACGCTACTCTTCTCCAACAACACCTTCGCTCGGCTACAGGCACCACGATTTCAACTCAGACTGTCCGAAACCGGCTCCATGCTGTAGGTCTGTATGCTCGCCGACCGATGGTATGTGTTAGATTAACATCAAGGCATCGTCGCGACCGATGGGAGTGGGAAACCGAGCATGTCAAGTGGAGGAGAAATGAATGGAGCAATATTCTGTTTTCTGACGAGTCCCGTTTTTCTGTGCATCCGGATAATAGGCGTATTTTCATCTGGAGAGACCGTGGCAGTAGGAATAATCCTGCGTTCGTGCACGAAAGTGTCAGATTTGGCGGTGGAGGAGTGTTGGTGTATGGTGGCATCTCCATTGACGGGTGCACTGACCTCTACATCATTCGAGATGGAGCTCTGACTGGTCGCCGATATAGGGATGAGACCCTCAGACCTATTGTAGTCCCTTACGCTGCAGAAATCGGAGATAACTTCATTTTAATAGACGATAACTGCAGGCCACATCGTGCAAACCTGGTGTAGGATTTCCTTTTCGAGGAAGGAATCGTTCGAATGGAATGGCCAGCGTGTTCTCCAGACATGAATCCAATCGAGCACGCTTTTAACTCAGACTGTCCGAAACCGGCTACATGCTGTAGGTCTGTATGCTCGCCGACCGATGGTATGTGTTAGATTAACATCAAGGCATCGTCGCGACGCAGGGAGCGGGCAACCGAGCATGTGAACTGGAGGAGAAATGAATGGGGCAATATTCTGTTTTCTGACGAGTCCCGTTTTTCGGTGAATCTGGATAATAGGCGTGTTTTCATATAATAGGCGTATTTTTGGAATGGCCAGCGTGTTCTCCAGACAGGAATCCAATCGAGCACGTTTGGGACGCTCTATTAAGACGAGTTTCTGGCCGCCAACAACTCCCACAAACTCTCGAAGAACTGGAAAGAGCTCTTCTGGAAGAGTGGGGCAGAATACCCCAACTCGTCATTAATAGACTCATTGAGTCCATGCCTCAAAGGTGTTCATCGTCGCTGGCCGCCCGTGGAAACCATACCCCCTACTGAAAATGATTTTCTTTGAAGAAAACGCCTTTTCTTATTCTTTTTTTTTCATATGCACAAATTGTGTTTTTTTCCTTTTGTACACAAATGCGCAATAAAATGCATTTTTTTTCTGCCAAACATGTGTAATTTATTCTCATATAACCTACTATGTCTGTCGACAATGTATCAATCAGATAAAAAGTTTCCCAGATACAAAATCCACCTAAAACTGCAATATCCCTTAATTGTTTTGAGCAGTGTAATCTGTGATTGACGCCTTTCTCGATTCAATCTATTTCAATTTTTTGTTCTTAATACGGCTTCTTCTTCCCTTTCAAGCGTTCGCCGAGATCTTTTACGGGCATTTCTAACGCTACTTTGAAGTTCCACAATTGCAGCGAAAAAGACAAATTTAAAATTGCGAAACGCAAACAAACTGGATTGAGATGTGTTTTGTTTGATCGTTGCCATTAAACAGTAATAAATAATTGCGATTTTTGTGCCACATACGTTAGCGTAATATATATATGGGTCATTCCATAAATATCGGGTAATTTCGTGAAAATTGCAAAATAATTATTTACCATTTAATATATTTAAATTTTGAAAAATGCCCATTTGTAGACAATGTTGATTCTGTTTAGAAGCCTGTATAATATTTTGAAAAATAAAAGTTTTTTTAATTAAAATTTAGCTTTTTTACCGGAAAAAGTCAGTCCCTTGGCATGTACCACTAAAAAAAGTGAAGACTTAAGTACTAATTATTTTAAAACTAATAGATTTAGGCAATAAAAATGAACACTGTTATGTTCTGAGATAGTTAATTAATAACTATTTATGTATGTTATGTGATTTTTTTTAAAAAATAACTTTTTTTTGTTTTAAGTTATGTACCCCTACTTTGCGCGTCACTCCCCTGGTTCGTGTTAAATTCGAATAATTTCTGGTTTTATCCATTGTTGATAACTTAATTGTCTGTTTCATATTTATTTATCATATAAAGATGGCAGTCATAATTTATATTTATCCAATGTGTATTGCCATTCTTGTGTCGACAAACAGAATGCTAACACTCAATTTATCAGTCCCCTGGTAAGTAATAATTTAATAATTTATGAATAATTATTATTGATGTGGGCTAATTTTAATGTATTTTTATTGCTATATTTAATATTAAAACAGAATAATATGGTATTTGGTTCCAATAAGGAAATTTTTTGTGTTTTATATTAAAAACGTCAGTCCCCTGGCAGTTTTTCAGATGAAAAACCCCCAGGGGACTCCTGCAAAAGCAAAAGACAGTAAAATAAATAATTGAATGCTAGATTACATCATTTCTATAGTAATTTTACATTTTTTAGAAATTATCTTATCAATTAATAATTCATTGCTGATTTTTATACTATTAAAATCTGTGCACGTAACTATGTAAAATAAGTAAGATTTATTAGTTAAAGATGATTAATTTAAAAAATATGTATTGAAATTATGTATTAAACATGTTTTTATTACGTCTTTGGATAATTATTAATAATTATTAATAAAATCTGAGATAAAAATAGTACATTTCAAATTCATCTCTAAATTTACCAGATTCTTATGGAATGACCCATATAGATTTTACTTTTTGTTGCTCAAAAAATTATTTAAAAAATATAGCAATTTATATTTTTATTAATACATTGTACCATAAATATATAGTGACTACAGGAGATAAAATTGCTTACAAGTAAATAAAATATTTTATATCAGAAACATAAGTATAAGGTAGACCGAAGTATGTTTGCCCATTTCTTTCCTCCGTATTTATTATTTTATTATAGAAAAAAAGCTTGTACATTCAACATATTGTTTAACAACACATGAGAAATTTGTATATCCGAATTTCGTAGTCGAATATGCCCTTGAGTCAACCAAGTCAGTTTCTACGTGAATCGATAGTCCTTAAATAATAAAGCATTTATCACAAGCTTTAAACTTATACCTGAAGTACATAGGAGGGGAGGAACAGTATGTCTTGGAAAACAATATATCGTGAGGAAACTATTAGGCGGATTTCAATGGGAAAATAATAAGGGATATATAAAATTACGATACAAATCATCGATAAAGTTTTTAGATTCTCTTTCTACAAAAGAATTTTTTATAACATTTTGTTTGTTTTTAATTAAACATTTTAATTAAAAGTCTTTAGGAATATTTGAGTGGTCACCTTATTTTCTTAGCATAGAGATATGATGTATATTTGGTGGCAATTTCGAGTTTTTATGTAGGGTGCATCAGAAAAAAAATCTTCCGTACCCCCTCCCTACACCCATGAACTTCTGGTGTAAGCTTCAAACTAGAGACAAATGCTTTTATTTTTAAGGACTATCGATTCATATAGGACATGCAATAGTCAAATTTGGGACATATTTTACAAAAAATATCGGTTATACCCCTTGTTAAAATATCAATTTATAGTTTCTGTATAAAGCATAAACAGACTTCATACCATTTGGATGACCTTAACAAGGACATAGATAAAGATACAAAATCATACACTTAAATCAAAATCTGTAATGGCACCATTAATTAGCATCAAAAGTAACAAGGGGGAACAACTAACAGGCCTCTAAAATTTATTTATCTCTGTAAAATTTCTTTATGTTTTATTCAATACTTTTCGCATCAATTATTTAATATTATTCTATTCTTTCTGAAGCAAACGATTTTCTAGAAAATTATAGCTTGATTATACATTTGGAAATCGTTGGAATTTAGAGTCTTTATTATAAGAAAAGACTTTTTTTTCAAAACTTTTTAAAATCTTTAATATGACACCTGCATATGAAATCGAAAATTTCTTTTTTGCTTTTAATACGAGTAACAGGAAACTACGTTTTTTTTATTGCCGAACATTATTGGCATGTTTTATATTTAAGCAATTTTGGTAACCTGTGTAACACTTTATCGGTTTGTTGAGTATGTTGTAAAATAAAATAATCAGATATGGAATTAACCCTCTGACAGTCTTGCAAAAGGGCAAAATTGTAATGTTGTTTTCTCAGCATTTTGTTTTAATTGCTAAAAAATATGATTCTTTCAAAATTATGGAAAAATCTTATTTACGAATATGAATGCTATCCTTGAGTGTGTTAATCATTGCACAATGTATTAAAAATCCATTAAATCAACTGAGTTATATCATTTTAATTATTGCTTGCATTGCAGTGAAACATGGAGTTTAGGGAACGTCTATAGACGGGTTTGTCAGTGAGAGGGTTGTATATACATAAATATTTAAGGATTTGAAATTTGAAAATAAAAATATCCTTATTTTTGGGTGAAACCACATTAATATGCGCAATCATAGTAAATTTTTGTAGATCGAGTTGATAAAAAGAATTCCACGATGAGACAAAACTCGATTAGTATATTAAAATGTAACTGGTCTGCCAAGTCATGTCTTGATGAAACTCTTCAGTAGATACGACTTCAGGCGTTGATCGGTAGATTTATCATTGCGTTTAACTGCAAAAGACGTAAAAACATGGAACATTTGATACTGCAAACCACAATTTTAAAATTATCAATAACGCATAAAAACAGGTCTGTAGCTAGTTTCCTATAAGATATGGATTGGCAGACAAGTTGCCTGTTGATTTGGAAATCGCATTTTAACCGAAGTGTAGTCGAGTCTTTTTTCAAAGCATAATTAATTGCGCTCGGTGTTTTTGCCGCCTGCCTGCCGAATAAAGAAAATGTAAATTAATAAGCATTTACTCCTAAAATTCGAATACTACTTTTAGAGGAACTTATAAATTTCCAATATACATAAATTATACATTGTATTAATGAGATTTGGAGTAATGATAAAAACTAAAAAAAAAGGTTATTAACCTTTGACAAGCACACTGGGTACAAAGTACCCGCCCAAAATATTATTTTGTTATAATTTTCTGTAAGTATTTAACAGAGGGCTTTCATCTTCGGGGATATTTTGTTGAGAACTTGAGGAAGCGTGTTCAGTAGCCGTTAGTGAGATTCAGTTGTTATAACTAGCGTTGCAAAGATTATAAAAAAACTCGGTTTGAACCCGGGAATAAACCGAGTTTTTAGGAATAAACCTGGAAAAAAACCGGGATTTTTTGGAATAATTCGGTTTTTTGAGAATAAACCTGGGAATAAACCTGGTCTATTGGAAATAAACCCGGGAATAAACCGACTTTTTGCAACTCTAGTTATGACGCAATGAGCGCGGGACATTGTGTGTACTTTTAACCCAGTTTGCCAGTTATGTGTAGTCGGTCAAGTGTTCAAGAGTTTTTTCTCGGATCATATGAGTATTTATTTATTTATTTGCTTTTTTATAAATTTATTACTTTAACTTTATATAAAAGCTAACTTTAATAATATTACTTTATTATAAATTATGATTACAATTGTGCCACAAAATATTTATAAGCTTATGTAAATTTATGTATTTATATGCACGTATATGTCATATATATATATATATACATAAAAGGCAGTCATATATATCCATCGATGCCCTTTGTGCATAGTGTTGTAACAAAAATTCTTTTTAAAATATATCTTTTGTATTTATTTGTATTTGCTTGAAAATAAAGACTATTATCTATAATAGATCTCTCATTTCTATAAAACTTGTCCTGTACCTACTTTTTAGTATGCACCACTTCAATGCATTCAAGTAGTAAAATAACTGTACTTTTTGAAGTGGATTAGAAAGCAGATTTCACCATCTTTTAAAGCATTTTTTAAGCTTTCCAAAACGCTGTATTTTTTTAAATTTTAGTCCATTAATATAAAAGATACGGCAAAAGAAAAAAAAATCAAAAAGACATTTTTTTCAGCTTCGATGGCATTTTTATCTATTTCAATTGAAGCCAATCAATTTAACATATTGCCTATTGTATGCTGAATTGTTTAAGCTTTGATTTAAAAAAATCTTTAACTTTATTAGCGACAAATATATTTGAAAATGAATTCTGTTGGGTACTTTTCACCCTCAGTTCCTTAAGAGGTATACTGTTTAGATGTGTGCTTGTCAGGGGTTAAGAATCTTTACGTAGACTTTTTCATTAATTTCAAATTCGCTTTTAAAAATGTATCGGAAGGAAAAACAGAGATGCCTTGTTACTCAATTATGGTGGAGGAGAAACATATAAACCCAGCTACATGGCAATTTTCCATAGTAATCGTAAATGAATATGAGTTAACAAAAAATATTTTATATGGATGGAAAAAGGACCGACATGTCATAACTACCGGGTTAAGTAATCCTGGAATTGTAGCCGTGTTATCAATGAAGTGGTGGTTTGTGCAGCTGTTTTTCGGTCTATAGGGAGAAAAATATTCTATATTTAGTTAAGGAACCGTTAAATTTCGATTTTAATCTTAACCGTTAGAATAAAGCGGTCTAACATTTATTACATTTCCGTCTGTATTACATCCCTTTAGTACAAAGGTGGTTAATACTCTTACAAGCAGTCTATATAACCAAAGGTTAATATAAACATATTCTTTAATGCTATGTAATTCTTATCACAATAATATTACACCAAGAACACATTCGGATTGCTAAACTGTTTTTTGAAGTCGCTAGAAAGTTATGCAGCACAGAACAATTCAATAAAGGAAATGAAGTATGTTAGGGGTAGATAAATACGACATAGCTTAGTTGCTCAACAAATTAACGTAGCAAGGAAAACTCTGTTTAAACTTGTAGTTTGTGTTTCACGAGGTTATTGACTGTTGAAGTTATCTAATCAAAGATGATTTAGTGTAATAGTGCACTATTTTGTAATGAAGGTTCAAAGGTTTATTTTAGTAAGCAATTTAATTGTTTTTCCTTGCAAAACTTTTAACGTATGGCTAAAGATCACTTATTTTGCAAATGAAAACTCATATGCAGGGACGTGTGAAATGGGTGGAGAAGGGGGAGCTCGCCCCGGGCGCGGAATTTTAGAGGACACCAAATGTATATTACCAATGTCCTTTTTTGTGTGTTACAAGAAAAAGTTGGGAGGAATGGGCGCCAAATTGTTACTTTGTTCCGGGCGCAGTTTTCTCTTCGCACGTCCCTGCTCATATGAACTAACTCGAGACATTTTTATTAATTAAATTGAAGCATAAAAGACTCTTTAGATATCGTTTGAAGAAAAATTACGTTTTTAGCAAAATTCGATTAATTCTTTTCTTATGAACATTAGATTAATCTGGAATTTCGATATGTGAGAAAAATGGTCTTCTAGTCTCCTAATTCCATTTTCCTGTTGTCAGTTAATACGAAAATAATATAATTTGGAAGAAATATTGCAGAGACATGAGTTTTATTTAAATGGATATAGAATATATATAAGTAAATTTGATTCATCTAAAATAAATATCTAATGAAAGGATAAAGATGTTTTTTCTTTATTGCAGTTTGTTTTGTTTTGCGTATTCCTGAAAGTATTACAATGGTGTTATATGGGAAATAAATTTTGGTAGTAAATGCTGCTAACATTATAAAGCATGATTTTCACATTTAAATTATTCCCATACAAATGAGTTTATATGTAGATTTAATAGATAGATTGAGATTATCTATATATACATTACGCTAACGTATGTGGAACAGAAGTCGCGATCGTTTGTTAATTGTTTAATGGCAATGCCCGAATGAAACACGTGTAATTGATTATTCTGTAAAATTCCTTTGACAGGATTTAGGCCGAGTAAATTGGTTTTATTTACGTTTCTCTGTAATTATGGATCTCCAAAATATTTTTATTTTTGTTATTTTGTTACTTTTGCTTATAAAAATAAATAAATAAAAGTCATTAATTCGATAATTCCTACGCTTTTAAACATCAAACAAATTGGTCTGTAATTTCTATTCCAGAGAAAAGCGAATTTCTTCTAGTGTCCTAGTTCCGTTTTCGTGTTGTCAGATAATAAGAAAATCATGTAATTTGGAACAGATATTGCAGATTCATTTATTTTCTTTTAATGGATCTAAAAATAAATTTGAATCATCTAAAGGAAAACAAATATTTTATGTAAAGATAAAGGTTTTTTTCCTTTATAGTTGTTTATTTAAATTTGCGTATTCGTGTTAAAAAGTACCACAGCCTCATTTAAATTTGAATTTAAAATTTAAGAATAAATACTGTTTATTTTATAAACTCAGATGTTCACATTTGAAATTTTCCCATACGACATGAGTTTGTATACATCGACTGAGATTGTAGATCAGAAAGTTTATGGCAATTTTGTTACTAACAAGAACACACTGTTTTAATCTAAGTATATATATATATATATATATATTTCTACAAATATGCTTCTTTTAATATTCTCCTGAGCACAATTATACTTATCTTAGATTTTTTTTATTATATTTATCCATTTTATAAACGATCTTATATTATGGACTGATGTGTAGCAAAAATCATTGTTCAATCCGTCTATTTTTCGATAATTTGGTCAATGAATTTTATAGTAATAAAACATAATACAAATAAATGTTCATCGTTAAAATTGATAAATTACTAAATTTGTGGATAATGAAGGATGCTAAAAATTGTTTCGGAGTTTTTAAAATTCCGTATACAAGTATAACGATTTAGGATATTTACAAGATGCGATTTATTTTTAGGATATGTTAGCATAGCGTTCAATCTTCCAAATTTAATTAATTTTGGGTGTGTTCTTAATTATATAATTACATAGCATCTGCATCCATTGTCTGATCCGCCCATCTGTCTGTACGTCTGTCATCATAGAAGAGTAAAAAAAAATTTAACATATGAAATCTTTGCAAAATTTCACCAAGCCATTTCAAATTTTATGAGTATCGAATTTAAATTTAAAAAGAAATTAATAAAAATTTTCTTAGTTCTATTACAATCTCTAACACGTAAGTTTTTTAATGATATCTGGTAAAAGATAATGATTCTAGGTTGCCATGGTGATTGCATCATATTGCAGATGGAGTAACGTTAATTCCTTATTACTAAATTTAACATACAGGATGATTGCTAAAGTCCGTTGTCATCTCAGTGATTTCTAAACGGCAAGAGCAATAATCGTAAAAGTATGTCTAGGTATAGTAAATTTGCCTTGCGCTATTGAAAAATATGCGTACCAGGCAGGTAAATGTAGAGTTTGCATTCTGAACTGTAAAACGAATAAAGATAAGAAATAAAGTAATCATGTTGGAACTTCATTTTCATTAGGGTTCGTGCTAGGGTAAACCTAAATAACGTCCAAAAATTTCATGGTAATCCGAGTATATTTACGAGAGTTAGAACGCGGCCAGACAAACCTAATGCATAAGCACTTTTTAACACGTTCGCTTCCGCTTACGTGAAGATGTGATGATAGATAATGCCGCACTGTAGAAGTGGATTTTTCCCAGAAGCCGATTTACTTTTTATAACAAAGAATCAGTGAAAGATTTTTCCCACGCCAGCGCGTGACTGGCTATTGGACGTCACCCCACATCACGCGCTGGCACGTGATTGGCCCCTTAAAGTTGGCGCTATATCACGCGCTGGCGCGTGATCGGCAGCGAATGTGTTAACTTTGTTGGAAACTGCTAAAAAGTGATTCAGAAAGTTGTAGAGCATCATCGATTCAATGCGATAAAGCCCCTTCGACATTAATGCGCAGAATTGAACGGTTAAAACGCGCATTTGTTTTTATGTGTTTTTCTGCATTGTTACGTGATAAAACGGCTTCAGAAAAAAACAGTTAGTTGTAATAAATTAGCATGATTTGAGAATTTCAAACTTTTTAGCGTCATCTACAATGCACACTTGGATGCACACTTCTCTGAAACGTAATAACTTTCCATTCACGTTTCATAATCGTTTGTTCAATAAAAGCTATTTTCATATATATGTTATATAAAAGGAATGATTTTGTGCAATGTATCGATTTTTAACGCAGTATCATTAAAAATTTTTAGTTTCAATGACGATGTATACACTTATGAAAAATTACAGACGTGTTTAGGAATATATGTGAAACACATCGACAGATGCATTTGAAAACACCCAGAATACATTAATAAGAATATATTGATATCTTACAAGAAAAATAAAATACATAAAAAATATTACATTTCTTAAATGGAGCAAAATAACATGTGATATATCTTACCCTAACTCAAAACTAAAGCAGTTAAATATCATACAATTGTAGTAACATTCACAAAATCAAAAAATATAATAGTAATCAAAATGTAAAAGGGATATAGAGGAGTAAGTAAAAATGTATTCACACATAAAATTCGCTGCTCTTCTGTCATAGAAAAGTGACATTTAACTTTATCTAATAGTTTTAAAAATATTGTCACGCTTATAGTTACCCATATGTTACTTTTTATGTAACAAGGTGCGTCTAATTTGTGCCTATTATTATCAACCAACGCAATATATATACACACATTTAATTGTGTCACTTTGACTTACGGGGAATCATGTCTAAAATAAACACATAAGATTTTTTTAAATTTTTCTTATAATAATAAAACCAACATTGATTGTTTATTATTATCTATGTTAATCATTCCAAAATTATTATATGTGACGGAATATGATATTTTAGGACCTTAAAAGACATTTAAGTAAATGTACATGTAAAATATAAAAGAATTTAAGTACAGTAAAAACATATTTATGATGAAAACCATTAATAAAAATACCTAAAATCATCAGATATTCTATTTGAAACTTTAGAGAAATATTCTGCTTTAATTCTTCTAGAAGAAAATTCATGAAATGTATATCAGTCATACTATTTAACATAATTTTAAAATTGTATTTCCAGTAGAAAATAAATATTCCTCTAAAAGGGAAATGACTACATGTTTACGAAAATAAGGAAAAAGAAAGCACAAAATATTTACATTTTAATGAAAAATAAGTTTGTTTATCATTAAACTTTCTTTTTCTTTCCACTGTTTCATTAGTTTTAGTATATAACTAACAATAGTATCATAAAATTTCTTATTTTGTCTACAATGAATGAAATTTTACATCATAAAGTGATAAAAAGACGCTTTAAACTCTGAAAATAGAAATTCAAAAGGAAGTATTTGGATGCATTTTTAAATTTTGAGAGCATAATTTAAATATTTTGGTATTTATGTTCGTATGCCAAAAACGGCTTTCCATTTTGCGTAGCAAAGTTGCATGCTGAAATGGACGTTTTCTTGTGAAAAATAAATTAGATAAATGATTTCAAAAGGTAAACCTAATGATTAAGCATAGAAAGGAATTCTTAGAGGAAGAAATAGTATTTATTGGGTCATTCTATGGTAACTTACATTACATTTGGAAAAATTTACTACAATAATTTTAGTAATATAGCACTAAAAATATTCAAATGTAAAATAAACATGATTTGTCATTGATACCTATCTAGAGTAAATTTGGATAAAAATTTCTCCAAAAAAAAGATAAGGACACTTACACTTTACATGACAACTTACGTTCCTTTTTCAGTAATGGCAGTTAGTTACCATAGTACGTAAAACTGCCAAAATTTAAGAAATAACATTAAAATTAGGTAATTTTCATCAAATTGGGCTTTGAATAAGTTTAATTAGCAAACCATGCCAAATTTACATTTTGAATATTCTTTCTGTGTGTTATATTACTAAAATTACTGAAAATAGTTAATGATGTAACGTACGTTACCATTCAGTTACCCTATTCTTGTCAAAATTATTAAAACACGTATTTTTTTTTAACATGAAAGATTGCCATTACATCATTATTAAATACATGTTTGTTGTAACGAAGATAGGAATACGGCGGATTCACATACCGTCCAACATGGTACCACAAAATATCATACTTTATACATGTTTAGAATTAAAAAATCATCTTCATTATACCTCCACAAATGTGTCATGTGGACAAAGGAAAAACTGTTTATCTGATTTACAATCTGTAATATAATTACTGTAAATAAATTTTTTAACGATTTTTTTTTTTTGAAAAAGGAATTTATTTCTTAAATCAGAGTAATGAGGGCGATAGTATTTGAAATAGATAGATTTCGTGTAAAAGTATGTTCGATATAGTCTGTCCTTCTATGTTGAACTATATTAGAGAACAATCCATTCATATGATGAATACATGAGCCAAAATTATAATAACGTATTCATGCATATATGCATTCAAACATAACACAAAAACATCCCAGATATTGGACAAACGAAGCGTGCTCTTAGAATCCGGTTGGAAGAACACCAGAATTTGTTAAAAGGCAGGAATGTGACAAATCCAGAATATCTAAATATATTTATAAATATAATTGTTGGAATTCAAACCACCATTTTATACATATTGAGGCTAAAATCATTAACACTAGAACGACCAAGACCGTCATTTTGACGGTTTTCAAATTTCATGCTTAAAAATTTTATATAATTTATGGCGAGTTCCAAAATTTTATGTTACGACTTTTAATGAAACATAAGAATATTTAAATATCAGTATTCAATTTCATCTCAACCATTTTAATTTCCGTAATCAGTATGACCTATACCTATTTATACCAAGACCCGTCAAATTGACGGCTTTGGCAATTAACAAATTCATCCCGAAATGGTGCGGACTTCCCCTATTTTCACATGAACTAGTCCTTTTCGCCCATGCGCAGTCCGCTCCAGGCTTCATATCAAACTTATTAGTAACTGGTAAATGTAATTAGGACGCGATCATTATCAATTGTACTTCTAATGTGATAACGTTCTTAGTGAAAGTGCAGTCTGTGAATAGTGTAATCTCTGTAAAATCCAACCTCGGAAAAAAGTATGAATATATTTTTACGAAAAAAATAACATTTATTTTTTGTAAATTCTAGTCAAAAATGAAACGATTTCGAGGAAGAAAAAAATTATTCGGGGAATACAAAGAACTCACTAGTATAAATGAAGACTGTTCGGACACTAGTTCAAGTAATAATAATGACTCTGAAAATTCTGGAGATGAAATTGAAGTACGAGATATTGAAGAAAGTGAAGAAGAAGAATATGAAAGTGAAGATTCAGGGAGTGAAGATGAAATTCCCCAAAAGAGCCACAAACTCAGAAAGCGCTTGCGAATAAGTTCAGATACTGAATCGGACAGCCAAATGGAAACTGAAAAAAGACAGGAAAAAGAAGTTGCTCTCAACGGTACTGAATGGGAAGAAATAGGGAATGGTTGAATTGGTAGAATTCCATCACACAATATATTCAAGGATTCTTCAGGCCCAACTGGTTATGCGAAACAAAACATTATGCTTGGTAATGTTAGCAGTGCATTTAGACTTATAATTGATAATCGAATGATGAAGCACATAAAATTTTGCACTGAGCTTGAGGCCAGAAATGTTTTACAGAAGGACGATTGGAAAATTACTATTAAAGAATTGTATGCGTTTGTAGCTATTTTGTATGCTCGAGGAACCTATGAAGCGAGAAATTTGAAATTATCCTATTTGTGCTCAGAAAAATGGGGACCTTCTTTCTTTCGCGAAACTATGAGTAGAAATAGATTTTTAGAAATTATGAGATTCATTCGTTTTGACAAAAAATGTGAAAGGGGTGTTCGCTTACGAACTGACAAATTTGCATTAGCTTCCGAAATTTGGAAGTCCTTTATTGATAACAGCCAAGCTTGTTACAAACCAGATCAGAATATAAGCGTAGACGAACAGTTGTTTCCCACAAAGGCAAGGGGCAGATTTCTGCAATATATGGCCAAAAAACCAGACGAACTTGGAATTAAATTTTGGTTAGCTGTAGACGTGCGGTGTAAATATCTTATAAATGGCTTTTCCTATTTAGACAAAGACGAACGTAGACCATCAGGAGAACCTTTGAATGAATTTGTAGTTTTGAATCTTGTAAAAAACTACGTAAGTTGTGGGAGGAATATAACAACGGATAATTTTTTTACAAGTATGCAGCTCGCAAAGAAATTACTTGCAAAAAAAACAAAAAAAAACAAGTCTTGTTGGAACTATATTAGCAAATAAAAGAGAATTGCCGAAAATAGCTAAAATTAGAAAAGATAACATGGCTGTTTTCTCCACAAAACTCTACAAATCAAATGGTATTGCTGTAACAGTTTACAAAAGTATGCTTCGTAAAAAAGTACTACATCTTAGCTCAAAACATAAATCTTTAAAAATTGCTTCTAATCGAAAAGAAATTCCTGCAACTGTGCCATTTTACAATGAGAGTTAGTTTGGAGTAGACGTAGTTGACCAAATGGCCCGCAAATATAGCGTAAAAGCAGTGTCACGTGGATGGCCCTTGCAGGTATTTTATAATATTTTGGACTTGGCAGCAATGAATGCGTGGATTTTATATAAAGAGATTTGTGATAAAAATATAACTAGAAAACAATTTTTATTTCAATTATCCGAATTATTTCCAGTGATTATAGGTGCGGCAGAAAAGAGGCCTCCTCCCAAAAACAAGATCGGAAATCAATGGATTGTGCTCTAGGAAATTCACAAAATATTTCTTATGATCGAAAATCTTGCCAAATACGATTATGCAACAAAAACAAAGCAATTTATACTTGCAATGTATGCAACAGATATGTTTGTGGTAAGTGTTCATCTAAGATAACATGTACTTGTAAAATATGTGCCTCATAATTATTTTATTCATAAAATGAACTATACTATAAATGCAAATAGAAACTGGTTTTTTTTTTAATAATTAATGAATTAATATTTTAAATGTTATTTTTGTTAAATTATATATATATATATATTATTTAGATTAAATAAGTCAAATATCTTTGTGGAAAGTGTTCATCTAAATAAGAGACACTTGTAAAATATCTGCCTTATAATTATTTCGTGCATATCAAATGTGCTATACTGTAAATAGAAATATAAACTGTTTTTGTTTAGTTTCTTTATATTTAACATTAATGAATTATTATATTAAATATTTATTTTGTTAAATTATATTCTTTTATTTACATTAACTAAGTTTAATATGTTCGTTGCTAGTGTTAATCTAAGATAACATGTAAGATATGTGCCTCATAATTATTTCATACATTGCAAATGTACTATAAATGCAGATAGAAACTGTTTTTTAATTGAATTTTTATTAATAATTAATGAATAATCATATTAAATGATGCTTTTGTTAAATTATATATTTTTATTCACATTAACTAAGTCAAAAGTTACAATGAAAGCCGTGATCAAAAATCCGTCAATTTCATGGATGCGGTAAAACTAGGTATATATGAAACTCCGGTAGTTCTAGTGTAAAAAATGTACGTAAGTTTTAAAACTTGATTTTAACGAAACAAATTACATTTACCAACACACTTCATTATTAATGGGTGAATGATATACCATTACCCTTCTTCCTTCACTAGTGCGGAGGGGGCCTCCTGCATAGTGACTCCTTTTTTTCAAGATATTTTCTTACCCTTCAAAGAAAATTTTAGATTTTTTTTATTTCTACTGATGGTATTTTCCATTTAAGTTTTTCTTTTTTCAGAATAAACTCGTTTTACAACACAAGATCAATCATTTTATTTAAAATTATGCAGCACTATCAGTAATGTTCAGCAGATATTTATTCCGTAGAATTCACTTTGTTAATGGGATTTATAATTAAATTTAATTCTGAAACTTCAGATGAGCGTAGCTAAAAATTGATTTGAAATTTACTTCCTTTAACTTATAAACATTTTTAGCAATTAAGTTTTTCATTTTCTCAGATATTTATAGATCACATGCGGAATTTGGATAAATCAATTCTTCATTTTGTGATTTATTACAACTCAATTTATGGTAAATTGTTCATTATTAATTAGTAATTTTCAAAACCGCAGACAGTGAATATTTTTCTGAAAAAAAAAATAATTGAGTTGATTAAAATAAGAATAATGTTAATAAACTGTATTTGGTCAATATGTAATATAAGGCGCGTACAAAGAGTCATCTCGTTTAGCTAATGAAATTCGTTATAAGATATAGTCCAAGACCCGACCGCACAAAACCTTATGGCATCGAGCAGAAGTAAAAAATCCTTTATTTTATGGAAGAATACTAATAGAAGAATCTAATCAACCATGTCTATTGGAAGCGAAGTGGTACATAAGACAAAATTTAATACCACTCATGGTTGCCTCGTAGGTTTAGCATTGTGTTTGTCCTTCAATCAAAAGTATGAAAACACGGAAAACTGAGTGCAGGAAAACATTATGCTAAGCCTACGAGCAAATCACTAGTGATATTCATTTTAGGATTATGCACCACCTCGCTTCCGGCAAACATGGATCATTAGATTCCTTTATTAATACTCTTCCATAAAATAAAGGATTTATTCTTATGCTCGATGACATAGGGTTTTGTGCGGACGGTTCTTGGATTATTACGGTATCTTCTAATTAATGCAAAAAGTCTTGGTGGATCTGTGATCTAATTTTAATGTCATACCTTACAAGACGTTTTCTATTAACTTGTATGAAAACTTTTAAAAAAATCTTATCGTTCAATGCATAAATTTTACGACATATTTACAGAAGAAATACTAAGCTCAATTCATAATGCAATACAATTCCCGCTAAAACAATATTACGTCTAACTTGTTTCAGTTACTGAGTATTATTTCTAAGGCATGATGGATAGATAAATTGAATAAAGTAAGTGCATTAACCTGAAGTAAGACAGTAACAAACTATTTACTCAATAAATTTACTTGACTGAGAAATATATTCTTAAATTTGTAGTTGTGTCTTTTGAAATTGTCATCGTAGAGTAACATTTAAGACCTCCCCCACTCCTCTCCTAAAAAAGGAAAAAGAAAAACTCAGAGAAAATAAAATTTAAATCTCTATTTTATTTTTGTCTATTCATTAATAAAATAAAGAAGAAAAATATCATTGTGTAAAATTTTTATAAGAGTGGCACAGACTATGGATCAGAATATATTGAGTTCCTTTTATTGGCACGATGGCATGTATGGTTGGTAGTGTACTAAAGTGAAAGTGTTCTTAAGATGAAGAAAAGCATAGTATCATCCGAAATATGTTAAATATTAAAATATAAATCTAATCCCCATAGAAACAATATTGCGACTAACATGCGTTTCGTTTGGTTATGTTATTTTCGTTGTTTTTTTAAAACCCAGTGAGCATTTTGCATAAAAAATTGAATGACGTAAATGCATTAACTTAAAAATAATCTGTAAAAAATATTTTATTTAATAGAAAATAGATAATGAATCAAAATTCTTATCTTGACATTAAACATTTATTGGGTTCAAATTATTATAATTAATCGCATGTTTGTTTGGATACATTGTAAGTACTTTTATAAGAATTTAAATATGGCCAAGTACCTCAATAAATTTCCACGTGTGCCTACTTGATATATCGGAGAACATCTAAGCGATATTCCATACTGTTAAAAATTGTGTTCTAGTTTGAGCTAATTTTTGACGCTTAATAGCTGCCACCATCTCCAAATATTGGTTCAAGATTTCACCATCTTACAGTGGCAGCTTTTGAGTACCAAAATTTGGTTCAAACTGGGACAAGATTTTTAACAGTGTAGTTCCAGCGATATTTTCTTTAATATGTCTTCTAATACACTACACGCATCATATTGTATTCTAGACTTAGGTTCTTCAACTTCAGCAATTGGTGTGGTAGGTCGGTACGCCTATCCGCCATGATACCTGCCCAGACCATCAAACCATTTCCACCATAATAGTCTTTTTTGACAATATTAGAGGGCCGATATCGGGTTCTCTCCATATGAGAACACGTCTCGAGTCGCTGTTTAGACTATATCGTGACTCATCACTAAAGAGTACCTGCCCCCAGTTATCCTCTGTCCAAGAGAGGAGTTCTTGGTACCATGTTAGACGTACCGTTTTGTGGTTCCTACTAAAAGGGATGCAAACTGCAGGGCGTCTGGCATACAGGTCACCTGCAATAAGTCTCTGGGTAACTGTTATCCGTGAAATGGATGTTCCTGTTGCATCATACAGGTGACGAGAGAGTTGTGTCGCTGTAGCGGACTTTTAGCTAAAACTCTCAAATAACGGTCTTCAGCCGGTGTTGTTGCACTCTTACGACCTTGACGAGGTCGGCGGAACACTGTTCCTGTCTCTGTGAATTGTTCCATAGAGTGGAGACCATATTTCTCGGAACCCCGAGTTTTATACAACATGTAGCTTGTGATTGGTCGGCCTCGAGTCTTTCAACAATCCACCATCTTGTTGCATCATCTAGACGATGACGACTAGCCATATTAACGATAGGTTTAAAAAGAAATTGAAAAAAAAACAAGGAGTGGGTGCGTCTACGAACGTTCAAAACGTCCTCACGCTACAAGCATCGGAGAGCAAATGAAGTACCTTTACACAAAAACGATCGCAGCGCCACTACCTTATGGCGACGCAGACCACTGCGCAGCGGGTGTGTCCGTAATGAGCTTAATTATCATCTGATACCTTATTTGCATATAGGCATAATTTATTTTGTTCGCTTAAAAAAACCATTTGTCCCTTTAATTGTTTTCACCAGTGTAATACACTACACACAACATCTTGTATTCTAGTCTTCAATTCTTCAACGTCAGTAACTGGTGTGGTAAAGACAATGTCTTTGATATTGAAATGATCATGTCCTATGAATTTCTAGAAGGCCACGTAATATCAATAAATTTCAACATGTGCCTACTTGATAACTCGGAGAATATCTAAGCGATAGTCTACACTATTAGAAATTGTGCTCTAGTTGAACCAAAGTTTGGAGCTTAATAGCTGCCACCATCTCCAAATGTTGGTATGAAATTTCATCATCTTACCGTGGCAGCTATTGAACACCAAGATTTTTAACAGTGTAGTTTCCGCCATATTATCTTTAATATGTCTTCTAATACACAACACAGAAAATATTATATTGTATTCTTGTCTTCACTTCTTCAACGTCAGAAATTGTTGTAGTAAAGACAATGACCTTGATATAGAAAAAGAAAAAAAATCTCAAGTTTAATACCTGAAGAGCGCAGAATATTGCACAGTTCTATTGCATTTCAATGCAAATCTATGCCAATATTGCACAAAAAACACTTACCAAAACTGGTTTATTCAATGATTAAATCACTTGGAATGTAATACAAATTGTTTATTTCTAGTGAATTATTACAATCAGAGCAAGACTTTTGGTTCACCCTGTATATTTATTAATCCCTTAGGGACGAGCGACAAGTACACTTGCCGCAAAAAGGCTTAAGATTTCTTGTTTATCCCCACCAGTAAAATTTTATTGTAAAATTTGCCTTATTTAATCGGAGCATTTAATCGATTCAATAAGGCACAGATTTCACGTTTTAAAAACTGGTGACAAAACATTAAAATTTCGCGATGGGGTTAAATTACCATTTTATGAAATAACTAGATATTGAGATTAACTCTGTGTATTAAAAAAATGGATGCACTGAAATATCATAGAATGCGAATTTTAAAGACTAGTTTGATATTTTCGATTATTTATCGCGAAAAAGATAATTTCCGACAACACTGTGAAAATTAAAAGATTCAAAAAAGAAAAAACATATCACAACACCAAATGAAATGTTTGTTGAAGTTTCTAAATCAATAGCTCACTGTTACAATCAAAGTATTTATCAAAATTGTAATATTTTTTAATAATTGCGGTAAGAGGAAAAAGTTTAACATTTTATGTAGATTCTTTTGAGAAAGCAATATTAAATTTTAGTGAACAAAATATTAAGCTGTATTTATTCAACTTTCTTAGTTTATTTTTTCATAAAAGGTATATCTTTAAGATTCCGCAAGCATTCTTTAATATTAACTCCAAATGTACTTTCTTCATTGTACAAGAAAATATAGTTTTGCTTTATATAAGGAAGAGAAGATGTTTATTGAGTCTACAACGTACATGTTTTTTTTCTCTCAAAATAATATTATTGTCTCGAATTGAATCTTTATATTTTTCTTTTCGTTTTTTTTTAACATTCTTGGAAGATTCTTGGAAAAGAGGAATTCGATAATCAATTCTCTAACTGGTATTCTTGTTGTATTTTATTTAATATATATGTCTTTCAAAGTTGTTCTATGTCAATGTGAATAACCAAAGTCTTGCTAGATTGTATTCAGCATATACGTCTTTTGAAATTATTTAAAGTTTGAACACAGAATTTTTAGAATTTAGTTTTACTTTCTTCAAAACAAGTAACGTGCTTTTTTGCGTAGTTTTATTTTATATTTGATATATAAATATGTATATGACCATTATATGTAGTAGAGTTTACGAAATTTACAGAAGGAAAAAATAAATTAAATCGAGTATAACAAAAATTTCCAGTTCCAAAGTAGATTCATCAGGCCCACAAATACTTTAGAACTACAAATAAAGTGCGTGGTTTCATCTCCATATTAGCTATGAAAAAGCAAAATAATACGAATTTGAGGCTACTAAGCCAAACAAATTCATAATAAATTGAATATAATATAATATACATAGCAGACACAATAAATATATTACAAATAGTGAACAAAAAATAGTCTGTGGTGATTACAAGCAATTTTAACCCCCCTCCCCAAATAAAAGGATATTTCAAACATTGAAGCAGGAAGTATAAAAGATATAACTTCAATATAAGGTATCCGTGCCTTCTATAGCATCAGAAAAATGTATTTTGTTTTATTAAAGGTATTAGTGCTGCGATCTGTTAAGAACTTAGTAAATTAACAGCAATATTAAAATAAAATTATCTACATTTCTCATTTATTTATTATCATTATATATATATATATATACATATACAGGGTGGTCATAGAAAAACTTTGCCGATATATGGAGCTCTAGCGGCGAGTCCGTTCGACCGATATTTCGAGAGGTGAAATTTCAGATATAGCCTTTCAGAGCTATGAGCTCGAGATTCTATGAACGGCAACAAAATGGCGCTCATGGTTAAGGTTATAGTTACAGAAACTCGAAAATTTCCAATGGCAACATCCATTTTTTTCATCGCAAAATGCTCAGCAAATGCAAAATCCCCAAAGAGTGTTGGAACAGTATGGTTATTGGAATAAACGTACACGTTAGGCTCGCAGAAAATCATCTCTACCAACGGTCCTCAAAAAAAAAAACACGAGACAAAATACCAATCACGGAATATGCGTAGCAAGATAGTTAGCGTAGAAAACGGATAAAAAGTAAAGTGGGAATATTAGTTCTTCAATCGGAGCTGGCAGATGCCAATAAAATGACTTCGTTCGTGGTGAGTTGATAATACTATTATCAAAATGAGATGAATGCTGCGGAAACCTGGCGCGTTTACCGTCGAAACCATCGCCAAAAATATGGCCTATGCATTTTACAAGCTTTTCATGATTTAGTAATGAAATTCAAAGAAATTGGCTGGACCTGTGATAGTCTGCGTTCCGGACGAGCAACTGTTCTTGAGGATATTGTTATGGAACTGCATCACATAGTGACCTGAGGATGCATGCAAACTACAAAAGGTGTTTCTCGTGTATTTGATACACCAAAATCAATGGTTTTAAAGTTACTTCATTTTGTAATCCATATGTTTCTTTACCGGTACCAGCGTGCCCAGATGTTGGATGTGAGAGACCATCAACAACATATAGACTTTGTTAATGGATTTCTTATCCAACATGATGGAGATAACGATCGACCTCTTTGCATATTACAAACGAACGAGTCACATTTCATCTTAACTGGTAACGTCAATGGCCTCCGCCATCCCCCGATCTTCACTCCTATGGATTTAAGGTTCTGGGGATATCTAAAATCTAGAGTGTACATGTGCCATCAGCAAACTTCGCCCGATTTGAAAGATTCTATCAAACGTGAGATTGCATATATTTCTCATGTGATGTAACATTTGATTGTATTGTCCACAGTCGCCACCATACAATTTATAATTGCCTTGTGATGGCACCCATGTGGAAAATGTGTTATGAAGATAAAAGTTTTCTCCGATCTATGTTGTAATCAGTGATTAGTGTACTGACTCTCTGTCTATGCAAATTTACTCCTTGTGCCCCAATCGTATTTTTTATGAGGAGGGAGGATTCGCAGAACAGTTTTTTGTGCGTGCATAACGTGTCCGTTCCTTGCTATACACGTACGGTTCCAACACTCTTTAGTGTTTACGCATGCGCTGAGCATTTTGCGATGAAAAAAATGGGTGTTGCTATTGGAAAGTTTCGAGTTTCTGTAATTATAACCGTAACCATGAGCGCCATTTTGTTGTCGTTCAGAAAATCTCGAGCTCATACCTCTGAATAACTATATCTGAAATTTCACCTCGATCGGTTGAACGGACTAGCCGCTAGAGATCCATATACCGGAAAAGTTTTTTAATCACCATCCTGTATATATATATACAGGGTGATTCATAAAAGATGGGCAGAACTTTAAGGGGTTATAGTACACTTAAAGACAAATAATATTAAATAGGAGACTAAGGGTCCCAGACGTATTCCCAAGGAGATAGGGGGCATTGAAGTTTAGGGTCCGAAATTTCAAATGATTATAAAAAATGGAAAAATTAGTCGATTCGTTTGCGGTTTTTGCAAAAAATTTTCTTTATGCCAGTATTTTCTTGAAATAAAATTTTAAAGTTCAATTTCAAAAAATGCCGATAGGGGGCGCTTTAGACTTTGGAGTAACAAACAACTATTTTTTAACGTTATTTTTTGTATTTCTTAAAATGATTTCGAAAGCTTAGATTTAAACTTAAATTTTGATCTAAAAATCTGAGTCCTAACGAGTAGTTAAGTAGCGTAAACTGAAATTTGAAATTTGAAACCCTTCTCCCCCCAGAACAAAAATCAGTTATTCCCGATCTTTGTGTCGTAGATTAGGCTCTAACTACTGCCGCGTTTTGCTAAAATTATTCTTTATGTCAGTATTTTCTTGAAAATAAATGTTAAAAATTTTTTTCAAAAAATTCCGATAGAGGGCGCTTTAGACTTTGGAGTAACGAACAACTATTTTATACCGTTATTTTTTGTGTCTCATTAAATGCTTTCTAAAGCTTAGACTTAAACTTAAATTTTCAGCTCAAAATCTGAATCGCTGAGCGTGGTTCAGTAGCGAGGGGAGGGGGTTCAAATTTCAACTTCTGAACATAGTTCAGTTTGCACTACTTAACCATGCCCAACGATTCTGTGCTGTGATACGAGGTAAAAAGACACAAATTAGGATTATGTTACCAAAGCATATTTATTAACATGTAATTACAATAAATGTTCAAAATTGTGACCACCAGAGGTTTTGCACGCAGAACAACGGCGAAGAATGGAACGGCGAACATTCGCGAAAACATCAGGCTTTTCGAGCACTTCCCCTACAGCGGCGGAAAGTCTGGCGACCAGTTCCTCGGGGGATTCAATGGGTGTCTCATACATAAGAGCCTTCAATTGTCCCCAAAAAAATAAATCGAGGGGTGAAAGATCTGGCGAGCGAGCAGGCCAAGCAACAGGACCACCTCGACCAATCCATCTGTTCGGAAATGTGATGTCCAGATAGTTGCGGACGTCTCGTACGTAATGGGCTGACGCTCCATCGTGCTGGAACCACATGTGGATACGTAGCATGTGGATTGACATGTGCATTGTGTGTGTTAAATGTACCTTCACGTGTGAAGGTACATTCATCGGTGAAAAGCACAGTTCGTCCAAAATGTGGATTTAGCGCGTTCTGCTGCAGAAACCAGCGGGCGAATTCAATACGATTTGGATAATCCCCTGGAGACAGTTTCTGGACTCGTTGCACATGAAACGGGAGCAAATGTTCATCCTTCAGTACCCTCCAAGTCATGGACTGTGATTTATCCACCTGCCTAGCCACTGTTCGTGTACTTGTACTTGACAGCGCCGCTACTACATCCAGAATGGCTTCTGCAACAACTACTGATTCGTCCTTTTTTGCACGACCTGCATTCGACCGGGAAGCGAGAAATGATCCCGTCTCACACAACTGTCTGTGCAAGCGCTCGAAAGTTTTGCGGTTAGGCAACCGCCTGTTGGGAAATCGCTCTCCGTACATTCGTTGTGCCTCTGCACCATTTCCATCTGCCGCTCCGTAAATTAAATGCATCTCAGCCTTTTCCTTATTCGTGAAGGGCACCATCTTCCGATTCATTACTACAGCGACTTACACTTGACTCACCGTTCAGTGGTTTTTATGCCTGAATCGTGTCGAAATTTTGCATACGTGTTCTTCTTCTTCCCCATTTGACATTTGCATACTTTCTGTCTCCTTCTTCACCCGGTGACTAGCGTCAGGAATGGAGCTTTAACGTTTGCATGAGCGACGTTTCCAACTGTGCCAGTGCCTTTATGAGTGAATTCCGACTATGCAGTCCTTGACGAAAGTTGTATTTTTGCCTCGTATCACAGCACAGAATCGTTGGGCATGGTTAAGTAGTGCAAACTGAACTATGTTCAGAAGTTGAAATTTGAACCCCCTCCCCTCGCTACTGAAACACGCTCAGCGATTCAGATTTTGAGCTGAAAATTTAAGTTTAAGTCTAAGCTTTAGAAAGCATTTAATGAGACACAAAAAATAACGGTATAAAATAGTTGTTCGTTACTCCAAAGTCTAAAGCGCCCTCTATCGGAATTTTTTGAAAATTTTCTTTAAAATTTATTTTCAAGAAAATACTGACATAAAGAATAATTTTAGCAAAACGCGGCAGTAGTTAGAGCCTTATCTACGACACAAAGATCGGGAATAACTGATTTTTGTTCTGGGGGGAGAAGGGTTTCAAATTTCAAATTTCAGTTTACGCTACTTAACTACTCGTTAGGACTCAGATTTTTAGATCAAAATTTAAGTTTAAGTCTAAGCTTTCGAAATCATTTTAAGAAATACAAAAAATAACGTTAAAAAATAGTTGTTTGTTACTCCAAGGTCTAAAGCGCCCCCTATCGGCATTTTTTGAAATTGAACTTTAAAATTTTATTTCAAGAAAATACTGGCATAAAGAAAATTCTTTTCAAAAACCGCAAACGAATCGACCAATTTTTCCATTTTTTATAATCATTTGAAATTTCGGACCGTAAACTTTAATGCCCCCTATCTCCTTGGGAATACGTCTGGGACCCTTAGTCTCCTATTTAATATTATTTGTCTTTAAGTGTACTATAACCCCTTAAAGTTCTGCCCATCTTTTATGAATCACCCTGTATATGTGTGTATATATAGTGTAACAAAAATGGCCTGTGATGATTATAAGCAATTTTTGTCTCCCCCCCCCAAAAAAAAAAGGATATTTCAAAAATTGATAAAAAAGAAGTATACAAGATAAAAACTTCAATATAAAATATCAGTGCCCTCTATAGTTTTTCAAAACTATTTATTTTGTCATATAAAATATATTAGTGCTGCGATGTGTAGAGAACTTAGTAAGTAAAAAGCAATATTAAAATAAAATTAATTATTCATTATTTATTATCATTATTTCATATTAATTCATATATTTATTATCATTATGTATACATACATATATACCTATATATATATGTTTGTGTGTGTGTGTGTGTGCATACATACATAGAAACAGTAACTGAAAATAAACATTAATCTCAATTTAAATTCCATCTTTTGGAGTATAATTGCTTAGACAACTTGGTTCCTAAATTGTCTAAATATCACTAAATATAACTGGAAAGACTATGATGAGGAAACTAACGGGTCGCAAAATAACCTTTCACACTTCTTCAACAGCATTCCAATGCTTGAATATAAAAAGAATAAATTAAAAACAATAAAATGTTTAATTAAGGGGTACCGGGACACAAATTTCTTCCAGGTTTTTTTTTTTTTTAAACGCATTAAAAATATATTTTTTTCTGCTAAAATTAATGTTTCAATTATGTTTCTGTCTTAACCCTTTCCGGCCCAGACAAATTCTGCTCGCAAAATGAGAAATTGTTGACTGACACTGGAATTTACAAAAGAACTTCTTAGAAATTAAGATTTCCCAGATTTAAGCTGTTATTGTAAAAGTAAAATTTTACTAAAATATTATTGGTGCCGTTTGTATGTTTGGAATTAAAGTTACTTGTTGTCGGAATGGTAACACTGCGCCGGAAAGGGTTAATTAGAAAAAAGAAATAACAATTTTCATGTTTTGGTTTGTTTTAAAAATCTCACTTTCCAGCATATGTTGTTAGGGAAAAGACTTCTTCTAAAAGTGCGTTTTTCTTTCTGAAAGGTTTATTTATCATTTCTCATATTTAACGTCTTATAAGTCAAGAGTTGTTAAAGATAAACTGTTTAAAATTGGACAATTTCTTTTATTATTATTTTTTTAATTTTGATTCAGCAAGCTACGTTGTTTTAATTGTATACAGTCTTTTTATCCTTTATTATACAAATTGATTTTCTTCTTTTTTTTAATAAAATAAAATATTGATGCATTCTACATTATTTTTACATCAACAGTCAAATACTTATAAATGCGTTTTCTTGTAAATTAGGGAAAAATTACTTTATGTTAAAGAAATCTTTTTAACACAAAATCAATACAATTGCAGACGTTGTTTCATATAATCTCAACTTCTCCTTAACTGACAACACGTGGAAAGATTTAGAAAAGACTAAAGGGAAAATATATTTTCAACAAAAAATATTTTTCCTGTATTTTGTTTGTCATTGTTATGTTTACATAAATTTTATTTATGTTTAATAAATTTTTAACAGAGAAATATTTTTTTTAGTATAATTAAATTTTCTTCACTGCATTCATTTTTTATTCGTAGAAAAAAAATATCTATTGAGAAAAATATTTCGATACTAGGTTTGGCTGTTAAATAACGAGACTAATGCTGTAAAATAATTTACTTTAATTTGATACATTTTTATTCAATATTTTTATATTTTTTTACATTTACATTTACATTTACATACAATTACATTTTTATACATTATCTTCAATATAAAATTACCCTTTATGTGTACAACACATTTTCCATTGTTTAAAACAGAGCTTGAAGCATTCTTCTGGGAGCTCATGCGTACAATTGCTCATTTGAAAAGAACCAACGGTCTTAAATCTAGTTCCTTCCAACACAGCTTTGGGATAAAAGATAAAAATCACATGGCACCAGCTGAAATGAATACGGTAGGTGATCAACATTGAGCTGTTATATTTTTAGTTTTGTATGCAATCCAAAACTTAATAATTGGGTTCAAAAATACGCTAATTATACTTGAATTTTTTTTAATAAATTTTATTGTATACATAGAAAAATAGTATGACTGGAAAGTATGAAGAAATATTGAATTTAAAGTATTTACATATATACAAAATATAAATTCACTTTACCTTGGAAATTTCGGATCATCGTAATAAAACCGGAAAAGATGATCCTATAGAAATTTCTGTATGCCTATCTTGAAAAATTCGTCTAATGCCTTTTCACAAAAATAACATAATTCTTCAATAAAACTTAAGACGCACACGACAAAATATATCAAAAAATTTTAATAATAGCTCCAAAATTATTCTTAATAACCAGTACGTGTGCCCGAAGGGCAGGAGCTTCCTTCGAGCTGCATCCAGTGGGTAAAAATACAGACTTCTGAAGCGGAAGATTTTCGGCTAAGCCGCAATAGATGGCAGCACCAAACATTGCTACCTGCTCCAACAGGATTTTCATAATCCCTTTATTTAACGAGTACTTACACTGAATATATTCGGTGCGTATTTGGTGGTGTCCAGCATCGAACCCGAGATCTTTCAGTCTGGAGTTCGGTGCTATGACCACTAGGCTATCACGGCCACACCAAGTGAGTTTTAGTAATAGCTATTCAAAATATAAACCTATTAACTCTATTCGTTGCTAGCTTTTTTCTAGTAATTCTTACAGATTTTCTTGTAACCCAGTAAGATGACTAAAATTTTTTTAGTAATTGCATGGATCACTAAAATTTTTTTAGTAGATCGACCCTTTTTTTACAGTGTGGGGTAAATATCAATAACATATAAAATTTCATAGCAATCCGAGAATCTTTAAGGGAGTTAGAGCGCGGACAGATGGCCAGAAGGCCAGATGGTCAGATGGCCGGACAAACCGAATGCATAAACACTTTTCAACTTTGTTGGAAAGTGTTAATAAAAAGAAAAAAATTCTTTAAATTCTCCATTTTGTTTTCTGCATCTTTTTTAAACGGTTTTTTAAAATTAAATTTCCGTTTGGCATTTTCCCGGAACTAATAGTTTATGATATCCTACCATATCATTTGATATACAGTCAACAGACAATGTTTTAGAATAAAAATGTTTCGTATGTTTAGAATAATGTAGTTTATTTTCTACAGCAACTAGAATTAATATTAATCACATCTTAGAGATTCAAATACTGGTTAACGAATTAAAATTAAAAATGTCATAGTAAAAATATTGGAATGCTATACAAAATACCATAAAAATTTTTTTTAATTTTGCTGTATTACTTGCCATATATTTCTTATTTAACTTAAGATAGAATACTCTAATAGAATACAATAATATGCACAAGTAACACTTATTAAAGCTTATTATCAGATTTGTGTGCTATAATGTTTTATTTATTTTTTCGGGTTCTGTAAAATTACGTCGACTGAATGAAGAGAACATTGCTAAACTAAATCAAAAATATCAATATTTTGAAAGTTATCTAGCAGTGTGTCTAACATTCATCTTTGCTCACAATTCATCTTTGAGAATATCATTTTTTTTGTTATAGAAATTATATGAATTATATGAGTATTATATCTTTTATCATTGAATTATTTCATTTTCGATTCTAAGATTCTTCGATTTAAATTGCAGTCGCTTGAAAAGAAAAAAAAAAAAAGCACATAGTTATAAAGTTACAAAACGAAATTTATGTATATACCAACTTTGTTGTAGACGTTTTATGATATCTAAATGCTGGATTTAGAAAAAAAAGACAGAATATTAGATTACTAATAGAATCACTATAAACAAGTAACACTTATAAAAAATTTTCTTAGATTTATATGCTATAGAAATTTATTTTTTTTCGGATATCGCAAAATTACCTCGATTAAATAAAGATAACATTACTGAATTAAAACAAAAATATTAATATATTGATAGTTTTCTATCACTGTGTCTATCATTCATCTTTGCTCACAATTAATCTTTGTGAGTAATCAGTATTTTTTTTAGTTTATAGGAGTTCTATGCATAAAATTTAGCATTATATCTTTCATTATTAAATTCTATCTTCTTCGATTCTACGATTTTTACATTTAGATTACATTTGTTTTAAAATTAAAAATGTAACACATTATCGTAAGGTTAAAAAACAAAATTTATATAAGTACCATTTTTGTAGCAGATGTTTTTTATATCTAAATGCTGACATAAAAAGTAGTTTAAGCACAATTTATCTCTTTTTATCTCTTTACGTTATCTAGTATTCTAGTTTTCAGTATATGTATTATAGAGAACAATAAATGTGATGGAAGACCTATTAAAATCGTCACGGGGATATTAAATGCAAATATGACAAGATTCTATTTAGTGAAGATGCATTGTATATCCCAATTATTCTACATGGTTTGAAGCATATAATTATAATGTGTACTGAGAAATTTTCTTAAATCCTGATTTATAAAAATATGAATTATTCCTCCTCCTTTTTGGCATTTTTAAATTATATTTTGAATTTATAAATATAATCTATCTATCTATCTATCTATCTATCTATCTATCTATCTATCTATATATATATATATATTACGCTAACGTACGTGGCACAAAAATAACGATTATTTGTTCATTGTAATGGCACCATCCAAATGAAACACATCTTATGGGTTACTATGCAAAAGTCCTTTGGTAAGATTTATGATGTGGTAAATTGGATTTATTTATGTTTTGTTCCTTCGCTGCAATTATGGAGCCTCAAAATATCATTTTTTTATTTTTTCAGTTTTTTTTACTTAAAAAAAATATATATAAAATTCATGAATTTTAAACTTTTCAGTTTCAAATTAAAGTTATTTATTATAAATGAAATGACTGATAGAATTATGTTATTATATTTTAAAAAAATAATGAAATACGAAAAAAGGCCACAGATGTCATATATGCACCATCTTGTCGCGTTATTTTTCTGACGCCAGTTTGGAAAAAATTCCGATTTGAAATACCAGTTATATATAATTTTTTAAGCTAATTTCTGTTATTTTAAAAGGTTACCATGTGAAGCACATATAATTGCCATTTTGTTGCAATCGCGCCAGTGTGGTGCGCATATGGCACCTGCGTCTATTTCTCTAGCAGAATCTTCTAATTTGGCAAAAAAGATGAGCAATTAAAGTAAATTATGGATAAAAACAATATGATTTTATGCTTAGTATACATTCAAGGGAGACCAAACTAATCGCTAAAGGCGGCTAGTATTAATAAATTCATTTTACAAAGAGTCTATTTTAAATACCATGTTTAACTTAAAATTCTACATAAAAAACAATAAATTTAAAAAATTCTTTATGTAAACACATTTCTATACAGGCATGATAAAATAGTACAAAAGCTTGCAAAATAAAGTCAATAGATGTTAAAATTATAATAAGCCACTATTGCTTTCGACTAAACTTAAGCCTTCGTCAAAAATAGTATGACTAGAGGTAAAACACTCGATGGTTGATATTAATACACATTATCCAATAACGTCATTCTGATAGCATGCAGATGGTAATAATCCCAAGTAAAAAAAGTACGGTAAAAATGGATAAATATCAGTTCTCTGAACATCCAAACAATCCAAAGAAGCGAATTAAACCATATACGCGAACTTTCACATGATAATGCGGTATTACAGCAAATACCGCATTATCATGTGAACTCGCGTTAAAATTTCTAAAGATTCTGAAATATCACAACTAATAAATTTGTAAAACTGCATAATGATTCTCGGTCTGTTGTAAAATATATCACTATCATTTATAAAATTTTGCAACGTCAATTCATTTTACGAGTAGTAATAACACAACCTGTCAAACTCGTCCTTTTTTTATACAACACATTATCTAAAAAACTGGCTTCCCTTTGAAGGAATTAGCATACATATTAAAATTACTGAAGATTTTAAAATTGGCCCTCTAACACTTTTAATTTCTCTGAAAATATTTTAATATTTCATCCCGCTTTTATTAAAGCGTGTCACGTTTTCACATACGTACAAACAAAAGCTGTTCAACATTCTTTCGAGTAAAGTATATAATGATGGTATTAAATGTAATAAGTGATGGTATTCTTTGTGTTATCTTATTCAAATAAATTACGGTAAAATTTAATGTTACATTGCTTTAAATGTATACAGACTTTTCGTCATTTATTAAACTAATTGATCTTTTTATTCAAAATAAAAACAAAATATTTCTGCATTCTAGATGATTTTTATATCAACAGTCAAATATTTATAAATGCGTTTTCTTCTAAATGAAGGAAAAAACTACTTTATGTGAAAAGAAATCCTGTTAACAGTATATTGATGCAATTGTAGAAGTTGTTTCATATAATCTCAACTTCTCCTTAACTGACAACATGGGGAAAGAATTATAAAAGACTAGAAGGAAAAAATATTTGAGCGAAAAGTATTTTTCCGCTATTCTGTTTACCATTATTATGTTTATATACATTCTATTGAAACAGATAAATATTTTTCTTTAGCGCAGTTAAATTCTTTTGTGCATTCGTTTTTTATGTATAGAGAAAAATAATTCTGCTGAGAAAAACATTTCTATACGAGGTTTGTCTGTTAAGTAACAAGACTGCAAAATATTTTACTTTAAATCTGTACACATTTATTAATTACACCCTTCAATATCAAATTTATCTTTACGCATACAACATATTTTCCTTTGTTCAAAATAGTGCTGGAAGTCTCCTTCTGGGAGCTCTTGCATGCTGCGTTCCGCTTTTCATTTTACAGCTTCACCGGTCAAATATTCGACAGATTCAGAGAATTATCCAAAACATATTCTTTTTTCTTAATTTGTTGACGGTTCCCTATGGAGTTTCGGGGAAAAGTTTCACTGTAATATAGGACTTCTACTATTATGCTTACACATCAGAAGTTTCAGGAAAATTCCTCATTAAGTTTTCTTGATATATAAAAAATGTCTAAAATCGCAAGTGGTCCGTCACCTTTTGCCGTATAATGTATTGTAAATATATATATATATATGTGTATATACATATATATATATGCATTGTATATATATATATATATATATATATATATATATGTAATGTGTAAGTGTGTAACTGTAAGTGTGTAAATGTGTAAACATGACAGTACAGGTCATAGATTTTCGTGCAGATTTTTCCCGAAACTCCTCTACAGACCGCCAACAAATTAAAACAAGTTGGAAAATGCATGTGAAGCGTAGCAAATGAGGTGCGTTCGTACTATAACGAAGTTTTAAAATATTCAGATCTTGCTGATATAGTAGAGCGTACTTTGGATACAGTATAGTGGTCGAAATCTTTGTGTTTCTGTAAATATGCAGGGAGTAATTTCTATTATACTTCATTAACGTAAATCTTATTCATAAAATGTGAAGAAGTTTAACATGATTATAACACGCCCCAAATAATGTTTCCCCGTATAACATTAATTAGTGGAATACATTTGTGTGGCCCTGTAATTTAATAATAAATATTCTTTTCATCCAAATTGTACAGAATGTATATTTTAGTACATACTTCATAGATTCATGTCAATTCTATTATGTTCAAATGAATGTAACACCATTAAAAGGCATTTGAAACATTTTTTCCCATTGATCGTAATGTAACGGAATACTTTTGATTGTCCCTGTAATTGATCTATTCATCCGATTTTCAAAACATTTGAAATGACTCGACAAAATTATGTAATAATTAGACGTTTTAAATTTCAAACGATTAAAATGCATTTGAAACTTTTTTCTCCATTCACCGTAATGTAACGAAATCCTTTTGATTGTCCCTGTAATTGATCAATTCATCCGATTTTCATAAAATTTGAAATGACTCGACAAAATTATGTAATAATTATGTGTTTTAAATTTCAAACGATTCGGTTGGGTAGTTTTTGCGTTGTTATATGCGGACAGTCAGACAGACGGACTGAGCGACAACAATAGGTGCTACGTATTTACATAATTACGAACGCACCTAAAAAAAGAATATCTCTTAGATAACCCTGTCAAAAGTAATGTAGCAAAAGCGTTCAAACTGCGGATTATGATTATGTCGCGTATTGTAACAGACAGTTTTCATTTTTATGTGGATAGCATGCGTAGAGAAATTAATGTTTTTATAAAAAAGTGCATTTTTTTGCTTACATTTGCAGAGTTCTTAATATAAAATAATGCTCTTTTCGCAATATATGACAAACAAGATTTATGCAAAACCTCCTAATAAAAATTTAAAAAATAATAAAAATTGTATGAAAATCGAGCAGGTTTACTAACTACTTACTACTTATAATTTTTCATTTCGCATGCGTGAACAGTATCAAAATTTCATTTACATATTGGGTTAGCTAAATATATAGAGCAACTTTGTGACGTTCCCGGCCAGACCACCACATGTAAAAGTCGACATTCTAAATAAATCGCAATCAGACCACTTTTATTTTCACTATAACGGAATGGGAAAGTAAAGCTCGATTCAGGATTTAGATATGCTTTCATACTACTGACACCCGCAAACTTCCTTCCAATTTGTCTATGGCACTTTCCTGGATTCTCACTTCGCTCTTTTTTTTTATCTTTCACTGCGACGTCAAAACTTCCTTACTAGGCACAGCTGAATCCATGCATTAAAGGCTGAGGACACTCACCAATTCTCATTTCTACTCACTCACTTACTCTCAATCACCGCTTTTATATCTTTCAGACTGAAGACACGGAGCTAGAAATTTGCATAAAACTTTTAAACCACAGTTAAGTGTAAAGCCGGAGCTCCACGCATACTTCAAAAAGTTAGAGTTGCATATACACTGATGTCCAAAAGTTAAGCATAATTCGTAAAATGCTAAACACGTTGACTAAACATTCCTGAAATTAATCAAAATTACTTGCGGAGTTTAATTGGTTGAAGAAGAAACATTAGGTTTATGCAAAACTTTTTAGTCTATTATGTCATGCGCGAAATACCCGCGCATGTCGGAACACTTATAAATCGGTTCACGCGGTGTACGCAGTTCTGACGAATTTCTTACAGCTGTTGGGCCACGAAACATTGCTACGATCAAATAGAATTAATGATGGCACAAAGACGCCAACTGGGCATGTTTGCGAAAGGAAGAATGGTTGGAATGCTGGCATCCGGATGATCACAAACCGAAATCAAGACCAAAGTCAAGGTCGAAGTCACCGACCGAATTAATCCTGAACGTGGACCAGTCTGTGATTTCAAGACTGTGTCAGAGGTTTCAAAGTACGGGATATGTTAACCGACGACCAGTAGCAGGTAGTCCAAGAGTCACAATCCTGCGCCAACACCGATATCTGGAGATAAGTGCGCAAGAGGGTCAGTGCTGCCAGAGAATTGGGATCGGCACTCACAGTCGCCACAGGAATACGAATTTTGAGACTGCAGTTTTCATTCCCCTCACGTCTGCGCATAAACGCGCTCGTTTAAACTGGAGTTTTAAACATCAATATTGGAGTGAGGGAGAGTGGGCCAATGTGATGTTCAGTGATGAGTCCCGATTTAGTCTGAGTAGTGATTCTCGTCGGGTAACGATATGGATAGAACGTGGAACACATTTTGAACCAAGAAACATAATGGAAACATATCTTTTTTCATCAGGCGGAGTAGTGTTGGACGGCCACACAGATCTCCATATCTTTGACACGGTGTCTGTGACTGGTAAAAGATACAGATACGAAGTTCTTAAGTCCTATGTTCGCTTGTTTCGAAGTGCTGTTAGTCATTACTCCATGTTCATGGATGATAATGCGCCTTGTCACCGTGAGTTACTGGTTGACGACTTCCTTGAAATGAAAAATATCCAGCACATGCTGTGGTCTGCGAACTCCCTGGATATAAATCCTATCGGGCATGTATGGGATATGCTCGCGAGACAACTTGCAGCCCATTCGCACCCACAACGCTCCGTTCCGGAACAGAAAAGAGCTCTCAAATAAGCTTGGAACTGTTTGAGCTTACAATTCAATCATAAACTCATACCAGCTATGGGAAATCGCTGTGTAGCATGCTTGGCTGTTTGAGGTGACAACATTATTAAACTGCAACATCACTATTTTATTTAATGTTTTCTTTCATTATTCCTTTAAAGTGTGAACCCTTCCTATGCTCAGTTTTCTTTCAGACTGCTACTTTGGATAATAAAAGTAAATATTATCGTTTTTTTTTAATTGTTTCCTTACTTTATAATCGTTTTACACTCGCATATCACGTTTCACCACATTCCAATTTACATTTCTTTCATTACTTATTTAATTACCAATTATGCTTAACTTTTGGAAACCAGTGTAGTATAGATCTCTCCCTTACTCCACACATGTTAGACTAATGACGTCACGAACTCACTCAAAACACAAGAGTGCCTTTATTACAAAGGGACACTCCCTCACAACTTTTGTGAAAGTCTTTAAAACATAGCTCGAAAATTCTGAAAATGATGGAATTATAGAACAGAGTGTGAGGTGGTTTTCCAACTAATTGGATTATCTGGTGGTACTTCTTAATTATGTATGATAAAGAAAATAACATTAAGCTCTGAAAAAACGAAATAAAACTTTATAACTCGTCACTAAAGTAAAATTCTAGGATTAGAAAAGCAACATTATAATCGAAAAGGAATTACTTTAACACCGGAAATCTAAAAATACTGGGAGTATAACATTTGGATATTTAGACATACAACGGAAAATTTGTATTTAAAAATCTAAATAATAAAATTCATAAATAATCACAAATTATATGCACATCATTTCTGTAATTTTTATATTTTTTATATACATTTATAAATATATTTCTTTCTTGCCAACAAACTCATTGTGATCTCAAACATTTTTTAATGAATTTATCCTTTAATGAATATACAAAGCCCTGCAGTGAGATCGAATTATTTGCTTTGCACTTAAGTGATATTTGGTCATCTAATCAGAACTTTCCTCTAAACGGTTTTTGGCAACATGGTAACAATTCTCAAATTACTTATCGGAGAATATCATCATTAATTTTATTAATTAATATGGCTCTATGCCAAACATTAATAAAATGAAAGAGCAAAAACCACATAAAAGTCAAATATTGTACAAAACAATGTGCGGTAAAGGAAATGACAAAGGAGAGGAATTTAAAAAAGACTAGTTATTATTAACTGTACTTGATAATTGGTTAAAAAAAATAATAAAGATTAAGCTTTTTTTTTTTTAAATGTTGCATTATAGTTTCTAAAAAATTTTCAAAAGATTATTGTATATATACTTTAAATTAAAAGTATTAAACCTATGAAGTAGAGAGAGCGTTTAAACATTTTTTTAAATGATCATAAAAGTTGTTTATGAAATATTGTGTCCCCAACTGGTACTATTTAACATAATGTACTATTTCATCTGAAAAAATACAGTAAACTTAATTTTTTTAGAAATATTTCTGTCTTCAGCTTATATCATCTGGTTTAAGGAACTAAAAAAATTACAAGAGAGCAATGACAGGAATTAAACTTTCTGAAAGTTGCCATTTTCAGTTTTCGAAATTCTATTTCGTTGAGATAAACAATTTTACTAATGTCAAATTACCATGTAAATGTCTTTTGGTGTCTATCTTGGCCCTTAATCGACAATGTTATGACAATTTTGAGGAAAATTTGCAAACACTTGGACAAATTTTTTTTAACAAGCAATGTGTAAAAATTCATTGTAGATTGTAAAGTCTCATACTAATTTTCGTTTTTCTGATGATCATTAAATTGATCTGCCGAACAAAGGGCGGCGATTTACAGTTTTAGGCTACCTTTACATTAAATATTTATCAGTGTTAATATAATGGAATAACTTTTATAAAAAATACTTTTATTAAGAATTATTTCATACATGATCATAAATTTTCATCAAGCTATATTTACTTTAGGCAGTAGTTCTGTAAATGTACATAAAGTACAACTTAGATTCAGTTCTATCGTTATGTAAAATAAGAAAACTTTACTGCATGAATATGTGGAGTCAGTAAAGCATTTAATGTGATAACATATATTTAGCTTTTATTAATTAAAATAAATTCCATGTAGGAAAATCAGTGGGATAGTTTAAAATTATCATTATTAGTAGTAGTATTTCCATTTCTTTTTTATCCAGCACAAGCTTAAAGGAAACACTTAAAAAGCAATTAAACAGTTAAATTTTATGATTAATATTATTGCGGCTTCTTATTAAAGAAACACTTGTTATTACCTATGCTTAGGTATAAATTTGAGCTATCTTTATAATTGTCAGGTACATTATCATGTTATAAGGCGTCTAAAAAACATTTGAAATGTACAGTACTAGTGAACTTATAGAACCATATATGAAAAAGGCTGCACTTGAAATTTCGACATCATACTAGTACATCATATTAGTTTTGCTTTAAATAATAGGATAAAATTATATACCAATCAAAACATAATTTAACCCGGAATAAAATTCAACAATTTTTATAATAGAAAGTTAACTAGAACAGAAGTAAAATCAGAACAGAATCGAAATAATTAAATATACAAAAATTATCGCAATATAAAATAAACTTAGTTGGGTAAATTTAATTTATAACTAAAGCCTGCTGTCAGAAGTTATTTTGCTATAACATGATAATGCAAGGCCAAACACCGAAGCTCTCATGCAAACTTTCTTAAACTCATTTGACTGGGACGTTTCGGATCAGCACTCTTTTATATCCCTGATTTTTCAACGAGCAATTTAAGATGCAACACTTGTCACTGAAAAAGACCCGGATGATAAAGTTAGGTCTATGGAGTGTTATTTTCAAGTATTTCGCTCATATTTTAATAATTTTATATGATATTTTTGCATAGGATTGCTGAGGACTGTCTACAACCGAGATAGTTTTTACTTTTACGATTTTGATTATATATTTTTTTGTATGAGAATAGTTTTAATTTCACAACCAGTTCAAACCAGTTCTGAAATTTAAAATATATATATTTTTTTTAATCTGAAGCGAAAATTAAAAAAGTAAAAACTAGACCGATCGTCGATCATAATAAACTGTATATCGTCCTCAGCTATCCCATGGAAAAATATCATGAAAAAATATTAATTTTTGAGCGAGATATTTGAAAATATATTTTCCTTGTAAGCTTTGCATTATTTAATCATAGCATTTTTCATATTCACTTAGAGATAAAAATCTGGCTTGAAAAACTGGAGATAAAATATTAAACATTATATATAAGACATGAAAAAAAGGCATTTTTAAAAGATTATTTGAAAATATTAATTATCTAAGTGGTTAAATATTTTCTTCAGTTTTTTTGAGAGGTGGGTGCTTCTATTGCTTTGGACAATAGTATTTTAAACTTATTTTCTTCATTTAAACTAATGGCAGAATTTTCTGTGATAAAAGAAGAAAAATAAACTGTAGGATATTTATGGTGTACAAAGCATTTGGCCACCTGATTTACGAGGGTGAAGAAAAAGAATTTCAGTTAGATTGGAGCTACGCGCTATGCAATTTCTTAACTTTAACTTCCACTTTTAGAACACTCTGATTTGTATAAACAGAATGCAGCCGATATGTTGCTTTGATTAGAATGATTTGATTTCGGTAAAAGATGTGACAATCAAATCAAAAATAAATATGAAAGTGTAGCATTGTGTCTCCCAGTGATTTAAAGTTACGTAAATATGTGTATACAGGATTCTAAATACGCATCTTTATTTCATTAAATACAAAGTTAAAGAAAAATTTAGAAGAAGATTTGCTCTGTTTCGATTTCACCTATGATATACATTATTTCTTCGTTTGGATTCATTCGATAGACAACACATTTGAATCTAGAATGTTCTTAATAGAGAAGTAAGGTTTAATTGACCTTGATAACTCCGAATGAAACCTTGATGATGATATATTTATTTTTCAAAGGATACCAGTCAACACTTGTGGCGACTGAGAGTAACACAAGAGTTAAAACTTTGAAAACCTAATTTTACGGAAGACACTAGATTCAGCTAACTCGCAAAAAAGCAGGTTGGTTCTGAGAGAATGTGCAGTATACGATATTTAAAATCATTTATCAATCGTCTTCCCAAACTCCTGCATTGACAAAGTTAGATTCCAAGGCTCATCCAAATTATGAAAAAGGAAGAAAAATCATGCGTTAATTATAGATTATGAAACACTTCCCAACGCTTCTCTGAATTCTTTAACAAAACTTTGTTATGTGGGGAAAAATGTGTTACTAAACATAGCCAAATACACTATATTGCCATTGATTATGGGACACTTGCGATTTTAGACATTTTACTAAATATCTAGAAAAATACATGAGGAATCATCTCTAAACTCTTAGTGTATAAATATAATAGTATACGTCATACATCTCCGCGAAGATTTTTTACCGAAACTCCATAGGGGACCGTCAACAAATTAAAAAAAATGGATATCTTTTGAATAACCCTGTCAAAACTAATGTAGCAAAAGCGCTCAAACTCTAGATTATGATTGAATGCTTTATTGTAATACACTGTGTTCATTTTTATGCAAATAGCATGCATACTCGCAGAGTAATTAAGGTTTTTATAAAAATGACCCCAAATTTTTCCAAGTTTTTTCCTTATAATTTTCAGAGTTCTTAATATAAAATAATATTTTTTTCAAAAAATATAACAAACAACATTGCAGACAGTACCCTGTAATCAGAATTAAAAACTAATAAAAATTGTATGAAAAATGAGTAGGTTTACTAAATAATTTTTTACTGCGCATGCGTCAAAGATATCAAAATTTCATTTGCATATTATGTTAGCTAAATGTATAGAGCAAGTTTTGTAAAAGTCTCAAAATTATAGCTTGAAAATTC
>CAXHSM010001454.1:0-18000 GCA_964019185.1 Maratus speculifer | reverse complement strand
TTCTGTTTAATAAAATACTGGTATTTATCACCCTTTTTAACGATATTTTTTTACCACTCGCCACCCTGAATTCAGGTTTTATATGATCCTTTGACGAAAATCGCGTTCTTTTTCGCGATCCTTTGACAAAATTTGGGGGGGGGGGGGTAATACTTTCCAACAAAGCTAAAAAGTGCTTATGCTTTCAGTTTGTCTGGCCGTCTGTGTGCGCTCTAATTCTCGAAAATGTAGTCGGATTGCCCTGATATTTTTGGGAGTTATTGACGTGTACCCTACCATGAACTCTATTTCAAATGAAGTTTCTAACATGATTAGTTTATTTACAGGGACAGTTAAAAGTTTTCCATTATATTATATTAAACTATTTTATTACATTAAACTATTCCATGTATATGCATCGCTGAGGCTTAATATAATTTATTTCACGCATAATAAGAAATGCATAGCATTTACAGGGACACACAAAAGATTTAAAATATTATATTCTATCCGAAGTATTGTATATTATTGATAATGGCTGATGGATGGATATAGTGCATTTTTAATTATGATAAGCGCTTTTAAATTTCATTAAGTTTATGCATATTATATGTTGTGTATAATGCTACAGTTGATAAACAGGGCCACACAAAAGAGTGCGTAAAGGTACGTGAATATGAACGTAAATTACTTAAAAGTATCTTTTTTTTAAATAAATTATTCATTTTTATGTTGAACTGCATTCATTTTATTAAGAAAGCTTTGCAAAATATAGATAAAATGATGTACAGGGCCACGCAAAAAATTGGATAAATGGTTGATGTGGATGACAATTTATGGAAATACATTTCAGTAATTTTAAATGTATTTTAATTTGAATTAAATTTTAGCTAAATACTGGCGTGTAATAAATGTATTAGGTAAACTACAGTACTGAACAAAAGTATTCAAGTATGATTACACCTATTTGTATAAATTGCTGAAAGAAAAATTTCAATCTGTTAAACGCTTTCTTGCTAAACTAGATTTACCGGTTATATAGTATATATATATCAACCAACAGATCAAATAGAGGGCTGTTCAGAAGTATTGGAATACTTATTTGGCTGTGGACAGTAACGCCTTATTTCCCTAAACAACGAAGTTCATTAACACGTTCGCTGCCGCTTACGTGAAGATGTGATGATGGTTAATGCCGCACTGTAGAAGTGGGTTTTTCCCAGAAGCCGATTTACTTTTAATAACAAAGAATCAGTGCAAGATTTTCCTACGCCAGCGCGTGACTGGCTATTGGACATCACCCCACATCACGCGCTGGCGCGTGGGTGGTCCCTTAACGTTGGCGCCATATCACGCGATGGTGCGTGAGCGGCAGCGAACATGTTAAAGATTTCAGGAAGTGTTGGAAAGTGTTTCATAACCTATGCTTACGCATGATTTTTCTTACTTTTTTTTTCTTTTTTAAGTGGCGACTGGATTATTTCGGTTTAGGAGCCACTGTCTTTTTAAAAATGTTGTGAAATCTGTACCTATACTCTTTAGTAAATATCCTTTGATTCTTTATAAAACATGTAAGGAATTTCAACATTCAATTATTTCATCACACATAAAAAATTCGGGACTGGCTATTTTCATGCAAAAGTGATCATGGCTAGGAAAACGCCTTCATTTTTTTTTTCTTTTTTATGTGGCGATAAATCGAAATATGCGATGATTGAAAGATGAGTCGATAATGTAAGTATTGAAAGATGTTCGGAATTGTATTTTCTTTTACATTTAGTTTGAATTCTATCTTTTATTTCTCAATGCCAATGTGTATCTGCAATATTGTTGCAAATTTTAAATAACCTTTTGCTCTCACTCGATAGTTGCTAAGCGAGCGCAGGTCAACACAAAAAAGTTAGTTGCATACCAACACAGAAGAGTTAACTGATAAATTACTAACAGCATTTAAAAAACTAAGAATAAAAATGTGCATGTAGAAGATTCTTCAATGCTGTATATTAAAAGATGAATTTGTTTGAAGCTTTTGTAACCTAGAGTGACCAGACAATGAATTAATTCAGGCAAGGGTTGTTTTCAACGATTTAAGACACGCAATTTATTTTATTCACAACACATTTATCTGAACTGCGATGTCACTTAACATTTGCAAAAAAAAAAAAAAATAAATGGGGAAAAGAAATCTGTTTTAAACCTGGAAATAATTGGGATTTTTTCTTTTAAAAGAAATTTTTGAATTTGCATAACGTGGGAATTTTTAAAATGTACTGTTATTTTGAAAGGTACAAGACGATAATAGCTTAATTTTTGAAACAAATATTTTTTTTATGGTAAAGTTTTTCATCGCTGTCTGTTTATTATTTGGGTCTATTTTAACTGTTTAGTTGTAGATCAATTGCTAATTCCATTTGATTGTCTTGTCATGTTTAAGCTTGTTATATTGAACTATTCTATATTCATTCTAGATGTTGAATTGTAGTATTGTAGAATCGTTAAATATATCTATACACACACACACACACACACACACATACACACATATATGTATATATATATATATATATATATATATATATATTCCATAGCTCGGGGATGACAGCGTGGATACCAATAACACAAATAAGGTCCTTTATGAGAGTGTGTATCCGCTTTTATCGGCCACTACATATGAACACATATACACCGAAAAATGGCATTGCAAAGATAGCGTGGGCCAACTAATGCTCTTTCCAGATCTCGTTAATGGCATATTAGGTTAAAAATAAAATCATGAAATAAACATTGAGATCGGCGCAAAAAATCCCAAAATGCGTCCTTTTGAACGAGAAAAACTAAGCTTATGACAGAGATAGAAGCTTTTTATGTTAAATAAATTTTGATACACAAATCTAAGATAACAGATATAGAAATAATTGAATTTTGAACAAAGAAAGCGAATAATAAAGGTATTTTAAGTTGGAAATAAGTCAACTAAAGAGAAAAATGTAGAATTTTTTAAAAAATTAAATCATTCATCCTCCTATCTCTCTTAATAAAAGGACACGTGGAGAGCCTGAAGGGGTCTACAGGGGTCTGGAGGTCTACAAGCTCAAACAGTACATTCTCGCAAATTAAAATATTGGCAATCATCAGAGATTAGTGACTATATTTAATAACTTTGCTTGCTAAATATATTTTAGAATACGTTTTTTTAAGCTTTAGTAACTATAAATAGCTCTGAGAGAGTATTTTATATCATCACCCAATCAATCATCACCCAATCATCATCAATAAAACATGTCTATAGCAATAGCGGTTGCAGATTGTAGTATTACTTGTCTACTAGTTAATAGGATATATTAACTAGTTAGAGTAACCAGTAGTATAAGTTTTTTATTCCACCTTACTCCGTTATTTTTATTTTGAATTATTGATTCTTAATTCCTGCTTACTCTTAAAATCTAACCTTCATATATCAACAATTACTAAATATCCTCAATTCATAACATTTAGTTTTCTTTTCTTTTTCTTCAATGTAACAACGAGAATAATTAGTGTTTTGCTTTCAATATTCTTGGATGAATAGAATTCTTACTTAGCATGGAGATTAATTTTATTAAAATTAAGTAACATAAGAAATCGCCATATTAATTTAAAAAAAAAATTCTAATTCCATTCAAGCAATTGTAGCAAATTTTTTTGACATAATAATATATACACAGTAATACTTAAACACTATAAGTAATATACATTAAAATTCAGCTTATATACAGATGACTCATTAAGTGCACTTCTTTTAAATCCATCAAACATATATGAGTCATCATCATATTACTTTATTTTTCCTTGAATTATATTATATATTTAATTTATCTCATAGTAACTTACAATATTATCATATCTCATCAATTTTCATGTGTAATATTGTCTCTCAGTAACATATCGTATCGTAATATAATGAAAAATTATGCGAGTAGGGGAAAAATGAGAGTCCGGCCTCGGGAGGAGGAGCGAGGAGCGTGGTGGTGGTGGTGGGCTCCTCCTCCTCAAGCCTCCTCCTCACTCCTCCTCCTCAATCCTCACTCCTCCTCATTCCTCCTCCTCCACAATCCTCCTCCTCCTCAATCCTCCTCCTGGCATCGTCTTGTAAGAGAAGGGGTTAAAAGGATTTTTTTCGAATTTTAAGCGGGAATTTCAGGGAGTTAGAATTTTTAAATCATATTGTAGTATGGGGGTGTTTTTTAATGTGGGGACTTTAAAAATTTTCGGCTTGTTACAGTACATGGGGTATGTTTTTCGATTGACTTATGCTGTTGTTCATTTAAAAAGTAATTAAAAATTATGAGTAAAAATAATGAAGGTAATAATTAAAAATGATAATTAAAAATAATGAGTAAAAAATAATGAAGGGAATTTTTCGAGTGGTTTTTTTAGTCAAGTATAGTACGTAGTAGAATTTAAGAAATGAATAATAGCAATTAACGATAATTAGTAATTAATTAAAAAGTAATTAAAAATTATGAGTAAAAATAATGAAGGTAATAATTAAAAATGATAATTAAAAATAATGAGTAAAAAATAATGAAGGGAATTTTTCGGTGAACTTTAGTTTAAGGATTTATTTTTTGATTTGAAGCGGAAATTTTGGGGAGATTGATTTTTTTTTTTTTCACCGTGTTTTTAATAAGGGGTTAAGCGGATATTTTGGGGACACAGAATGTTTTTTTCTGTACTATTGTACGAGTAGTTTTTAATTTTAATGTGGTGACTTAAAAATTTTCAGTTTGGTGTAATTTAAGAGTTTATTTTTTGATTTTAAGCAGAAATTTTGGGGAGATTGATTTTTTTTTTTTTTTTTTTCACCGTGTTTTAGATAATGGGTTAAGTGGGTATTTGGGGACATAGAATGTTTTTTTTTCAGTACTATTGTACGAGTGGTTTTCAATTTTAATGTGGCGACTTAAAAATTTTCAGTTTGGTGTAATTTAAGAGTTTATTTTTTCGATTTTAAGTGGAAATTTGGGGAGATTTTTTTTTTTTTTTTTCCACTGTACTCTTACATGATGAGTTAAGCGGGTATTTTGGGGGAAATTATTATTTTAGACTAATCATTCACGAAGGATATTTTGCGGATATAAGTGTTTAATAGGGGGACTTTAATTTTTTTGCAATGAGATTGACGCGCGCTCGTCGACCTAACCGTACGGAGTTTATAGTTTTCTTTAAATCATGTATGAATATTGGTTTAGAATTTCTTAGAATGACTTCCACCACTTTTATCCACCATTATCATAAATAACACATGCTGGTAATGGGAATAATAATTTTGAATATTTATTTAATGAAGGAACTTTAAAATTATTTCGAGTACTATTTTTAGTCAACTGTGTTATACACTTGATATTTTAGAATAGTTAAAAAATAACTTTAAAATTTGAATGAAAAAATATGTTTCAAAATGGGATTTTATGTGCTAGCATTGAATCGCACTCGTCGCCCTAACGGTTTGGAATATGTGGTTTCCTTCGAACCTTGGTGAAAATTTAATTGAAATGATTATTATTATTATTTTGTGTGTGTTGTATGTATGTGTATATATGTGTGTGTGTGTTGTATGCATGTATGTGTGTGAATGTATGTTTGTGTGTTGTATGCATGTATGTGTGTGTTGTATGCATGTGCGTGTGTTGTATGTATTGTATGTGTGTATGTGTGTGTCGTATGTTGTACGTATGTGCATGTGTTGTATATATGTATGAATGAAATAACACATGCTTGTAATGGGAATTTGGGAATAATAATTTTAAATATTAATTTAATGAAGGAACTTTAGAATTATTTCGAGTATTATTTTTAGTGAATTATGTTATACACTTGATATTTTAGAATAGTTAAAAAATAACTTTAAAATTTGAATGAAAAATATGTTTCAAAATTGAATTTTACGTACTAACATTTATTTACGCTCGTCGACCTAACTGTTCAAAGTCCTTGATTATCTTCGAGCAATGGAAAATTTAATTTTATTAATTTATTTATTTAGTTAGATTATTTTTTGATGATCCCGGTTTGAGGATGTTATTTTTGGATAATGAATAAATTTTAATGGTGGTACTTTATTTTTAAGGGGTGTCTTATGAAGCGACTTAGATTGTTTTCGAGTGGAAAATTTAGTCACATTTAATTTAAGAAATGATTAATTAAAGGAAAAAAGACAATTCAATTTAATTGGGTTCCTTTTTCGATAGATAAAAATAGGAATTAAAAATTTTATGAGAAATTTATTAATGAGGGCAATTGAAGCTTATTATGAGTGTGACTCTATTTTAAGTAAAGGTTAGAAGACAGTTTAAAAAATGGCACTAAAAAATAAATACATTCATAACACACATATATATATATACATAGAATTAACTAGCAGTATTTTTAAACTAGAATAACAAACTGAACAATTTTCGTGAATATTATGAAAAAATAAATGCGCTTTAGAGAACGAAACTTTACTATTTGATTGTTATTTAATATTATAAAAATATTTAAATCTAAGCATTTCGTTTTAGGTAACAAACTTATTTTATTAGTTTAGTACATATTAATTTTCATCGTATAGTATTCAAATCACCTGTGTTCATGCAATACGGATTTACCTACTTATCGCATGCGAATGAGTAAAAGCATGATTCATTCTTATCTTAGATAAGGTTTTACCCCAGAGTCTTCAATTCAATCGACGTTATATTTTAACTTTGATTAACTAATGAAGATGCCAATTGGGTCGCAATAATGATTTTATTAATTCAGATTTTAAATTAATATCAAATTGGAAGTTTTTTTTCTTTTCTCACAGATTAACTTTAAATAAAACTTAAATATTTATATATTCATTTACTTTATTAGTAAAATAATGAATGTGTCACATTCATTTAGGATTTAACTATTTGAAGATTTAAACTAACCTTTTATTTAAACGATCACATAACTAAAACTATTATAAAATTAAGTGTTTAAAAATATAAACGAAGGGTTCATTTTAAAATGTACTCATACTTGGGGATAATTTACTTGGGGAATATTTCTTAGATGACTTATCATGAATAACTAAGTGTACACTCAGAAACAAGAACCAGTAAACATTTTTAACGAAAGGTTTTCATAAATATATACTAAGGTATATATATATATAGTAACATTTCATATAACATCAAATTTTAGCAAGTGCATGTATTGGAACACCCCCCTTTTTTTTCTATCATACTTTTTCTCTCTTTGTTGTACTACTTTGGTTGAGAAATGCGGTTCAAAAAACCCTATTTGACAAAACGGAGTATGATTAGGTAGTTTTTGAATACCTGCTTTACGAAAATAAATTTAAACTTTTGACATAAAGCTGTTCTTTAATAATTTAAAACAGAAATTATTTTTTATAATTAATCCTTAACAACTTTAGACATGATTTGATGAGTCATAAGGTCATTAAAAAGGTTTTTAACGTATTAATTAATTTTCTTAATCAGTTCTTCTAAATATTAAAAACTTATTCATAAGAAAATCTTACCTGGCTAGGAAAATTCAACCTCCTTGTATGTTGGTCTCGCAAGGACTGACTGATAACATGCCTGCTTATCTACCGAACCATGTGATAAGTGACGTTAGAGATCACGTGACCCTCATTATCTGCTGATAAGATAAGCACTGACTTGGAATTATCTTAATTAATTATCAAACTTCTCATTTTTTAAAAACCACACTAAACATTGCTCCCATTAATTAATCATGTAAATATAATTTATATCGTTTATGATTATCAGTTTTATACTAACATTTAACACCTATACGTATGTGTTGTATTAATTCTGTTCGTTTAATTCATACAAATTTCAACTAAAGCATCCTATGCTAGTTTTCATATATTTATTATCACATCACGTGATACAATTTCTTGTGATGTTTTAGAAATAATAGATATTTAATTTTTTTAATTAGTTAAAAACATTAAAAAAATTTTATTGCTTTTTAGCATGAATATTTTAAGAAAAACATATTTTATTCTGAAATATCAAATTTAAAAACTAACTCTTAAGAATTTGACTCGATGCAGTTTACTCATTTTAAACAAGTTAACTTTACTACTTGACAGAAATATATTCAAACGCAAAGCGATTTAACTTTCACATTTTTAAAGTTATTTATATAATATACTAACATTTAATTGTAATAGGTAAAATTTTATTAAAAATATTGAAGAAAATAAAATTTATACTATGTAAAAAATTAAAACACCATTTAAAAATATTAAACAACAACAACAAACTTGTAATTAAGAGATGAATAAATATAAAAATATATGAATCACACAATAATAAAAAGAAATACTTAATCATTCATAAAAATTCTTCCTTTGATCATTCGCATCTGTGTTAGTAAAAATATAACACTAAAGTTTTCAAAAAGATTATAAGCGTTTCCAAATCAACAAAGAAAATTGTGTATTAAATATCAAATAATGGACATGCACTCTTTACACTCACATCTTACAACGTACTTAGTAACCAAATTTAATGATTTTTAAGCATGTCTTCTTAAATTTTTTTCAATGTAAGACTATCACAGTTGAATTTTTAGCTTTCTCTTCATAACTTTATCGAGAAATATGTAATGTATACCACATGATTTCATTAAATGAATCACAATACAATTCAAACTTCTCATTTTCAATGTTTTATATATACTAGTGTTTATCAAATAGGTGGTTATTCTGAACAATCATTACTTAGTATATTCATGAAAAGTTTGTGTTGAACGGTTTTTAACTTAAATGGTGTGAGAGAAGGATATATTAGGACAGAAATTATTAAATATAGAGTCTTTAAAGTTTATATCCGTGTAAGAAATGGCATTTCAAGAAACAAAGTTGTGTCATATTTGAAAGAACTCTTTATATTCGAAACGCACACATGATCACGATCACATCACTGAAGAGTATAGAGAAGCTGTTTATGATGTATATAATTTGAATTTTCATTAACACAATATTATAACCGAAGTTTTTCGACAGTTTGAAAAATTATGATGTTCAACGTCTGCACACGTTAACACAGAATAAGATTAGCTTATGCCCTTTTGATGATAAGCGTTATTTGCAGGTAAGATGTATTAACATAACAACATTTTCTTGGTAATTTTACTCGCAGGTTTCGAAACCACAAACATCTGATCATACTTCTCATTTTTAACACGCGACACTAACCATTGGGCCATTAAAGCCCGTAATTTAGTAACTTAAAATTAAGAAAGATCATCGAAAATGATTACTTCACACATGCAAAAATAATTTTTATTGTGACTTATCAGTTAAAAATCACGAAGAAAAGAAAAATATCACATATGTTTTGGATTACTTTGAGATTTTATGAGTCACTTCATCAGTTAAATAGACATAACCACTTCTTATGAATCACTACTTATGCTTAAATTTTGAAACACTTGCTTATATGAAATGTATTATATTTTAGTTTATCAGTGATAGTGCGATTACTTGTTAATAATTTTAATGTTATTAAAAAAATTTAAAAAAATCAAATGTGAATAATTAATTAAAAAAACACAAGTCACTATTAAAGGTTTGAACAAATTATTAAAATTATTTTACAAAACTTTTCAAATTATTTAAAAATGTTTCACTAATATTTAGTAATCGTCAAATTTTAATGTCGATAATCATTTATGTGAGTCAGGTTTTCTGTTTTAACTGTTAAGTTATCAGATTCCCCTTCAAGTACATCTCATTGATAAGTTTTAATCAACCAATCAACTATTTATTTACCCCAGCAACCAGCTATTTGTTTACCCTAGTAACCAAAAAGCTTTTGTCGACACATGAACAAAATTTTGATGATGCAAGACTCTTCATTTTCATTCGAAAAAACAATGACTTATGTAATAAATTTTTTCTTTACTTAAATGAAACCTTCACATGTGTATGGTAAAACTTGGAAAATTTCATTTAATGCACAAATTTAAAGTTAACAGACAAGGTCTTCACACATCTTTTAGTATTTTACTAACACTTTGCCAAATATCTTTAGAAAACAACAACAGAATTTTAAATAATTATTTTAATAAAAATTCTCTTTTGTAAGTGACATTATTAAACTAACTTGAAAAATTAACTTGGCAAAGCAAGTTTTCACTATTCCAACTAAGTAATATTCATAAGTTTTATATGATAAACAACCTGTTTGGATTATGTCCCAGCATGGCTTTATAAAATGTATCTAAAATAACCTTTAATATCAATGTTTAAAAATATGCGAATAATTCAGTTAGTCTTTTATAGATGATTATTTTCCCTTCTATTATTTAAAAGACATTTTAAAATAAAATTATTACTGATGCCAGTTTATCCCAGTGTTATGAAATGTGTATGCAAAACTTTTAATTCTAATTTTCACATTTTATTATTTCAAATTATTGTTTTCAAGTTGTACTAAAATTTGGAAAAAAATATTTAATTTTCATGCATAATTAAATTGAAATACTTTAATAATAAAGACACATTTAACATTGTATACTCACCTAATCCAACACTTTCACAAATACACGTCCGACTCGCTCCAAGGTTTAGGAAGAAATGAGAGATTCAAAGTCCTTATCAGAAAATGTTATCAGATAGTCTTATCTTAAGATAAGTGACGTCAGAGAACATATGTCATCAACTGGTCACGTGATGTATATCACATGACCAGTGCTTTGTTAATTAATCTTATTAATTAATTATTAAGTATTAAATTATTAATTATTAATTAATTAATTATTAAGTATTAAATTAAATTATTTAATATTATTAATTCTTTGTTATTAAAAAATAATAACTATTTTTAATAAGATTAATTAATAATATTAAATAATTTAATTTAATAATTAATAATTAATTAATTAATAATTAATAATTTAATACTTAATAATTAATTAATAAGATTAATTAACAAAGCACTGGTCATGTGATATACATCACGTGACCAGTTGATGACATATGTTCTCTGACGTCACTTATCTTAAGATAAGACTATCTGATAACATTTTCTGATAAGGACTTTGAATCTCTCATTTCTTCCTAAACCTTGGAGCGAGTCGGACGTGTATTTGTGAAAGTGTTGGATTAGGTGAGTATACAATGTTAAATGTGTCTTTATTATTAAAGTATTTCAATTTAATTATGCATGAAAATTAAATATTTTTTTCCAAATTTTAGTACAACTTGAAAACAATAATTTGAAATAATAAAATGTGAAAATTAGAATTAAAAGTTTTGCATACACATTTCATAACACTGGGATAAACTGGCATCAGTAATAATTTTATTTTAAAATGTCTTTTAAATAATAGAAGGGAAAATAATCATCTATAAAAGACTAACTGAATTATTCGCATATTTTTAAACATTGATATTAAAGGTTATTTTAGATACATTTTATAAAGCCATGCTGGGACATAATCCAAACAGGTTGTTTATCATATAAAACTTATGAATATTACTTAGTTGGAATAGTGAAAACTTGCTTTGCCAAGTTAATTTTTCAAGTTAGTTTAATAATGTCACTTACAAAAGAGAATTTTTATTAAAATAATTATTTAAAATTCTGTTGTTGTTTTCTAAAGATATTTGGCAAAGTGTTAGTAAAATACTAAAAGATGTGTGAAGACCTTGTCTGTTAACTTTAAATTTGTGCATTAAATGAAATTTTCCAAGTTTTACCATACACATGTGAAGGTTTCATTTAAGTAAAGAAAAAATTTATTACATAAGTCATTGTTTTTTCGAATGAAAATGAAGAGTCTTGCATCATCAAAATTTTGTTCATGTGTCGACAAAAGCTTTTTGGTTACTAGGGTAAACAAATAGCTGGTTGCTGGGGTAAATAAATAGTTGATTGGTTGATTAAAACTTATCAATGAGATGTACTTGAAGGGGAATCTGATAACTTAACAGTTAAAACAGAAAACCTGACTCACATAAATGATTATCGACATTAAAATTTGACGATTACTAAATATTAGTGAAACATTTTTAAATAATTTGAAAAGTTTTGTAAAATAATTTTAATAATTTGTTCAAACCTTTAATAGTGACTTGTGTTTTTTTAATTAATTATTCACATTTGATTTTTTTAAATTTTTTTAATAACATTAAAATTATTAACAAGTAATCGCACTATCACTGATAAACTAAAATATAATACATTTCATATAAGCAAGTGTTTCAAAATTTAAGCATAAGTAGTGATTCATAAGAAGTGGTTATGTCTATTTAACTGATGAAGTGACTCATAAAATCTCAAAGTAATCCAAAACATATGTGATATTTTTCTTTTCTTCGTGATTTTTAACTGATAAGTCACAATAAAAATTATTTTTGCATGTGTGAAGTAATCATTTTCGATGATCTTTCTTAATTTTAAGTTACTAAATTACGGGCTTTAATGGCCCAATGGTTAGTGTCGCGTGTTAAAAATGAGAAGTATGATCAGATGTTTGTGGTTTCGAAACCTGCGAGTAAAATTACCAAGAAAATGTTGTTATGTTAATACATCTTACCTGCAAATAACGCTTATCATCAAAAGGGCATAAGCTAATCTTATTCTGTGTTAACGTGTGCAGACGTTGAACATCATAATTTTTCAAACTGTCGAAAAACTTCGGTTATAATATTGTGTTAATGAAAATTCAAATTATATACATCATAAACAGCTTCTCTATACTCTTCAGTGATGTGATCGTGATCATGTGTGCGTTTCGAATATAAAGAGTTCTTTCAAATATGACACAACTTTGTTTCTTGAAATGCCATTTCTTACACGGATATAAACTTTAAAGACTCTATATTTAATAATTTCTGTCCTAATATATCCTTCTCTCACACCATTTAAGTTAAAAACCGTTCAACACAAACTTTTCATGAATATACTAAGTAATGATTGTTCAGAATAACCACCTATTTGATAAACACTAGTATATATAAAACATTGAAAATGAGAAGTTTGAATTGTATTGTGATTCATTTAATGAAATCATGTGGTATACATTACATATTTCTCGATAAAGTTATGAAGAGAAAGCTAAAAATTCAACTGTGATAGTCTTACATTGAAAAAAATTTAAGAAGACATGCTTAAAAATCATTAAATTTGGTTACTAAGTACGTTGTAAGATGTGAGTGTAAAGAGTGCATGTCCATTATTTGATATTTAATACACAATTTTCTTTGTTGATTTGGAAACGCTTATAATCTTTTTGAAAACTTTAGTGTTATATTTTTACTAACACAGATGCGAATGATCAAAGGAAGAATTTTTATGAATGATTAAGTATTTCTTTTTATTATTGTGTGATTCATATATTTTTATATTTATTCATCTCTTAATTACAAGTTTGTTGTTGTTGTTTAATATTTTTAAATGGTGTTTTAATTTTTTACATAGTATAAATTTTATTTTCTTCAATATTTTTAATAAAATTTTACCTATTACAATTAAATGTTAGTATATTATATAAATAACTTTAAAAATGTGAAAGTTAAATCGCTTTGCGTTTGAATATATTTCTGTCAAGTAGTAAAGTTAACTTGTTTAAAATGAGTAAACTGCATCGAGTCAAATTCTTAAGAGTTAGTTTTTAAATTTGATATTTCAGAATAAAATATGTTTTTCTTAAAATATTCATGCTAAAAAGCAATAAAATTTTTTTAATGTTTTTAACTAATTAAAAAAATTAAATATCTATTATTTCTAAAACATCACAAGAAATTGTATCACGTGATGTGATAATAAATATATGAAAACTAGCATAGGATGCTTTAGTTGAAATTTGTATGAATTAAACGAACAGAATTAATACAACACATACGTATAGGTGTTAAATGTTAGTATAAAACTGATAATCATAAACGATATAAATTATATTTACATGATTAATTAATGGGAGCAATGTTTAGTGTGGTTTTTAAAAAATGAGAAGTTTGATAATTAATTAAGATAATTCCAAGTCAGTGCTTATCTTATCAGCAGATAATGAGGGTCACGTGATCTCTAACGTCACTTATCACATGGTTCGGTAGATAAGCAGGCATGTTATCAGTCAGTCCTTGCGAGACCAACATACAAGGAGGTTGAATTTTCCTAGCCAGGTAAGATTTTCTTATGAATAAGTTTTTAATATTTAGAAGAACTGATTAAGAAAATTAATTAATACGTTAAAAACCTTTTTAATGACCTTATGACTCATCAAATCATGTCTAAAGTTGTTAAGGATTAATTATAAAAAATAATTTCTGTTTTAAATTATTAAAGAACAGCTTTATGTCAAAAGTTTAAATTTATTTTCGTAAAGCAGGTATTCAAAAACTACCTAATCATACTCCGTTTTGTCAAATAGGGTTTTTTGAACCGCATTTCTCAACCAAAGTAGTACAACAAAGAGAGAAAAAGTATGATAGAAAAAAAAGGGGGGTGTTCCAATACATGCACTTGCTAAAATTTGATGTTATATGAAATGTTACTATATATATATATACCTTAGTATATATTTATGAAAACCTTTCGTTAAAAATGTTTACTGGTTCTTGTTTCTGAGTGTACACTTAGTTATTCATGATAAGTCATCTAAGAAATATTCCCCAAGTAAATTATCCCCAAGTATGAGTACATTTTAAAATGAACCCTTCGTTTATATTTTTAAACACTTAATTTTATAATAGTTTTAGTTATGTGATCGTTTAAATAAAAGGTTAGTTTAAATCTTCAAATAGTTAAATCCTAAATGAATGTGACACATTCATTATTTTACTAATAAAGTAAATGAATATATAAATATTTAAGTTTTATTTAAAGTTAATCTGTGAGAAAAGAAAAAAAACTTCCAATTTGATATTAATTTAAAATCTGAATTAATAAAATCATTATTGCGACCCAATTGGCATCTTCATTAGTTAATCAAAGTTAAAATATAACGTCGATTGAATTGAAGACTCTGGGGTAAAACCTTATCTAAGATAAGAATGAATCATGCTTTTACTCATTCGCATGCGATAAGTAGGTAAATCCGTATTGCATGAACACAGGTGATTTGAATACTATACGATGAAAATTAATATGTACTAAACTAATAAAATAAGTTTGTTACCTAAAACGAAATGCTTAGATTTAAATATTTTTATAATATTAAATAACAATCAAATAGTAAAGTTTCGTTCTCTAAAGCGCATTTATTTTTTCATAATATTCACGAAAATTGTTCAGTTTGTTATTCTAGTTTAAAAATACTGCTAGTTAATTCTATGTATATATATATATGTGTGTTATGAATGTATTTATTTTTTAGTGCCATTTTTTAAACTGTCTTCTAACCTTTACTTAAAATAGAGTCACACTCATAATAAGCTTCAATTGCCCTCATTAATAAATTTCTCATAAAATTTTTAATTCCTATTTTTATCTATCGAAAAAGGAACCCAATTAAATTGAATTGTCTTTTTTCCTTTAATTAATCATTTCTTAAATTAAATGTGACTAAATTTTCCACTCGAAAACAATCTAAGTCGCTTCATAAGACACCCCTTAAAAATAAAGTACCACCATTAAAATTTATTCATTATCCAAAAATAACATCCTCAAACCGGGATCATCAAAAAATAATCTAACTAAATAAATAAATTAATAAAATTAAATTTTCCATTGCTCGAAGATAATCAAGGACTTTGAACAGTTAGGTCGACGAGCGTAAATAAATGTTAGTACGTAAAATTCAATTTTGAAACATATTTTTCATTCAAATTTTAAAGTTATTTTTTAACTATTCTAAAATATCAAGTGTATAACATAATTCACTAAAAATAATACTCGAAATAATTCTAAAGTTCCTTCATTAAATTAATATTTAAAATTATTATTCCCAAATTCCCATTACAAGCATGTGTTATTTCATTCATACATATATACAACACATGCACATACGTACAACATACGACACACACATACACACATACAATACATACAACACACGCACATGCATACAACACACACATACATGCATACAACACACAAACATACATTCACACACATACATGCATACAACACACACACACATATATACACATACATACAACACACACAAAATAATAATAATAATCATTTCAATTAAATTTTCACCAAGGTTCGAAGGAAACCACATATTCCAAACCGTTAGGGCGACGAGTGCGATTCAATGCTAGCACATAAAATCCCATTTTGAAACATATTTTTTCATTCAAATTTTAAAGTTATTTTTTAACTATTCTAAAATATCAAGTGTATAACACAGTTGACTAAAAATAGTACTCGAAATAATTTTAAAGTTCCTTCATTAAATAAATATTCAAAATTATTATTCCCATTACCAGCATGTGTTATTTATGATAATGGTGGATAAAAGTGGTGGAAGTCATTCTAAGAAATTCTAAACCAATATTCATACATGATTTAAAGAAAACTATAAACTCCGTACGGTTAGGTCGACGAGCGCGCGTCAATCTCATTGCAAAAAAATTAAAGTCCCCCTATTAAACACTTATATCCGCAAAATATCCTTCGTGAATGATTAGTCTAAAATAATAATTTCCCCCAAAATACCCGCTTAACTCATCATGTAAGAGTACAGTGGAAAAAAAAAAAAAAAAATCTCCCCAAATTTCCACTTAAAATCGAAAAAATAAACTCTTAAATTACACCAAACTGAAAATTTTTAAGTCGCCACATTAAAATTGAAAACCACTCGTACAATAGTACTGAAAAAAAAACATTCTATGTCCCCAAATACCCACTTAACCCATTATCTAAAACACGGTGAAAAAAAAAAAAAAAAAAATCAATCTCCCCAAAATTTCTGCTTAAAATCAAAAAATAAACTCTTAAATTACACCAAACTGAAAATTTTTAAGTCACCACATTAAAATTAAAAACTACTCGTACAATAGTACAGAAAAAAACATTCTGTGTCCCCAAAATATCCGCTTAACCCCTTATTAAAAACACGGTGAAAAAAAAAAAAATCAATCTCCCCAAAATTTCCGCTTCAAATCAAAAAATAAATCCTTAAACTAAAGTTCACCGAAAAATTCCCTTCATTATTTTTTACTCATTATTTTTAATTATCATTTTTAATTATTACCTTCATTATTTTTACTCATAATTTTTAATTACTTTTTAATTAATTACTAATTATCGTTAATTGCTATTATTCATTTCTTAAATTCTACTACGTACTATACTTGACTAAAAAAACCACTCGAAAAATTCCCTTCATTATTTTTTACTCATTATTTTTAATTATCATTTTTAATTATTACCTTCATTATTTTTACTCATAATTTTTAATTACTTTTTAAATGAACAACAGCATAAGTCAATCGAAAAACATACCCCATGTACTGTAACAAGCCGAAAATTTTTAAAGTCCCCACATTAAAAAACACCCCCATACTACAATATGATTTAAAAATTCTAACTCCCTGAAATTCCCGCTTAAAATTCGAAAAAAATCCTTTTAACCCCTTCTCTTACAAGACGATGCCAGGAGGAGGATTGAGGAGGAGGAGGATTGTGGAGGAGGAGGAATGAGGAGGAGTGAGGATTGAGGAGGAGGAGTGAGGAGGAGGCTTGAGGAGGAGGAGCCCACCACCACCACCACGCTCCTCGCTCCTCCTCCCGAGGCCGGACTCTCATTTTTCCCCTACTTATGCGCAATCTTAATACAAATGGACATCACTTAAAATTTCAGAGAAAAATTAATAGGATTTTCTCATTTAAATTTTGAGTAAGTCTTAACAGGAACGAGTTATGAATTACTACCTTAATTAAGGCAACAAAGGGTGTATTTCTTCTCATAGGTCGATCTAATATTGTTTACTATGATATTAAAAACACTAATGACATCGATTCTGCTGTTGATCTACTAAATTCTTATACTGAGGCTAAAAAAATTTCAACATTCCATTATTTCACAAATAAT
>CAXHSM010001453.1:0-57000 GCA_964019185.1 Maratus speculifer | reverse complement strand
TTTTCTAATATAAGCGAGATGGGTCATAACTAGACTTAATTGTTCATGAAACGTGTTTGTCAGATAAGATGATTTGTAAAAAGTATTAGAAGGGATAAAGAATTTCTGCAAACGTACCCTTTGGAAATATAGGGGAAGATGGGGATACTTGAGCCATTTTTTGAATTTTAATTTTTTTTAATTTTTTATATTTTTTTAGAATAAAATAAAATATTGAAAATGAAAATTTGATATTTTTTCTTCAACTAAAAACCACTTTCAATTAATTTTGAACTATTTTCTATGTATAATAAATGTTTATTTTTTGTTTTACATCGTGGCTCAAGTATCCCCATGGCGGGGATACTTGAGCCATAGTGAAGGGATACTTGAGCCACTAAGGAAAAATACCTACAAAAGTAATTTTTTTCGCTTTATTTTTGCACAAACATTTTACAGAATGATAAATTATAAAACGTAAAGTCATTCAAAACCAATTGAGAAAACAAAGCTAATAATACGATAATTTTTTGTCGTTAAAACTGGTTGTCGGAGGATAATTTCAACCTGAGTTATAAAGACGGTAGAAACATCCTCAGTTCAGAGCCATTTAAATTTGGAATCTGCAATTCTTCGGGCAAATTTCATTTTCAAAATATTAAGCACTTATCCAACAAATATTTTTACAGTTTTCTTTCTGGCATATTTTATTAGTAACCAACCATCAATAGAAGGTTTTCTTTTCACATCATCACCATCATTGACAGAATTTTCCTCTAATGATATTGTCGAACTCATGCTTTTAATTTAGTAGCTGTCGGAATTTAAGCCAGATGTATCATTCTACTATTTCAAACACTTTTTTGATTTCACAGGAAAAGATTTTGTCTTCCTCTTTGGCTCCATGCAGGTAAGTTTGAACTGGGATTTTTGTTGCTTTTTTTGTTTTTTGTGCGCTCTTTTTACCAATTTTTCTTCAATTTTCTTAGTTAAAAAAAAAGTTACAGCAACAAAGGTTACGATTTCAATATAAAATATTAATCTTAATATGTTATATTAAAAAATAAATATTTTAATATGTTGGACCTAACTAATTAAAGTATTAGAGATTATAGTCTGTAAAACCGTTTTAAAAAGTTATTTTAATTTAATGAAAGTTAAATTGAAAACTATGTTTACATTTATCTATACAGGCTATTTTGTTTGTCAAAATGAAAAATAAAATAGATATTTTCATTTAAAAAATATACATTTTTAAACATTTTTAGGTCGTTATTTTTTTGACGAAAAAAAATAATAAAATGAAAAATTATTCTCCCTTTTATCCAGAAAAATATCTATTAGTGAATATAAGGATGGAATTTTATTTTTTGTTTGTTTCACCCATGTTTAATTTCTAGTGGGGATGGTTGAGAGATGGCTCAAGTATCCCCACTCTCATTGGCTCAAGTATCCCCACTATCACTATTTTTGTTTCCCAGAGTTTTACTAAATAAAGCATGCAGCTATTAGAACTATTTTAGACTCAAAATACAATTGAAATTATGCTTATTGATTGTATGCATATAGTTGCAACTTTAAACAAAACTTTGATTACAAAAAAACAAAAAATCCATGCACCCAAATATTTACTTGAGATAGGGAAAAGACAACTATTAATCACTATATTTTCAAAATGGTACCAAGATGTGTGATTTCTTTTTTACATGTTCAGAACAATAAATATGTTATCATATTGGCAGTTTTAGAAAGAAAAATTAATCAACTGTAGAGATAATAGGGGTGGCTCAAGTATCCCCTATGCTCAAGTATCCCCACTCTCCCCTACTGCTTGGTGTTGCTTAAATTCATTACTCAACAACATGAAAATTTGACACATTTTCTGACCAATTTTAACTGTAAAGGTACAAAATTGACAAGCCTGACTTTGAAGAGATTTGGAATCGAATAGTACATTTTATTTTTGTTAGTTAAGATATTTGTATATACTTGTTGAGATATAAGAGATTCGTGTCACGGGATTTCAGATTTTTCTCCTTCTTAATGTTTTGCTGTCGGAAATTCTTTTCAAAACACTAATTTTCACAGTATTTTCTTAAATTGCTTGTGTCAAAAAAAAGAAAAAAAAAAAGACAACGCCATTCCATTACATTGTTTCTGAATAAAAACACCTGTTAATCTCATGCGTTTCCGAAAAGAAATGAATATAGGAATGCATAAGAAAATAGCTCCTCTAGATTTGAGAAAATTTTTGATAAAATGATATAGAAGTATTTTCATAAATCTAGTTTTTATTACACAGCTTCAAAAAATATGATAATTTTAACTTTTTTTCTTTATTTTATTCTAAACCATACTAATTTTTGAGTGCATCTTTATTTGAATGTTGAAAGTCTAAGAATCTAAGTAATCATTAATGTTTTTATAAGTGTATTTTCTGTAAAATCACCCCATAAATATATAAGCAATAATCTTTAAAAAAAATCTTAATTGTATGATAAAAATCTGAATTTTTTAGAAATAATAGAAATTATGTCGGGCCTGATCGGGCCGGGCTCGGACCGACTTTTGAATTTTATAACGGGGCGGGCCAAAATAACATTCATTCGATCCGGACCGAGACGAGACTGGAAATTTCAGCCCGTCCAGACCTCTAGTCAGGTCTTCAACCTTTCTGAAACCGTTCCGAGTTCGGATCTTACTTTTTTATGCAAAACTTGACAAGACTTTTTTTCCCTTCTATATCGGGGCTGACGTCGATTTTGTTCTTCTAGAGGTCTGCCCGGATTTAAATTTTCATGCCCAGGCTCCAAAAGCAATTCAATTTTAATCCAACCCAAGCTCACTAAAATAAAAAAAAAATCTGCCCTAGTACCGAATAACCTGATACAAAACAGACCAACAAATCCAAATTAAAACAAAATCAATCTATATTTAAAGGTAATTGGCCGTAAAATCGATCGATATTTAAAGGTAATTTAAAGGTAATCCCAATTCATACCGGATCCAAATGTGTCAAAACCCAAAAGAAAAAAAAATGTCCCGAATCCGAAACGTTTAAAGTCAACCCGACCCATAATGTATCAATCCGAACCCAAAAATTACATATTATGTTAAATCGAGCCTTTGCCAGAACACGGCACAAACATTTTTGTCGTTCTGAAACTGAAATGAAAAAAATGAATTCATGTGTTTCAATCCAATTATAATATGTATTTTACAACTTTAAATGTGTTTCAATCCAATTATGATATGTATTTTACAACTTTAACATGAATGTCATAATTTATATAGAAAAAAAATCTAGTATATACACTTTAGTGAAAACCTAATTCGAGCCTGCTCAAACACGGTCTGCAGCCAAAAAATATACAGTGTCTCACAAAAGTGATGGGACACTTGTGCTTTATAAAAAGAAACTGCAATAAAATAAATAAACAACCATGTGCAAAAATTTTTTGGGTGTGTTTCATGTTTAAAGTTAGTAACAATTATTACATAACATACATTTTGTCAAAATATTAAAATATTAATTTAGTAAAAATACAATTGTTCAGAACGGAGCAAAAAATGGCTCACATAAGTGATGGGACACTTACTTTTCCATCAAATATTTATCCAAAAATTTTACTTTTTAAAAGGTTTTAATATTTTGTTGGATTTTCTTTTACTTTTAAAACATGATTTAATCTTTTTGGGATGGATTCGACTAATTTTTTTGTGATTTCTAGAGTGATTTTACCCCATTCTTCTTGAAGCACCGGTTTTAGTTGTTGTTTTGAAGAAATGGTGTGTTTGCGAATTCTTGATTCCAATTCTTGCCAAATATTCTCTATGGGATTTAAGTCTGGAGATTGTGGTGGTGTTTTTATTATTTCAGGACAGTTATATAGCAGCCAGAGTCTAACGTTCTGAGCAGTGTGCTTGGGGTCATTGTCTTGGTAGAATTTAAAATCGTTATGAAGGTTCAATTTTCGTGCTGAAGATTTCAAATTTTGCTTTAAAATATCAATATACTTGTACTGATCCATTATACTGTCAATAAAAACAAGATTACCAACTCCAGCGGACGACATACACCCCCATACCATAACTCCTTCTCCACCATGTTTTACTGTTGGTACCGAGTTCTGTTTGCGAAATTCTTCCCTGGGTTTTCTCCACACCAAGATTCTACCGTCAGAACCAAATATATTAAATTTACTCTCATCAGCAAATATAACTTTATTCCAGTAATCAGAATTTTTATTTATGTTGGATTTTGCGAAAGCTAGTCTGAGTTTTCTATTCTTTTCACTTACGAAGAAATTTTTCCTGGCTACTCTACCATGATATCCAGCAGATCGAATTACCCTTCTAATAGTCTCAGGATTAACAATTATTCCATATAATGCTTGTAAATCAGCAGCAACTTTTGAAGCACTATTTCTTGGATTTTTTTTAATATTTCGAACGATAATTCGCTTTATTCCATTGGATAGCTTTGATGGTCGGCCAGGTCTTCTTTTATCCTGAATCATATGATTCTTTTTATATCGTTTAATGATATTGAAAACTGTTGAACGACTCAAGTTAACTGTTTCAGCAGTTTTTTTCTAATATATTTTCCACGTTCAGTATGCAAATTAATAACTAATTTTCGAATTTCGGGCGAAGTTTCTTTTCGTTTAGCATTCATGGCTACACAGAGCTAAAAAACACAAAAATTCCAAAACAAATTGGAGAGAAATACTGCAGACGATTTTATAAATTATTGCCAATTGCTTTTAAGTAAAAATAAAACCCCAAAAAATATTTTTATTGCTTATTTCAGACGATTTTTGTTGCATATATAATGGTGTCCCATCACTTATATGAGCTATTTTTTGCTCCGTTCTAAACATTTGTATTTTTATTAAATTAATATTTTAATATTTTGACAAAATGTATGTTATGTAATAATCTTTACTAAATTTAAGTATGAAAAACAACCACAAAAATGTGTACATGTTTTTTAAATTTATTTGATTAGTTTCCTTTTGTAAAGCACAAGTGTCCCATCACTTATGTGAGACACTGTAAATCTACCCGACATACTGAAAACAAGTGGAAATAGGCCGACTCGCAATTTAAAAGAGAAAAAAATCCCCTTACCGAACTTTTTAATTAACACAGATCCCCACCTTGTTCTTGGCGCAGCATATCTCTAAAAGGTCTTTGCGCCGTAAAACCCCATTCAATCGACCAACCAATCAACCCGAATCCAACTCTCAGAAGTTAAACCTTATCCCGGAACGGAATAGAACCGAATTTGAAAAAGTAATATAATTGAGTTACATTTCTTTTAATTCGGTTCTTTGAATGAACTGACCCAAACCCGACCCACAGCAAAAAGGTCAAGGCGATTCGAACACGACTCACTGCAAAATTTAGAAATAATCCCCCCCCAGCAATGAAAATCATTACCTCCCGCCCGAACCACCAAATTTTTAAATCGTTTCTTCTTGAGGATTCTCTTCTTCCACCCTTGAATCAGAAAAGAGCGTTCTTCTAAGAAGTGCACTTAAAACAACTTCATTTTTCAAATATTCGACTAAAATAATTTATTTGACCCCTGAGCGTATGGTATTGTCCTTCTTCCGATCCGGACCCGAAAATTCCATTGGAAATCAAACCAAAACACGACCAAACAATTTTCATTGTTTTAGAACCGAAATGAAAGAAAAAAAATTCAAATTTAAATGAAAGTATAAAGTGTCGACAGTTATATTTCTAATATCAATTTTATCCTTTATATGGAAAATAAATATGCAATATACACTCGTTAATATTAAAATAACTGTAGATCCTCTAAATAACGGAAACAGCCAAATAGAGATGTCTAAATTGTTGAAAAGTTTTCGTTAAATAGAGGTATCTTCTATTCGAGACAATCCATATGGAGATTTTAATGTAGATGTTAACACTTACGAATAGCAATTTTCAACGTAAAATCTTAAATATTCATAATTAATTTTTTTCGAAGTGTCTGTTATGGCGTTTATATAGTTTCATTTTATAGTGTCTTCGATATTTTCTTTTATAATACTTTTTTAAAATATTTTCTCGCATAACGAAGAAAATATTTGGACCTTTCATTTGAAATATCGGGTCGAACTGAATCCTTCTTGCGAGATTGTAAATCCAGTATGAAACCGATCCAAATTCAAAATAATGTAGATTAATTTGACCAGAAAACAACAACAACAACAACAGCAAAAAAATGCAGAGAAAAGCAGATAAAAAGTAGAATTCCCTCGGTCCGCAAGAAAAATGTAAAAATCAACTCGGCCAGTAGTAAAAAAGTAAGAAGTCAACTTGACCGAAACCAAACCAGCGTCAATAAAATAGTACTCACCCCCCCCACACACACACAAAAATAGAAATTAACCAGACTCAATTCCAAACAGCAGCAATAAAGAAAGAGAACCGGACCCCAATCCAACCCGCAGCGGCAAAGTAGAATTGAACCTAACTGAAACACGACTCGCAACAAAAAAAATTGGATTTAACCAGAACAACGACAAAAAATGAAAGTAAAGTGGACCGAAACCCGACCCGCAACAAAAATTTACCCCCACCCTACCCATGATGAAAAAAAAAATTGTCCCGACACGAGCTGCAGGTGCGATTGGAATCTCTGAATTTCTGAAAAGTCCCCCCCCCCCCTCTTTTTGAGGAGTCTCCAGATCTGCCCTTGTACCAGTGCAAACAAAAACTGCTAAAACAGCAAAATCGTCTAAATATTTTACAATGTTGTATTGAATTGTCACCCATTAAATATATACGAACTCGTAAAGTTTGTATATATCTCGACAAATCTTGTCCACGATACTTTATATGATGTTTTGGAATATGCAAAAGCCTTCTGCTTGATAGATGCTGCATTAGTTGATCGTCGAAAAAAAAAAAAAAACTGTAAAGAAGAAACAATTCTGAAAAGTATTAGATAATAAAATTTGCTGAATAGCAGACTTTAAAAAAAGGCTATATTTTGCCTTACAGTTTCATTATTTTTACTTTTCTATTGTAACTAGCGGCCCGCCCTCGCTTTTCTACAGGCAGAGCAAGTCGCCCAGTCCCCCGCCACTACTGATACCGCAAATTGTTACTACCACTTCATTTCATTAAATCCAACTACTAAAAACATTACCCTCCTGTTAGGTAGTCAGATAAAAAGTAGCCTATATGATAATCTAAGGTATCAGATACCTCCATACAAAAATTTCATAAAAATCGATCTATCCGTTCCGTTCGTGAGTTATAAATGGTGTAACCAACACGACTTTGTTTTATGTATATAGATTATAGCAGCCCATTCCGGCTTCTCACGGGTATTAAAGAAAAATTTCAAGTTATAAATTTTTACACACACACTCATAACCTAATAATTTAAATGCCGTCTCTGATATTGACTCCCCTCCCGTGCCCCAGTGACAGCTACATCACATATTATATTGCAGCCTAGCCGAGCGGGTTGAACGACAACCACGCGACTTTTTTCTAATACTTACATTTTTAGGTGCGTTCGTAATTATGTAAATACGTAGCACCTATTGTTGTCGCTCAGTCCATCCGTCTGTCTGTCTGTCTGTCTGTCCGTCTGTCTGTCTGTCTGTCCGTCTGTCTGTCTGTCCGTCCGTCTGTCTGTCTGTCTGTCCGTCCGCATATAACAACGCAAAAACTACTCAACCGAATCGTTTGAAATTTAAAATACATAATTATTACATAATTTTGTCGAGTCATTTCAAATTTTATGAAAATCGGATGGATAGATCAATTACAGGGACAATCAAAAGGATTCCGTTACATTACGGTCAATGAGGAAAAAAGTTTCAAATGCATTTTAATCGTTTGAAATTTAAAACGTATATTTATTGCATAATTTTGTCGAGTCATTTCAAATTTTATGAAAATCGTATGGATAGATCAATTACAGGGACAATCAAAAGGATTCCGTTACATTGCGGTCAATGGGGAAAAAAAGTTTCAAATGCATTTTAATCGTTTGAAATTTAAAACGTATATTTATTACATAATTTTGTCGAGTCATTTCAAATGTTATGAAAATCGGATACATTGATCAATTACAGAGACAATCAAAAGTATTCAGTTACATTACGGTCAATGGGGAAAAAAGTTTCAAATGCATTTTAATGGTGTTACACTCATTTGAATATAATAGATTCGACATGAATCTATGAAATATGTACTAAAAATACATTTTGTATAATCTGTGATGCAAAGAATATTTATTATTAAATTACAGGGCCACACAAATGTATTCCACTAAATAATGTTATACGGGGAAACATTGTTTGGGGGGTGTTTTAATTATATTAAACTACTTCACATTTTATGAATAAGATATACGTTAATGAAGTATAATAAGAATTACTCCCTGCATATTTACAGGAACACAAAGATTTCGACCACTATACTGTATCCAAAGTACGCTCTATTATAATCAGCAAGATCTGAATATTTTAAAACTTCGTTATCAACGAACGCACCTCATTTGCTACGCTTTACGTGCAATTTCCAACTTGTTAAATTCGTGATATCTTTCGAATGGAAAGTCCAAATCGAATAATTAAAAAAGTCATATAAAGGTATTAAATCAGTCTTGATTATGAAGTAATTTATTTTGATAAGGATTAATATTAAGGTAAAAATAAAGAGCTTTTACAGAGACGGCATTTTAATTATTTTTTTAATAAAAAAAAACACTTATTGTGACGTAACTATAAGAGTTAGACATATGCTGACGCGACACTTTTTGTAGATAATTATATGTTAGCAAAATCGTAGTACATTATTTTGTTCTATAATCAATAGTACTCGCAGCGGACGCGATGTAAGGATTTCTTAAGTTCATCTTTCTACAAATTGGATTACATTATTGGCATTTTAGTAAGAATCCCTACATTTTTTTGAAAATATACATATAGCCTATGTTCACTGGAAATAGTGCAACTTTCCAACGGTGAAAGAATTTTTCAAATCCGTCAAGTAGTTTCGAAGCCTATTCAATTCAAACAATCAAATATTTCCTCTTTATAATTTTATATTAAATTAAATAAGTAATATTTATCCCTGGACTTAGTGAAAAGTCCGCATTTGAAATGGTAGAAAACGTTACAATTTTAAATATTTGACCGCTCCCCGTAAAAAAAAAAAAAAAAAAAAAAAAGAAATCTTTCTGTTTTATATTTGACGCTCACTACTCTTTAAAATATTTACTATCTGTTATAACTATTTTGAAAACTCCAAAACAAGCGTTTTGTGATTTGTTTTTTAATTTTAATTAATTCGCGTGTCAGCATTTTTCCTTTTTTAATAATTGCTAAATAGTTTTAAAAATTAAAACCCACGCTTTTATATCAGGTCGGACTAAAAAGTTTAAATGTTTTTTTTTTGTTTTTTTTTTTTGGGGGGGGGGGATGGTTGCATAGTTACGATTTTCATATGTGCTTCAGTTATTGCCATGTGTCTAGTGTGTCAGGTAATTTTTAATTTCTCAAATTGCTTTTGATTCGTTTATCCAGCGTTTTATTTTGATCCATTTAAGCGGCGACTATAGCCTATGTTCACCGGAAATAGTGTAGCTTTTCAAAGGTGAAAGAATTTTTCAAATCCGTCAACTAGTTTCGGAGCCTATTCAATTCAAACAAACAAACAATCAAATATTTCCACTTTATAATATTAGTATAGATAAATAATGATAAATTTTTGCAATTCCTTGTCTTTGCGAATATAACTTTATGTTACATTAAAATAAAATGTACCATGCAAGATAAATTTCCAATTTTTAACGACTGTTAAAAGTACATCTTTTTCCTAAAAAGTAATATATATTAAAAATATCTCTTTAAAGTTTCCAACAAGTTGATCAATAATTTTAAAGTTTTAAATCTTTAAAACTTTGACTTTAATTTCTACTTATTTTTGATAAAAACTGTTTTCAAACTCAAAATGCTAATTTGTCAGATATTTTATACATGTATAACAGTAGGACATATATAACATAAACAAGTACTAGTATTTTTTGATTATGTAAATTTATTAATTGTTAACTATTTTAACTGTAAAAATACGTAGAAAAGAACGCATTTTTTTTTTTACTATTTTACTTAATAATACTAGACTAAAATCGGGTGCCTATAGTTTTGTATAGTACCAAAAACAAGCCCAGGGGCATATGAAAAGAAAATTGCGCACGGGGCAAAGTTACAAGTTAGCGTCCTCTCCCCCAACTTTTTCTTGTAATGGCCAAAAAATGGCATTGATAGTATAAATGTGGCGCCCCCCCCCCCTCTTTCGGAAGGCGCTGAATAAGTCCCCTCCACATGTACCCTCGCAGCGGCGTGCGAAAAGAAGGGGGAGGCAAAGGGGTCGGTTGCCCCGGCTGCGTAAATTTAGGGGGTGCCAAATTTATATTATCAACGTCCTTTTTAGTCTGTCACAAGAAAAAGTTCAGGGAATGTGACGCCAAACTGAAACTTTGCCCCGAACACAGTTTTCTCTTCGCACACCACTGCCCCCCCCCCTCCCCCCGTTTCATATATTTTGCAGGGTGAATAAGGAAATTTATAAATTCCAAATATAGTCCCTTGTCCCTTTAAATATACCTATCTATTTCACAAAAGTTCCAATTATAAGCAGCCTTTAAAATTATCAAAATTTCCTTTCTGCTAAAGGGAAACTTTCTGTAATTTGTATAAAATCTACGTTTTTTTGTATGAACTTGAAAAAATATATATATACAAATGAAATACATAATTTTTTTCTTTGGAAGTTAGCTAAAACTTAAAAATAGTATTAATTCATAAAAATAAAGAATTTGAAATCGTCATTTTTTTCCAAGAATAATACTGTTAAAATTTACTAATAATCGTTGAAAAAATTAAATCCAACATTTCGAAAGGAGGCGTTTATTTCAACGCATTGCTATAATCCAATCACCACAAAAAACGCAAGGAAAAGAAGTGATTTCTTTACATTTGCTAAACTGGATTGCTGATAACCAATCAAAGTTTCAAAAGGGTGGGTTTTGGCGCAGGCGGAGATCATATAATTATAACACATTATTTGTTCCATTTTTGGTCAAAATCTTTCCAAATTTTGCTCATCCTAATAGCAGTAGAAAGATGGAAAGCATATCATTGGAAAGCTTAAACACTAATCTTTCGTGAAGCGTTTTTATTTTTTTCTGAGTTTTGCTGAAATAGATTTTATAAGACTAAAAAGGACACAACACCTCGAATTTCACTGAATCCAAAATTTAGAGGGTCCTCAGAATTAAACTACAACGAAAATAAAAAAAGTACAAACTAGCCCGGTAATAGAATGTCCTCAGCTATCCTGTGAAAAAAAAATAATGTAAAAATATTAAAATTTCAGCGAGATATTAGAAAAGAACGCTCCCATAGACTTTACATTAGCGCTCGGCTTTTACCGCGTGACTAGTGTGTGCTCTTAACGAACATATCATTTAAAAATGCATTTAAAGGAGTTTCAAAGCACATTCGTTTAGTTTACAAAACATTTGGACCACAAGATGAATCAAAATGCTTTGTGCCTTCGAAAGAGGACAAATTACGGCTTATAGAAACATCGGAATGTATTTTCAAAGAATTGCTGATGAAACTAAACTTTAAAAGAATGTCATTTTTAATTTCTTATAAAATCCAAATAGTTATGTAACTACAAAATCTACAGAGCGGTAAAAATTTTTCCAAAACGATCCGAAAGTTTGATTATTCACACGTATTTAAGTAAAATAATGACAGCAAATGAGTTTGAAACTCACTGTCGTTATTATCAGTATCGATGATACGAAGAACAATAAAAATGTCGGAAGTTCTTTAAAATGTAAAATCACATTGATTTTTGTCTCTAACATTTGCAGTAAAAAAGCTCGCTTTCTGTTTGCAGAGACACTTAAAGCAGCAAACGAATTGGTTTAAAATTATCTTCAGTGCTGAAAAGAAGTTTAATTTCAATATTTCAGAAGGTATTCAACCATATTTTGATGACCTTCAAAATGAACAAGACATATTTTCTACGCGTCAATTAGGTGGAAGCGCCCTAATGGTTTGGGCTACTTTTTTCTTGGTATGCAAGCTTATTTTGTGTATACCGTATTTACTCGTATATACCGCGCATGCGTGTATAACGCGCACCCAGTATTTTAGAATGAAAAATGGCGATTTTTTGTATCTCGTATATAACGGGCATCATAAATTTGACATGCAAGGGAATGAATGATCAAACGAATTTCAGCAAAGAAAATCGAAACAATTACGTCAGGCTAGAAAAGAAGTCCAAATTCTTTTTTTTAGCTTCGTGTAGGGAACGAGTGTCATGATACGATGACGTCACTTTGGAACGAAATAATTAAAAATGTCTAAAAAAAAAAAAAAAAAAAAAAAAAAAAAAAAAATGTAATTCTACAAATGTAAAGTTGCAGAAATCTGTATTCTTGCTAAAAATTTTATCTGTACACTGTACAAAAGAAAAAAAAATTGAGAGAGAGAAAAGATAAATCTACAAAACTAGTTTTTGTAAATCTATAGAAATCTGTATCTTACAAATGTATCTAGTAAAATTATAATAATCTTACTAAAATTTTATCTGTTACTTGAGTCGCAATAAAAAGTTCTAGATTTCCCAGTTTCTTAAAAAAAAAATTCTTAAGAATTTTTGAACCTTACAGAGGTTTTTATTTATAGAACAAATCTGTATCTATTGCATGAATTTTTGATGTACCGTTACATAAAAAGTAGTAGTGTCAATGAGGATTGCTAAGTAGTGTTTAAATAATGCTACTACCCCTTTTGTATAAAAAAGTGCAAGGAGTGAAATAAAGATGCAGGAATACTTCTATTCAGTAAGATTCCAGTTTTAATTTCTTCTATGAATACATTTCTTGATTCATAGGTTTATATGTGAGTATATAAACTAGTAAAAAAAACATTTAGTATATAACGCGTACATAGGGTTTTTGCCCTAAACTTTGGGAGAAAAATTGTGCGTTATAGACGAGTAAATACGGTAGTTGAACAAAATTGAAACACCCCTATTCGTATGTTAGAATGCCATTTGTTGAACTTGGGTAAAAAAATTACCAAGTAAATTACTAATAAAATTTTCAACAAGACAATGCCTAAATCAACTCAGAAAAGGACACAAAAAAGTGGCTGGAAGATAAAGAAGACTCTTAAACTTGATTGACCAGCTAATGGAAGAAATCTAAATCCAATGAACAATGTTTGGGGTGTTATGGAGCACAATAAATCGCTCGTGGGCTGCAATTGTGGCGCAACTCAAAAAATATGAATTTTGAGTTAATGCGCTTTCCAGCATTGCAGATTGCAGCTCTCCAGCATTGCATTCTTTCCAGCAGCCTTTCTTATTTCTTAGTGAAAAATCTTTGCCGCACAAAAAGATCCCTGGGCCGGGCCCTAATGATTACCTAGGAAGCCCCAGAGTCTTATGTGTAATGTTAAAACTTGAAAATATTTAAATGGAACAGATATCCCAAAAATGAAGATCAAATTAAATGGAAGCAATTTATTAACAATTTATCATCACAAAAACTTAAAAGGGACCCTGAAACGGGCCCCGTGGTCCAGGGTCATAACTGAAAAGTAAAAAGGCGAGGATAGCTAAATGAAGAAAGGTCCCTCAAAACGAAGAAGATTTAAAAAAAAGGGGTCAAGTTATCAACAATTAGGTGTATAGGGGCATTGGGGGCCCCGGCCCTTAAAACATTTTTTTCAGCCTATTTTTTTTGTCTTATTATTAACTGAATCCTTACGGAGTCATTTAGTACCACATAACACTTATTACAACAATGAATCGTGTAAATATTGCATTTCATTACAAGACGAAACTTCAAACCGATTAATCTCAGAACCTGATATTTTGAGTTGTGCCACTATTGTAGCCCACGAGCGATATAATAAAAGATGGTCAAATCATTCAGTATAACTTGAAAGCAGAATTAAAATCTGAAATTTGGAAGGTATGATGTCTTTTGTTATCTCAACAAATTTAAAACAATGTAAATTCAATGCTAGAGTCTCCCCAGTGAAATTATTAAGTACAAAAGAAGCTCAATTAACATGTAATATTTCTATAATTTAAAAAAAAAATCTGTTCCGTTCTTATCATTTTGCTCCCAGTGCACATCGGGTAAAAATGCAACGCATTATATTATATTTGTAACAATTGTTTTGACCGTTTTCTTTATGTTTATATTGAGTATTCAGTATGACATATATTTTTTTTATATTTGTTCACCGATTACTCCGAAACTATCCAGCCGATTAATTTGGTTTTTGTATTAAATGAAAGAGGTTACTTTCGAATTAGTACCACTTCCGTTTCATCGAAATTGGTTCAGCACTTTTTTAGTAATTAGGCAAAACTAATAAAATTAGTGATTTCTCTTAAATTAATTTTCATTGTTGTAACCGTTTTCCAAATATAAGCATGGAACTATTTATTTATCTGTGTCAGCGCCAAGTTGTCGCCAAGCTTTGCGCCATATAGTGAAATATCGCCAAATTTGTCGTCCTAAATAAGTCGCCATAAATGAAGGCAATTTGGTTGTAACTAACTGATTAGGTGATGTTTCCATTCAAATTCAATAATCGATCTTTTCCAATCGGTTTCTTCGGATATGTTAATCGCCAGTCATATTTACAATTGTCAAAGACTAATCGCAATTAGAATGCTAATTTAACGTACATTTATTAAATATGAAGCGTTATTTAAAATGTTAAGTAATACAGAAGCAAAATTAAATTAATACAAAACAATAATTTAGCATACGTTTAATTGAGCACATAACATCAGACTGACGGCACATACTATTTATATATATGTATATTACATGCATCCTATATCTATATTATATTAAGCAGTTATAAATGTAAGTATGTCAGCAAATGACTTGAAAATTTATGTTTAAAAATTTTTGGTTATTCTACTTATTTAAGACTTTTTATTATCTTTGTAATTACGATTTTCTTTTAAAGAGGAAGCATATGCTCAATTTCGGATATTAATATACATTTTCTAGCACTATTCCGTAAAATTGCGTCAATTTAATTCTACCCAAATAAATTTGTTTTGAATTAATTTTTTTAATTTTTTATTTTTTCTATTTCCAATTTATTTTATGTATTAAATGAAATTTCTGGTTCATAAAAAGTCCATTTGATTTGTGTCAGTCTGATACAGTTTTTTAAGGAATAATAATGAAAGATTGACAAACATATTATAATTGCCATACAGTTTGTTTTAAGACATTTCTAACGAACTATTATTGTTATAAGTCAAACGTAAAATAAGGATTTTTTAAAAATCTTTAAACTGTGAAAACACTAAAAAAACAAATTTTTAAGTAAAATTTTTTATAATCTGTACAAAAAAAAAAGTAGGAAACAAATGATTTTTAAACTCATTTATTTAAAAAAAAATAGTATGACGATGGCTGTCTTCATGGAAGAATACAACAATTTACAAGGTAGAACAATGGAGATCAATCTGTTAATGAATATTAAAAACAGTTACGTGTATCACAGTACTTTGTCCTGAGAAATATAATAAATATTTTAGCCAGTTTTTTAATACTGTATTAATTTCTGGTGTTCTGTCTTATCCAGTTCAAATGACTTGAAATTCTTGTATATCCGCCAGGCATTCCAGGAAGTCCACACCGAAACCCAAACGATACAACTCCAACAGCATACCACCGATTTCCTTTCATTATCATGAGAGGTCCGCCAGAATCACCCTAAAAAGAAAAGACGAAATATTAAAAGCAAACAAACACAGTTTGAAAAATGTTATAGGAAAGAGAACTAAGGAACTTACATACTCAGGATAACTTACAAAATACAAAACCAGTTCAAACTATCAATTTAAAAAATTTCCAATGGAGAACAAAGGTGCCCATGCAGAAAATCTAACCCAAACCTTTTTTTTTAAAAAATTCCCAGTACACTTTTAATTGAGGTACCTAGAATGACGACTAGCCGATACAAATTATTCAGACATTCTTATTGGCTATGGCATCGGATTTGAGAAGAACAAGTTGTAAATAAATCAATCCCATAAAAGGATAGGAATATAGGCACACTTCATTATTTTAAACACAACCAGACCGATTGTTAAAGATGTAGAATTCGGAAATTTTCCAACAGGTTGAGAATGGTCCAGGCCAGAAATCGAATAAATAATCTTTTAGCTTTTTTTCCCTTCCTAACCGCTGAGTGCCCGTTCCTCTGGGTGGTCTCAACTCGACCCCTTGAGTGGGGAAGGAGACCGAGAGCCCGGCTGCGCTCGGAGTACACAATGCTTGACGGGAGCCTGAGTTGAGGGCAAGTGTCTTATAGAGCAAAGCGTAGGGACTCTGTAGTGGTGACAGAACTAGCGGGAAAGGCATGCAGCGACTCCCGGAGTGCCGGAGTTACTGTCGGGAGAGACTTGGCCAGTACCTGGTATGACTCCCTTACTCAAGGAACCTCAGCTCCTGCGTCCTCTGCAGCCGGGGCAGTGGTGTGTCAGCTCCTAGGTGGAAGGAAACTGGGAGTGCTCCCGTTTGACCTGGGAGCGGTCGCGACGGGAGGCCAGCATGGAACTGGTTGCCCCTTGCGGCCGTCCGTCCTGGGAGGGGGGCGGACGGCGGGTCCTATTCCACGATCATCCCCGATAGAGATCTGGGCCGGACGCTCACCAGTTAAAGCCGTGGCGCATCACTTCTCAAAAGAACTCTCGGTCCGATCTGGGTCTTGCGCGTCTTTTGCGTGATTGAAGTTTTCTGTGCCCAGTGATTTAGACCTAGCAGGCTCTAAACATAACTTTCACTCAACTGAGCCCCGTGCCGGGTGCCCCTTTGGACACCTGTGGAAGCGTTTCCCTCGTCCTCCAGAGATGGCTACAGGTACATTCGTCTGTGTGGTAGGAGTCCTGATTGTGCGGGAAGAAGGCATTCATGCCTATGAATCACTAGGACTCCCAGATAAGGTAGAGGGAGACGGGGTCTTGTTGGCCTCGCGCGGTTTCCCGCAGCAGGGTTGGGGCGCTCGAGATTCTGTACGATTGAATCCTCTGGCGAGGCGGTATTTTTGCCATCTAGGTGGAACTTTCCGGGCCTACCTGGGCTCACTACCGGTGCCTTGTCCATAACCTCAGATCCCCTGCGTGAGCTTTAATTCTGTGGGAGTGAGGTAGGACACAAAATCTAGACTGGGCGGTGTCTGTGACGTCGAGAGGCAGTTTTCGCGGTCCCTCTAAGTTCAGCTACAAGCATATAGTATTATATCTCGGGGCGGTGCATAGCAGCGGCAACTTAAAAGTTGTCCGTAAATCGGTACGTTTCGGGAGAGGGGAAGCAAAACCTATGAGTGAGGTCGTGACTATGCGGTCAGGAGAGCTTTCCCCATCCCCCCCTCCAGGTTTCTGCAAGGGGCTTCTTCCCCTTTCCGTCTGGCCCCAATAAATGTTTTAATTTAGTCATAGGGTTTGATCTTGGGGATGAGTTGAAAAGTAACTCCCTATTGCGAATCCTCGACATTGGAGTCTCTATAGGCGTCGTTGTTCTGCGGGTCAATGGGGTGACCTGAACGGGGGAAACAGGCGAAGGAAACTTTCCGATCTCTTCGCGTGTTGAGTGGTGAGAGCTGTTGCAATAAGGAAAGGGCATGTTTACAAACAAACGCTTCCTTCACCCAATCAACCAATTACATTTTTGCTTTAGCGATCATTACAAGAATCACCATGACCTGTGTTGTATGACCAATCATACAACACATCTTTTAATCGCAGACAAACCAGACCAATCGTAGACCAATCAGATCGCCTTGACTTCTTGAATACAGTAGGAGTCTAAAAGACGGGCAGGGAGGGCAGGGAATTACTGTGGATCCACAGAAATTTGGCCTACAGTGACGTCAGCTGCCCTTTCCTTATTAACTGTTTGTCCTACGTTTGAGAACGGTGGCCGTGTGGCGTGCGCTTGGCAGCGTACGGCCATCTGACCGGTTGGCATATGGTGATGCGGAGGGACAGCGCCATCGACTCGTATAGTAGCCCGAAAGGGTTTACGAAAGGGACTTGCTCTGCGACCCTGTGCTTAAGGACCTCAAGAATTTTAATGGGTCTAAGATCTGGGGAGTCGGTATCTGACTTTTCTTAACTTCTAACGCTAACCAAGCCCCTATCTATCGGGCTATAACACAAGTTACGGGTTTGAGTGTTTGGAAACGGAGCGAGATCTTCTGAACGCCACATGGCGGCAATCTGTTGGACAAGCACTTGCTGTCTTAAAGCTTTGTTTTACTTCTTTTAGTTCTTTTTGGCTGTTTACTTATAGTTGATTTGCTTGATTAATTATTACTTTGCCTATTCAACATGTCGAACACCCGAAGAATGGCATACGCGACTTGAGTTAGGAATCTTTTAGCTTAAATTTCGAATGGACGGACACTTTTTCTCTTTGTTGGAAAAAATTAAAATCGTATGATATCTTTACCAGTTAATATGATTGTGTTTAAATAATAAAGTTTATCTATGTTCTCATCGTTTTATGCAATTAACTTACTGTTTGCACTTTTGAATTGAATACATGGCAGATCAGATGTTGTCATCAATAAGGTTGTCTGAATGAATTGTATCCGCCGATCGTTATGCTAAGTATTTTAATTGAAAGTGCGTTAAAAGTTTAAGTCGAAATGTTCTGAGCCTGGGCTCCTGGGCATTTCTGTACTCTGTTAAGAAAATTTCAAATTGTTTGATATCTTTATCAATCAGTATGATTGTGTCTAAACAATAAAGTGTATCTACGTTCCCATCATTTTACCCTCCCCCAGTCTTTATACAAATATAACGAGGGACCACAAAAACCATTTTAAAATTACAATAAAATTTTTTCTAAAGATTTATTATTATATATATCGATGCTTATCATATTCACGCATTTATTAAAAAGATCTAGCAGTAATTTCAACAATTTCCAAAGAATTTAAATGAACTTAAAGAGTGTTATTTCGTATCTCCTACAGGTGACATTAGGATTGAAGAGGTTAAGGGATTAATTTACTTATGGTTTATTCTTCTGAGTTGACTACGTGGCAGATGAGATATTATCGCCAATAATGTTGTGTGAATTGCATCGAGCTGGTTGTTATTCTAAGTACCTTAATTGAAAATGCATTGGAAAATTTAAGTCAACATGTTCTGAATTTGGGCATTTTTTAAATCTGTTGCACAATTTTCAAATTGTATGATATCTTTAACAATCAACATGATTGTGTTATTAAAGTGCAATTCAAATGTAATTGAGACAGTATACTGATCTTGAAATTGTTTGGGTGAGATCGATTTTCAAATATGTAGTTATTAGTTTTTTTACATGGACGCGCAAAAGAATTCCCTTACATTATGATCTATGTCGAAAAATCATTTGCGATGCATTTTATTGATGTCAAATCATGCAAGTCCTACCAGCGAAAAATAGTTTTTAAGTAAAATACCTTAGATGAATTTGCTAATTAAGAAGATTTGATAGTTTGTTCGAAAATAAATGTCCTTTAAAAATCTACGTTTCATCTTTGTCTATATTTTCAATTCATTATTGATAGGTATTAAAATTCTTCTATTTCAATAAACTTTTTAGAGGTTGCTTATTTTCTTAGGGGAAACAATTGGAAATAATTTTGGTGGCATTCATTGAAAGATTTATAATGGTTCAATAAGCCAAAATGTCCCAACTAATCTGCCCTATATTTGATCTATAGATTTGTATATATTCTACATAGTATGCTAAAATTTAGTAAAAAAAACGTTAAATAAGTTGAAAGTTTATATTTTTTTAATTTAAAATTTTTTTAAGTTTAATTTGAAAGTTTAACTTTATTAATTTCTACCAATAAATGAAAACATATTTCAATTCTTTTGCATAACCCTGCATATTATCAACATATTTTTATGCAAGCCACTGAGATTACGTTTCCAGAAATTATTACCTGCAGACGATCATACATCAAGTTATGCATTGCCCTGTACATGATTATATATCTATACAAAAATCTCTTGGTGTCTAATTATAGTTCATCTTGAAAATGCATAAAACCACCTTTAAGAAATTCATGTTTATATTCAGTAATGCTTACGAATTCTTTTCTATAGCACTGTATACGATCTACATAATATTTATAGATGCCAGATAACGACATTCACATGAGACTTTCATCTTTTCACAGTAGGGCTTCAACTAACATTTTTGCAATAAAATTTGTATTTTTCTGAGTCAGCACCAGGCACGTAGCAAGGGAAAGGGTTAAGGAGGCTAAAGTTAAGTTAAATCTAATAATAGTAAAAACTGCTAACGTTTTCTTGATTTTTTTCCTTCCATTACATTAGAACGTCGTATATTTTTAGTTGTAAAGATATAAATTTATTTATCTGAAGTTATAAACGGAATTTTTACTTTATGCACAGTAAAATTAGATAAATGTGTTCGAAAAGTGTTCGATAAATAATTCGTATCATATCATTAATTTGAATTTGACTTAGAAGAAATAAGTTTAATACTTGTATGGCGTATAATTTATTTTAGGAGTCAAATTTAAAACATTTACTTTCCTGTTATCTTTTTAAATTTCCCCTATATTCATTATATCACGATATAATAAGCACTTAAAGTGATCAGTGTTATGATATAGAGCCTTGTAATGTTAAATTATATGAAAAATAATGATTTTTAAAAACACTTTTAACTACAAAAGGCTTTTTATAAAAAACTAGTAACAGGACATTTTGAAAAGAAATGATGCGAAGAAAAACGATAGGATATCAACAAACTTTCAAAGGTGCCATAGCAATCGGTGTTTCCCGGCTCTCCCCTCTCTAAATTTAAATTAAATTGTTTGCATATGAATCTTTAATAGAAAGAGAATGTGCACAAAGTGTGTGATAAGTTTTTGTCTTTTGAAGAATTATCAATTGCAAATATGGATACTACTGAGTAGGGATTTTTTGGCGGTTTTTCAGAGTGCCTCCTAAAGACTTTTCTAGGAGGCAACATCGAGCATTCTAAGAATCATATTTTATGCCAAACAGGAAGTACTACTAAGATGTAATCATAATACCCGTCTTCTAACATTAGAAAAGAAATAAAAAAGACGGTAGGCAAAGAAATCTTTTTAGATTTATAGAAAATCCTGGAGATGAGGAATTGAAACGTTATAAACGCACATATGAAATACTACTTCTTACTGCAGCCCAAACATTCAGAATGAAATCATTCAAACATGCTGAATATAGTTACTGAAGAACTGATTACCAAAAAAAATAACGTGATCTGTTTTAAATTGTATACTGATGAAACTATAGACATTTCAAGCACAGAATTTACAGTTTGAGTTAGATGAGACGACTAGTTTTTATAAGATGCACAAACCTCAATAATTCGGAAATCCTTTTAGGTTCATTTAAGTAAATGATTTGTCCGCAAAAATATAACAGAAGAAATAGTACAACATTGTAATGAACTATGTAATGGTATGAATTGATTATTTCCAGCTGAGCGAAAAATTGCCCAGGCCGGGAATCGAACCCGGATACTTGGCTTACAATGCCAATGCTTTAGCTGTTAAGCTATCTGGGCGATAGCCGGCTGGGATTTTTCGCTCAGATAACCTTATTGGTCGCAACATCTGGTCTGTCATTTGAAACAGCTCGCAGAATAAACCGCAGGTAATGGAATTCCATATAACGATGGATACGTAGATATACTATTATTTTTAACACAATCAAACTGATTGGTAAAGTTATCACACGAATTGATTATTTCCAGCTGAGCGAAAAATTGCCCAGGCCGGGAATCGAACCCGGATACTTGGCTTACAAGGCCAATGCTTTACAAGTAAGCCAAGTATCCAGGTTCGATTCCCGGCCTGAGCAATTTTTCGCTCAGCTGGAAATAATCAATTCGTATGATAACTTTACCAATCAGTTTGATTGTGTTAAAAATAATAATATGTAATGGTATGTCTAAATGCGTCATACAGGCATATGACAGGGAAACTAATATGGTTGGACATGTTAGTGGGATCCAATTTACGATTTGTCTGAAGTGTCCCAAAATCAGATACCTCCAATTTGCAGAAAAAATAAAATGCGATGGAACTCTTTTGAGAGACATTTAATTCTACATCAAAACTTAGAAAAACGTCTTCCAAAATTGAAATAAAGATCCTAAGATAAAGATTTAGACGGACTACATACACAAAAATTTAAATTACATCCGCTGAAGAGTAATATAGGGCCACATTCTGCATTTCCTGTTGAAAGTCTGTTTCAAAATTGGAATAAGAAATTCATTTCAAATGAAGACATTTTAACCGTTTTTGAAATATTTATTCAGGATGTGCTTTTCAAATTAGAGTATCTCTCTCAATATTTCGAACATAAGGTGTTAATTTCGTATGAAATTTGAATATGAAGTATGGTACGAGAGATTCCGTAATGTTGATAGAAACACAGAGGTCCTAAAAGTTTTAGAATACTGTAATGCAATTCATTACAGTACAATGAAACACTTGCTGACAGTCTTGGCTACAATTCTAGTAAAAATAGTCAGGGGTGGAAGGTCTTTTACAACAATTATAAAAATTACTCTTTGCTTCGAAATACTATTGGTGATGAGAGACTACCGTTGGTGTTTATGATGGCCAGTTATCTACACGAGGAATATAGGCTCGAAGAGATGTGGTGGTCCCCTTCATGGGAATCGTGGAAAGAGGTCCTAGCTCGTAACAATGCAATTAAATCCCAGATTCAAAGAAAATTATGGCAAACTCCGAACGCTTAGGCTGATGGGCATGATTGGGTTCAAACCCAACATCTACCAACAACAGATGAGAGATTGAGCAGCCTTGCAATGATATTCATTCGTTGGGGCATTACAGTGGATCCTGGTGATGTAATCAGCCTCATGGCTGTGAAGAAGTCACAAAGACTGCTTCGGTAGCACTAGTAAATTTATTGTATCAAGAGTGCTGCATTTATAAGTTTTGTAATTAAAGAATTTGAAATATAAATATAATTTTTACGATTATTTATAATTTGTAACAGTTATTTTTTCTTTGAAAAAAAAAATAATAATATCCGTAGTTAATTTTATCTAAAGATTGATCATTTTAAGACCCCACAACCGCAATGCAAGGCACATGTACGCTAATATTAATCCAGCGTTTTAAATCCATTAAAATTTCTTGCATTTCAATACATATTTTTTAAGTTTCTTACAAAGGTACACGAGGTTCATCGCAAAAATTGTTAGCTTGAGTTTTTTTATTTTCTTTGCAGTTATTTTTCCTTCAAAAGCACTTTCACTTTTCTAACTGATACAGAAAAAGCTCTTAGAAATCAAAAATTGTAATAGAAAGTTTTAAAAAATTAACAATTTTCGGAATGGACAAGTATATTATGCAGAATTATATTGTAGGTTAATCCTTGTTTATTTTTTTTAGATACGCTCAAAATTATGCCTATTACTACTGTTAGATGAAAAAAAAAATTCAAGATTGAGCCTCTCCCGAAAGGAAATCCTGGCTACGGGCCTGGTCAGCACATTTATATAACTGTAAGGTTCGAACCCACAATCGCCTACACTCGCAAGCGATTAGTGACGTGATGTCTTAACCACTCAGCCACGGAGGCCCCAAGTCGGATGTACATGTACATGTTAAATAAACAAACTTGGTACTAAAGTGCCCATAAAAGAAAGTAACAACATGCACCGAGAACACTTTCACAGATTCAAAGTTTTTGTACAATCTATGGCAACCCACACTATACAGTTTGACGATACTCGCTTGGATGTATTAGACAAATAAACCAACACGTAATTGTAGATTCGTCAAGCGGTGGATCGCAAAGTTTTCTTCCAAAATCCTTTTAAGGAATCAAATGTTCTTACCCGCATGTATCCTCTATGTACAATTAAGGCATCCCATATGATATCATCTACTTTTAGAACGAAGACGGGATGTGACAAAACAGTTCTAATCAGTAAAAATTGGTTAGTAGGATATAAATAACTTCTATGTGATGAGCATTTCAATAATGAAACAATGGTCACAACTGAATTTAAGCAATTTCAAATATAAAAAAATATATTTTACCCCACAAGCATCTTTGCCTCCTTCCTTGAATGCAGCACATATAAAGAGGTCTTTGATTATACCACGGGGAAACTGGCGTCGGTAAGCTTGTACAAGTCTCTGTCGAACTGTTTGTTGACATTCCTCATTTGACACTACTGGCAATTGAGTCAGATACTGTAAGTGAATTTTATGCCCGCCACCTAAATAAAAAATTTAAAATGCGTTAAGTGAAAATTAAAAAAATATATATTTATATGTATACAAGTATTATTAAAATAGTAGAAAAAAATCTCGAAAACTAATAAAAATTTTAAAATTCTAACAGTACTTTTGAAATTCGCGGATTAATATGGATTTTTAATATTAATTTCACACTAAATGATACATACTTTATGAAAAATAGTTGTAAAACACAATCAGTCATTTAGTCAGTCATTTCATAAATTTGTTTCATAAACTCGTTTCATAAATTTGTTTCATAAACTCGTTTCATAAATTCATTTCATTAAGATTTTATACATATAGGATAGATATATCCGAGTTCCCCACACTCTCAAAAAAACTTCCGTATTTTTACAGAAAATGCACTGGCAGCACTGCTGCCAGAAATTGTCTGTAGATTGACGATTTTCCGTTTATTTTTTTCTCCGTCAAAAGAGGAAAAATATCCGTCACTTGAAAAAAATCAATGCGGAAGAGGCGGGGATCGAACTCACGATCCCAGGATTTCAAGACCAACGCTCATCTCCAGCGTCACGATCGCTCATGAAGATTTTGCTTTAAAATAGAACTGTTCATTTTATATGGGTGTGGTTTGGTGTATTTCGTTAAAAAGCTTTTAATTTTGCAGTTAATCTCGGAAAGATTTCATCTTTAATGAAACTGTGGCTGTTTTTTTTTTACGTTTAGTATCAATATGGTATAAAAATGTGAATTTTAAATATATTACGTAGATTGTTAGAGAAAAAACATGGATGTTTTATTTTTATTCGATAAGATTTTTTTTTAATAATATCAATTTTTTTTTTTTTTTTTGGATTTCATTTTTTAATTAAAATATTTTTTAAATGTCTTCACTTAAAGTATATTTTATATGCGAATATTTATCATAGAAATAACTTGGTATATTGAACTTTATTCAACTTATCCAACTTTGAATAACAGATTGTGAGAATTTTTGAACGAATAAAGAAAGTAATTGTTATTTATTTTTAAATTCGAAAACATTTTTGTCTTTTAAAACTAAATTAGACATTTTAATCGATAGAATATTTTTGTTTTTCATTTTAAAAATAAATTCGAATTTATTACTATCAGACCCAATGCGCATGCGTGCTAGATATAAACGGAATCGTTTCCTCATTTTTCGACTTTCGGAATGAACTCACAGAACATATACGTTTTCTGGAAGAACAGAAGTTATTTGTGAAAAAATAACGATAACTTAGTGTATATTGACGAATTTTTCTGACAGTGCATGTAAGTAACAAGTCTCGTATGCTTTTCGCAGCTTTTGAATAAAAGTTGTAAATTATGATACGGAGAGACTAGACTATACACAGAAGGTGTTTTTTGGAAGTACTAACATGATACCTACATGGCAGATTTTCAGCTAAAGATATAACAAAATACTTTTTCATCACTATTTATAGAAAAATAATAGTTGAGTCTGCTGAACTCACACGAAAATTCTGCTGAGCAAGTTACAATTCTGGCATGACATAAAAATTAATGATCTTGCTCCATTTTTCGATGATGCTAGGTACATTTGTTACAAAAAAAAAAAAAAAAAAAAAAAAAAAAAAAAAGTCTGAGTCGGACTATCTCTATGCACTTATTACTGTTATTAAGCGTTGGCTGCGTTCCACAATCTCAACTGATGAAAATGAGATAAATCAACAGTAATATTTCTATGCAGAAGAAAAAAACAGACTACGCGTTTTATTTATCCCTATGCAGAGGTAAAAAGGCCAGAATATTTAGCATTCACTTCAGAACAGCTGAAACACAGTAAAGCGCCGATTATCCGGACGCCGATTAACCAAATTGTCCAATTAACCGGATCAACCAAGAATCATATTTTTTTCCCCCAACCCTCTCAAAAATTTCTGAAGTGAAACTTTTTCAGGTGTGGTAGGGTAAATTTGGTTGGATGTCATGAAAGTTAACCGTTGAATAACCATTTCTTAATCCTGAAATAAAATCACTAACAAATGCAGAGAAAGCAATGCATAAAATTAACTGTTTCTAGAACCTAAAAAATTTCCCTTTTAACACAGTCCCACGCAATAGAAGGAATGTCCTCTGTGAAACAAAAGACAATAAAGAATTTCTTTTCCCTGTCAAATATGAATTTTTTTTTTTTTTTTTTTTTTTTTTTTTTTTTTTTTTTTTTTTTTTTTACTTATGTACTGTACAGTCTATGTATATATGCAAATAATAATTTCTGTGTGTACTTCTGAGCAGAACTATGTACTAATTTTGTAGAAAATGAAATTTAAAAGAATTAAAAAAAAAATAACATCTAAATACGCCGTTTGTAATATCCTATGATGTGCACTGCTACAATTGCCAGTCCTAAGCCTGTGCAAAATAAATGTGAATGGAAGTTACCCGAAAAACATTGCCATAGGTGTTTTTTAAAGTTGTCCAATTATCCGGATTTTTCATTAACCGGATCGGCCTCGGTCCCTACCGATTCGAATAATCTACACTCTTACTGTATATGCAAGTAAGAACAAAATAAAAGGGGTTACCTTTTTCATCAAGGTTTATTTTTGCTACCACCTGTTGACCTTTTTAGAAGCTGAACAGTATTAATTTTATCTCTATGTAATATGACTTAATTTTTTTTATTACAATAGGTGTGTGCAAATAAAACAAAAAATAAACGAAATTAATATTCGAGACTGTGCTTGACATTAGCTTTACAAAACTAAAAATCGATTTAAAAATTAAATATTAAATCAACTTTACAATCAAGTGGTACAAACTTGAGCTTTATCAGGGCATGGACAGTGAATACATCATATATATGAAAAACTGATTTATTTATCATTATTTACTTACAGGATGTCCAGCAAATAACACCCTGATTTCAAATTTAAATTTCTCAAAAACAAAAATCGATAGAACTATGCGGTAAACGGTTTCTTTATTAGGTAAGCTGTAAAAATGTTATACAGAAGTTTCGAAGGGTGGATATTTTGAAAAGATTATGTTCTGATTGCAAAGAATGCTCGACTTGACGTTTTTCTTACTTTAGATTGCTTGTAGAAAACGAGTTTTTCGGGGTACTTAGCCATATTTTTAGAACTAAATTTTCGAAATTTTTGAAATTCCAAAAATTTTGTTCCAAAAAACTTTAAAATATGGTGTTGTCCACCCAAAATCTCATTCAAACCAAGCAATTTAAACCAAGAAAAATGTTAAGTTAAACATTCTTTGCAATCAGAACATAATCTTTTCAAAATATCCACCCTTCGAAACTTCTGTATAACATTTTTACAACTTTCCTAATAATCAAACCGATTACCGCATAAATAATATATAATAAATAATTTTTTTATTATTTCTTTATTATTATTTTTTTAATACTTAAAAAATACGTTAGCTTTTTATTATTAAAACAGAATTAAATTGAGAAATAGTCTAGCAAATTGTTTAAAAAACATCAACTCAGTATAAGGTTTTAAATTTTGCTGGTAGATGGCACCACTAAACTCTACTGTTTTCGGAAAATTGACAAAAATAACAGAACACTTCCGTTATTTAACGGGATTAGTGACTCCAAAATGTCAAATATCAAAATTCTTCTTTTTTTTTTTTTTTTTTTTTTTTTTCGGAAAAATGAAACTATTCCGTAATTTTGAGGGAAAAGTTTGTGTATATTAACGGATATTTTTTACAGTGTATATCTCTAATAAAGGATAAGTCGAATTTAGCAGTTGTGGAACAGTAGTAGAACTACAGTACAAAACCTGTAATATATATATATATATATATATATATATATATATATTCGAGTATTTGGCGCGAAAAGACGAAAGCGTCGAGTGATTTGGCGAGCCGTATTTTTCCTTACCAAAAGATAACGATTTCAATGCTTCTGAAAACTACTTGTTACTTAATTTTTAGAATGTGTGCATAAATGGTATTTAGTGAATTTAAACTAAAAAAATTACAGAGTTTAATACATACATTTTTTGTATTATATGTTTATGTTGCTTTTTTATGTAGTTATTTAATTTTATCACTGTAAAAATAATTTTATATAAAAAAAATTCAGATTGAAAAACATATTTTCATATATTTAAAGCGTACTCCAAAATAAAGACCAGATGAAGAATGCTGCAGTTATACATTTCAATATCGCAGAAGTTTTTGTTTCCATAGCAATAAAATTAAATCGAAAGTGCTCAATTGGACTTAATTTCGAGATCGGAACAATTTAAATTAATTTAAGTTTTGTTTTAATTCTTAAAATTTCATAGTAAACTTTCATTATAAATATATACAGCCGGCTCTCGTTAATTCGAAATCGGATAAATCGAAATCTTCGTTTAATTCGAACTAAACATGAAGTCCCTAAATTGTCAATAGCAGAATAACGTTAAAATTTTTCATTTATTCGAATTCATTTTCTCTTGATTTCGTTTAATTCGAACTAACGAGATTCCAGTTTTTCATTTTTCCCTACTTTCTCCCAGACTTCCGATCCTTGAAATAATTTTCTTTCATTTTTGTCAGATTGCTCTGGACTAGTATACATATAAGCTCATGCGTTTGATATCTACTTTCTTAGTGCCCGGTCTCTCCATCAATGACCACTTCTACCCTTTCTTCCATTGTGCTTGTTTTTATCTCTTAATTTATTTATGAATTTATATCTCTTAATTTAATATTAAGTCATATTCTAATCATAACTGTCAAAATAAATTTAAAAAGTACTATAACATCAATTCCTTTGTAATAGCAGCCCTTTAAACATGTTTTCTTCTCATATTTCCCGTAATTCGAACATTTCTTGCAGTCCCAATGAGTTCGAATTAATGAGAGCCGACTGTATATGACAAAACTATAATTGAAACAAACTAAAATAGACAAAATGAAAGTTTTTTAAATTAAATTTATTTAAACAATTCAACATGAAACATTTTTATATTAAAGAGTCTTTACGTAAAAAGGTATTTTTTGAAATTTTATTCCATCGCCAATCAGTGATTAATCGTCAAATAACGAATTTTCATTATTTTTTTACAAACACCCAATCAAGTATTCGTGTTTTTTTTAATTATATATATATATATATATTTGTCATGAAAAGAACATTCTACATATTCAGATTTTTCGAAGTACGTCCGTACGGAAGTCTTCCATGCAAACAAAAATTTCTGCTCTAAAAAGACGAAATTAAAAGATTAAAAATTCTGTAAAAGAGCTCATTCCGAACTATATTTCAAATCATTTTTACATTTCATTTTGTACATTTTATAACTATACTTCACATCATTTTGTAGATTTCAAGGAATATTATTATTCCTATTATTATTATTATTATTATTATTATTATTATTATTATTATTATTATTATTATTATTATTATTATTAATTCATACCATTTTTGTCTGCTCCCCATCCAGCAACTGTCGTCCCTGTACCGGTCAAATCCATTCTGCTCACTTCTTCATCGGGCAGGCAAACGGGATTGAAGTTCCGGAAATTTACGTCTCGGTCAAGAGTCAGAATTGCAATGTCGTCATAAAACTGTCCCCGTGTATAGCCAGCAGGAATTGCGATCCGGGTGATGCGATACTCATCGGCTTCATTTTGGTTGATGCTGCCAATGCGAGCTCTATAACGGTCAGTACTGGCAAATGAAGCACAGAGTCAGTTTTCTTGCATTATTTTCAAGACAAAGCTTAGAGAAAAATAATATTAGACAACTAATTAACAGTTTATTGTAACATGGAAGTCTAGTTAATATTGACAAATATCTTCCTAATTTTTAAATTACATTTATGACGAATGCTCAACACTTTATATGTTATCTTCCTATCCACTTACTTTTATTTTTTATTCGAAAAATATCAAGTAATGTAAATTAAATGAAATCAATAAATTATACCCACCGTTTTCCTATTATATATGAGGGGTCAATTTCAAATCTTGGCATATCTAAAATTTTAAAAAAATCGAGTTTTTTCTATCTGTTTATTACATTGGTGAACATTCATCAAAAAACACTACAATCCGAAAAAAAAAAAAAAAAAAAAAAAAAAGCTACTGTATTTACTTGTGTATACCGCGTACCGCATACTTAACAGAAAAAAAAATGGTGATTTTTTAAAATCTCGTATATAACGGTACCGTAAATTTGATATGCAAATAAATGAATTTCAGTAAAAAAAGTTGAGACAAACACATCATTAGGCCAAAAACAATACGAAAATACATTTATAGACTTCGGGTAGGGAGTGAATGACGGAGGCCAGCAGTGAGTGACGGCAGTGAGAATTTTCTAAATAGCGTTTATATCTATATCTATATATATATATATATATATATATAAAGGCCAAACGTATCTGTGCGTAACGCATACGTCATTTTTCGAATGGCAACACTTTCTGATGAAATTTCGCTTTTGCAATTTTCATTACTGCAATTTTTTTAATTCCTAGACATCGCACATTTTCAACCTTTGCATCGTTGTGTAGGGAAAAATATGTACTTTCAAATGCAATTTGTTTGAAAACTGTATCTTAATTTGTTTTTGAGATATTAATTTTTTCGTAGTTTTTAATTTAATTTTTCCGGAGGTGGCAACTTGAATATACCATTTCTGTGCAAAGTAAAGGAAAAATAGCCATAAAGTAAAAAGAAGAAATTGAGAGAACTTATGGTGGCTGGAAGTGGTGCAAAAAAATGTAACATTAAACCCAAACACAACCGCGTGTTTTCGCAAAAAAAAAGGAAACTTTCAATGACAAGTCTGTGGAAACTCTTACTACTATAGTTTTTAGTTTATAATAAAATAAAATGCTACTTTAGAATGCTTAAATTTAAGTAGATCATTTTTATTTAGAGAAAAAATGCGCGGCTGATGTCAAAGGATTTAGTACCTGTTCAGTGAGATTCTTTTTTCTTTTTTTCCCCCTCCGGGTTGAATTTTTTTTTTTTTTTTTTTTTTTTTTTTTTTTGGCCAAGTTAGACAAGCACAGATGATTTTGGCAATAATTCCAGGTTTACAGTAATGTCCGGTTCCCCAAATTTTTGTCCAATTATTTAAGACATTCAATTATAATTATATTAAAATGACATTATTCGCTTAATGTAACTTTTTATAAATTTCAGTTAAACTTTCTAGAGCAGACGATTTTTTAGTTCTTTTTGTTACCTGTCATTTTACCTGAAAGAAAATGCAAAACAAAATTTTTTAATTTTTCGGTACTACTCTGTTATTCCGTCGACCGATTTCGCCAAATTATACAAATCGCCAAACTAAAAGCCAAATTATACATATTGACGTAATTTTTATTTTAAATAATAAAAAAGCAAATAATTAGTAGAATATTAATAAAAATACAAATGAAAAGTCGAAATAAGAATTTCTTAATGACGTTTTAAACACGTGTATCGTATTTTAATGTCATTGAATTAACATTCACGATCATCCATTATTGGTCTTTAATCTTATTATTTTGGCGATAGTATTTTGGTCGACAGGATAACAGAGTAGTAATTATTTTTCTTTCTTTTTGGAATAATTATATATATTTTTTTATTTTATTCCTTTTTTACTTTAATTTTAGAACCATTTTTACTTTTGAAATATATTTTCAGAACAGAAAAAAAGGTATATTTTTCACATAGAAAATTGATCTGAAATAGAAAAATAACAATGTAAATGACGAAATCAGATTTCATAATTCGCTAATATCCAATGTTAAAAATGTAATTGAAAATTTGTTTTGGCATGATTTGTAAAAATGAGGGTTTGCGTATTTCACGGAAAATACGGCATCTTCTTTGACGTTGAAGTGACGGAGTGCAATTGTTTGTGTATTTTAATGTTTATTCTTTTAATTTGTGTTGTGTATTTTAATTTATATAGCGAATTTTAAATTTGTCATAGAGTTAACTTTGAAGCAAACTTTTTTGAAAAAATGTACGTGCAGTCATTTCTTTACTTTTAACATTTTAGTATGCGCGTAAGATTTTTCGGTATTTCGTGGTTATGCCGTCGACCAAAAAACTATCACAAAATCATAAGATTAAATGCGAATAATGGATGATTATTAAACACGATACACATGTTTAAAATGTCATCAAGTGATTTTTAATACCACTTTTTATTTGTATTTTTATTCATGTTTTACTAATTTATTTATTTTTTTCCGTTATTTAAAATAAAAATTATGTCAACATATATAACTTGACTATTAGGTAGGCGATTTTTTTAACTTGACGAAAATGGTTGACGGGATAATCAAGTAGTACCGATTTTTCATATGCGCAAAATCTATATTGTAACGAACAAATGTGTCCGTGTGTCACATAAGCACTGACGTTATTTTGCGAATGACAACATTTCAGGATAAAATGACTTTTTGCAACTTTTGTTGCTGCAATTTTTTAATCTTCTAAACGTCGCACTTTTTCAATTTTTATTTCGTCATACAGGAAAAAAAAGCTACTTTCAAATACAATTTGTTTGAAACTGTATTTCATTTGACTCATATATTACGAGCTTATATTTTTCAAGCATTTTTAAAAAAATCTCTATTACGTATCTCCATTAAGAAATAATGACACACAATTTACTCATAAATCTATAAATATTGTTTCTGATAATTTTCCATTATAAAATTAAAATTGCATGAGTAATAAAATAAGAGAATGGCTTAAAACGCATATTAAATTATTAAAATTTACGAATTCAACATGTAGTCAAACAACTTAAAATTTTACACAACCAAATAATAAAAAACATACTTTGAAAATACTTTGAGTTTGTTTGAAAACTGTATTTCAATTTACTGATTGGCTGTGGTTTTAAAAAAATCAGGTCCGAGTTATTTTTAAGTTTATCTCTTACCGAGTGAAACTCGATTACGATAGATTATTCTATTTGTCCTTAGAAAAATATAGAGTTCGAGATTTGTTTCTGGCTAATATACTATAGCAAAATTAAAATTTCTTTTATAAGTAATAAAATTAAATAAATAAATAAATACAAATTTAATAGACATGTAATTGAAATGCGTGCTCAAAGCACTGAAATGACCAGAAACAAAATTGCTGCCATAACGAAATCTTTGGCTAATAACTTCTGGCATGCGTCTAATACGGAATCGTGACTTTTGATAAACTTTATTGCTTTATTTATTCCATAATTACTATTTTTCATTTAACCCTTTAGCCTAACCATGTTTTTCCGCTATGTAATATTTTAATTTAAGCACTGATTTAATATAATATTGAGATTAATGTTAATTTTTTGAATTGTGTAAAAAAAATGTAAAGTTATCAAATACAAATCTTCATACCAATACTTTTCAGAGTTATTATTTTATGAATGAAACATGAATGAAAAAAATCCGCAAGACACTTAACCCTTTGAGGGAAAAAAGCACTTCAATTTTTAAAGTGCTGAAATGATTGATTGACACTATAATTTAAAAACAAATTTGTTTCAAAATATTTAAAAGCGTTTCTTCACGTATTTGAGAAAAATAAAATTGCTATTTCAAATTACTAGCGTCAATGTGGCGTTTTGCAATTAAAATTAAGTGGGATATATTTTAACCCATCCCTTTTATAGGGTTAAAGAGTTAAAAATGCTTTTTTGAGTTAGTTAGCAATCTAAAACGCATATTACATGTAGAAAATTCATTAAAGTTTTCATTAAAAAAAAAAAATGGTTTTTATCTTTGTTGTGTAGCACCGGGAAGCCCGGGTTCGATCTACTAGTAATGTTAATGGATAAAAAAAAGTACAAGGAGTGAAATAAAGATGCAGTGATACTTCAATTAAGTAAGATTTTCCGAGGGATTATGTCTTCTTTGAATACATTTTTTGATTCATATGTATGTTGTGTGATTACATCCAGCAGTAAAAAAATTATTCCGTGTATAACGCGCACCTAGGACTTTTGCCCTTTTTTTACTTACCCATCATACGTAGTATAGGGTAAGTCTTGCAATCGTTTTGAAAATCGAAAAATTTTTTTTGACGGATTTACACGTTTTAGATAGTGGAGATTCCGAAAAACATATTTTTAGAAAAAAAATTTTGCCGTCCGTCTGTCTGTCTGTCCGTCCGTCTGTCTGTCTGTCTGTAAACGCTCTATCTCTCGAACAAATTGAGATAGAGACTTGAAATTTTGTATGTGGTTAGTATGTAAGAATGGGACGAAGCCTATTTAATATCAGCAACCTCGATTATCCGGAACTATTTTTTTCGGACCCTCGAAAAATTCGTTCTGATGAAAGGTATATAAAAATTTTAAAATTTTTTTGTTTCAAGGAATGGACGTAAAAGGCAATAAAATAACACATATTTTGCATATAGATCGAAGTCGATCGGATTATTAGTTGCTGAGATATTTGTAATCCTGTTTTCCACATTCTTCGATTTTTCATGACCCTGTATTTCATTCAAATTTCAATTCAGAGGTATATTTTAATTGGAAATGAGACGCTTAATCCAACACAGTTAATTGTTAGTTAATAGAATTATTATTTTTGGAGTTATAAAGATGTTTCTTTTACGCAGTTTGGTACTACTTGAGTAGTTTGGCGTTTTATATAATTTGTCGAAATTGATACATTAGCAGTTCTTTAATATAGCATTACTATGTATATTAACAATATTTAAATTTTGTTTATGAATTGCAATGCATTGTATAAATAGTTTTCACATGTTTTATTTTCATATACATATCCATGATGGGTAAGTATTACGGTGGCCCCCAACGACTAGTTTTTTTTGTGCGCGTTATACACAAGTAAATACGGTAATTTTATGGTGTAATTCTGGCACTGTAGAATATTGCTTTACAATGAAAGACAATGAATACAATGCGAAGTTTATCGCTTTTCCCAAAATCTGATTTTCGGAATAAGGTGAATCGCGTCCTCTTACAGTGCGGCGAAAAAGTTTAAGCACAACGAAAATATATCTATCTACTTCTACTATAGTCTGGCTCAGACAAGAAAAACCCTGAGTAGATTTTCTGCTTTCGGAGGTTCCAAAACTTGTAGGGAAGGAGCTTCGTCTATATGAGGGGAAGGAGAGAAAAGGCTATAGTTCTGGGAATGACCGATGCAAAGGGAGAAAAAGAATTGACAAACTTCTTTAAAATAAGGTCGACTAGCCAGGTTACCCTGACAAAAGGATGAGCCAAAATTCGTTCCACGGTTTTTTTTTATCTCAGCCAGACAGTATACTATAAAGGCCAAACGTATCTGTGCATACGCATACGCCATTCTACGAATGGCAACACTTTTACATTTCAAATAAAATTTCGGTTTTGCAATTTTTGCAACTGCAAATTTTAGGTAGATTTCGTATGAAATACTACCTATTGCATTCGCACCAGTTTATCTATCTATCTATCTATCTATCTATCTATCTATATATATATAAATATATATATATATATATATATATAAATATATATATATATATATATATATATCGCTTTTTTATGGACACGATAACTTCTATAATTCTTCACCAATCTCCACCAAACTGGTACATAAAATCGAAGGGGATAAAATCTCGGCTAAGTTCGTTAATGGGCAAAATCGGACCAAGGGGGTCGAAATAGGGAGCGTTTTTGTGAAAACAGAAAAAAAAACCCATAACTTCTTAGTGTAAATAGATATCGAATCAGTTTAAAGTTTATATTGCTTCTAAGTAATGGGCCAAACATTTATGCATGATAGATTTTTGATAAAGTTAAAAATGGGCTCAAGAGGCGAAAAAAATAGGGTTTTTGGGAGATAAAAAATCATAACTTTGTCAATTCTCAAGATATCAAATCCATCTAATTTTTTTATAAATATTCTCAAAATTATCTAATACTTTTATATTTGCAAGATTTTGATAGAACTAACTCTTACCAGTAACAAAAAATTAAAAACGAAAATAAAAAGGGGTTTGGAAGAAGAAAAAAATCCATAACTTTGTCAATTCTTAAATTATCAAATCCAATTAAATTTATTTTACATCTTCTCAATAATATCTACAACTTTTGTATTGACAAGTTTTTCATAGGATCCATTCGTATAGCAAAAATAAATTAAACAAAAATTGGAGTTGGAGAAAAAACCTCTAATCCAAACTGATTACATTCTGAATCGTTTTTTAAATTCATTTTTTATTTTAAACGCATCCAAATAGCAGATCCTCTTATTTAGGAACTATATAATGTGAAACATTGGCCAGAGTTTTGATAAAGACAGAATATATTTAAAAAAAGGCTGCCAAAAAGGGTATTTTGAACAAAATTTCCCGAAGTGACCGTGATAGGAAATTTGAGGAAGTGTTCAAATAACAAATTGCGTTCTTTCCGACTCATTTTCAAATCCATTTTTACTCTCAAACGCATCCAGTTTACAAGTCCTCTTATTTAGGAACTCTATAATATGACGCATTGGTCAGTTTTTTGATAAAGACAAAATATATTTTAAAAAAAAGGCTGCCAAAAAGGGTCTTTTGAACAGAATTTCGCGAAGTTATCGTGATTGAAAATTTGAGGAAACATTGAAATAACAAATTGCGTTTTTTCTGACTCATTTTTAAGTTCCGTTTTGCTCTCAAACGCATCCAATTGACAGGTTCTTTTATATAGGAGCTGTGTAATGTCTTGCATTGTTCAGTTTTGATAAAGGCTGAATATATTTTTAAAAATGCTGTCAAAGGGGGGCACTCGCGCAAAATTTCCCGAAGCTATCATGATTAAGAATTGAGGTTGTATTCAAAATTGGTTATTTTATAACTCATTTTTAAAATGAATTATGCTCTCAAATGCATTCAATTGACAGTCATTTGTTATTTAGGAACTATATAATGTGCCGTATTAGTCGATTTTTTTAATAAAGTCAGAATTATTTCAAAATATGTTGTCAAAATGGGCATTTGATCCGAATTTAGCTTAAGATGATTCTGATAAAACCAGTTCTTACAGAAAAATGAAATTAAAAATTTTTCAAAAGAGGACAAATAAAGTTGTTAAACTGGGTTTATTTGTAATCAAATTTATTTTTTGTTGTTGAAATGAGCACTCTTCGAAATCTACCTCCGCTTATAGGCCAAGCCGACAGGGATTTTTTTAAACTTCTAAATATTCTACGTTTTCAATTTTTACATCGACGTATAGAGCAAAAAATGTACTTTTAAATGCAATTTATTTGAAAACTGTATTTTAACTTATTTTTGAGATATTAATTTTTTTGTAGTTTTCAATACCATTTTTGTGACCCTGGCAACGGAAGTACTCCATTTCTATTAAAAATAAAGGCATTGCCAACTAGATATATAACGGCCTGCGCATTTCGCTAAAAACCGCCGAAAAAGTGAACCTGGACTCAGCTTCAAATCCTAAACCATTTCACTGGATCAAGTGGCACAAACCCTGCCCAAATTAGCATTGTATAAGCTGATTTCCGTTCTGATCACATAGTCATTGTTTTGGCTCAGATTTTGCATGATTGGTCAAAATAAATCGGGCAAGGTATCAGAGTCCTCTGGTGGGAGACTTCATACATTAACCTCAAATAAATGGGCCGTATAGATCTAGTTGGCCATGATAAAGGGAGGGAAAATCAGATTTGCTGCATCTTTTTAATGTTGCCAATTTCTCATAAAAAATGAAAAGTTTTCACATTTAATACGTTAGCAAGTATGATATGTTATAAGAAATACGTTACGTTACGTTCTAATATGAAGCATATTTCTAATCATCTTCATATCTAATATGAAGCCTCTTTGTTGCAATTGCGCCAATGTGGTACGTATATAACATCTGAGCCTAATTCTTTAGCAGAATCTTCTAATTTGGAAAAAAATTGAGCAATTAAAATAAATTATGAATAAAATGAATATGATTTAATGCTTATAATGCATTTAAGGAAGACCAAATTGATCTCTAAAGGCGGTTAGTTAATTTAAAACACACATGTAAATACCGATGCTGGGTTTGTGTGTGTCTCATGTTATGCCGAAGAATTTTGTGCTCATGAAGATTATTCCATCTTGTGCTGTAGTTCCACGCTCCAGCCTTACTAACATATATGAGTACGAGATGCGAGGTCGTCCTCGTAGCTTAAATGGTAGAGCACTTGGAGCGCTATTCCAAAGGTTCCGGGTTCGATTCCCGGCTTGGACATTTTTCACCTGTTGGTCTACAATTAGTTATCAATGAGATAATATACGTAATAAATATTCAATAGATTAGTGTTTTCTTAGAAATGGATCGTTATTTTTAGAATACAAATGTACCATATTACTTAATTAAGTAAAATAACTTGTGAAGTATGAACTTACTCCGATGTTCCGAAGCAATGGGCTGCCGATATGACATGTCTACTGTCGATAAGGAATCCGGTACACCAAGGTGTGTAGGTGCCTGTCGACTCTCTAATTCTGATGGCCGTCTACACTAAACAAAATTAATTTTTTTAATACACAAAATGCAAGCAAACAACACAATACAAAAAAAAAAAAAAAAAAAAAAAAAAAAAATTGCATTTTAGATGTTTTTTGGTTTTTTGAATTCCTAAATTAATTTTGAAAATATAAAATACCAGAAAATGATATTTAATTGATAAACACAATAACCGTCATTTTACAGGAATGATGAAGTGTGTTCAAATGATGAATTTATAATAAAATGTATTAAATGTAAGAAATGATACTTCATACAGTAAATGCATGAAAAATCTTTTATCTGTAATTGAAATTATAAACATAATAAAAAAATAAAACTATAAAAATAACCAAATTAATTTATAATTCATAAGATGCAAAAGAAAAGTACTTTTTTCACAAAAGAAAAGTTTTTCACAAAGCCAGTCTATAAAGGACTTTGTTACACTTATGATTCTAAATACCTTGGTTGGTACATGTTGGATGGTGACTTCAAGATACATAAAGTGTTTATTTTTTGCACCACTTTTTCTAAAAAGTAATCTTTGCAGAATTATTCAATTAAATTAAACGAAGATAACTAATTGAAAATAATAGTACCATAAAAATAAAATAAAAAATTTCGAGCCCCACATCTCCTACTGCCGATTCTGGAGAATAAGCTAGTAGGAACGACATAGATTGATAAATACTGAGTGATAATATAATGATATCAATAAAAACTAGTCAGATGTGGCAATCCCAAAACTTTCTTCTATATTATGCATGTTAATACTTCCCGAAAAATGCAGCATAACAGCGCCACCGGTTAAGTGAGTTAAACCAAAATCTAGTCAGCAACAACTTACGTTCACTTCTAACTGGAATCTGATGTTTGATGAAAATCCGTGCATTAGTTTTTGAGATAGAGCTATTGCAAAATCTTTTTAAAAAGTCTGCATGAAAGCACTAGATGTTAGGCAACATACACCAAAAACTAATCAGATTTTTTAGCAGATATTAACTGAATCTGAAGTCTGAGGAAAAACCATGAAATGCATTTATTACGAAATCGTGAAAAATGCAGTATGGCATAGCTATCTGTAAGGCGATTTACATCAAAAACTAAATATCACTAATCACTAATCTGTATATCAGGGACTAACTCAATCTGAAGTTTTAGAAAATTCTGCGCACTAATTCTAGAGATAGAGCTATTGCTATAATCACGAATAATGCACAATGGCAGCGCCACCTGTTGAGCGATTTGCATCAAAACGTAATCAGCACCATGTTATATCAAGTACTAACTAAGTCTAATGTTTCATGATAGTCAATGCACTTGTTCTTGAGATATGGCTATTGTGGAAATTGTGAATAATGCAGCATAGTAGCGTCACCTGATGTATGACATACATCAAAAGCTAATCAGATCTAGTTTATATCAAAGTCTAACAGAATCTAAAGTTTTGTGAAATTCCGTGCATTAGTTCTTGACATTGAGCGCCCACAAAAATTTTGTCGCTAATGCATAAACTGACAGACTCGAAGACTCACAGATAGACATTTTGTAAAAAGATGTTTTTCAGGTTCTCTAACCCCCAAAACGTGTAAATCTATCGAAAACCGGATTTCAAAATTTTTTAAGAATCTAGTACTTTTTTCTTGTAAAGATAGAAGAAAATAATAAAGATATAAATTAAATAATATGCTACAAACAACGAATACCTTATGGTGTTTGTTGCTGCTGAATAAATGTACCATTATTTTTAAAAATACAGCTATGATGTAGGAACAAATTAGTTAAATATCTGTAATAATAAAGTCAGTATTATCCGGTAAATGTAAAGATGTGTAATATTTTATCTATAAAATAAGAGATGTCTGTCTGCCTGACAGCCTGACCACGGATAACGACGAAATTATAACACCCAAGTGTCTGAAATTTTTGCCATATGTGGATGTTAACACCGGAAAGTGCACTTCACATCCGCCGGATTTTTAATTTTTTTTTAATTAAAATTTACTGGATAAGAGGATATTTGCGGCTCGCCACACTGTTAAGAATTTGAAACTTTTATTGTATCGTCACTCCACCGTTTTATAGAAAACGATTACTTTACTGTATTATGGAGCATTCTCATTAGTCAAAATAGAGATTTCTACAAAAGTGGTGGAGTAACGATGCAGCAGAAATTTAAAATTTTTAACAGTGCACTAACAAGCGGCAACGAAGCAGCCAGCCAATGAGACCAGGCGGTAAATATGGGATTTAACGACTGCATTTCATAGTTGAATGCTAGGAACAAATTTCACACGGATTTGTTAGTTTTTCCTGTTTTGATGATTTTATTTTTCCCGATTGATTTACAATCGATCTTCAAAATCCATCCATGGCGCCATCCAAAAAAGAATTAAGTTAGGTAATTACCCCTTTTATATATTTTTAAGTTTTGTCCAGGTATGCAGCGCACATCAGATTTTGTATGGAGTACGTCTCATTGAAGAAAGGAATTTTAAAATACTAATTCAATTATTGCATTATTTTTTGGGGTTCAAAACAATAAAAATCAACGACTTTTTTTCTTTATCCTCCCAAAACATGGTTTTCGTAACAGAAATACATACCTGTTTTCACTCAGATAAAATTTATAATATTCTAAAATGTAAAATATTTTTCAAATAAATTTAATATTTTTTAATTTTAGTATGAATAAAGATTTTAAGTATTCGCAATTTGTTTGTAAACATCTATGGTCCCGGGTAACGTCGGGCAGATCAGCTAGTATTCTATAAAAATGCATTGATAATTTCATGTAAATCCGCTAAAATAATATTGAATAAGGTATGAAGTCATATGTCACAATATTGTTTATGTTTGTTAATGCCTGTATTTTATTACGTAAAAATCCAAATCAGGGCAATAATTGTCGCCTTTTTTACTATCTTCTATATATCTGCAAGAAGAAAATAAAATCTACAAGAAGCAAATTTTTGATTTTTGATTTTGAATTGAAAGATTTTGAATATTTTAAAACAATTTCTAACTGCTCTGTGTTTCAAGGGCAAGTAAAAAGACATGAAGAGCACATTTGCTAAACTCAAGATGTGAGGTTTCAAAAGAAAATAGGTAATGGTGTAATGACTTATGAGAAACTGTATAATTAACCATTATTAATTACGCTTAGATTATAGAAAGCTTAAATTGTCAATAGCTAATAATTTTAAAAAATGAAAAATAAAACAAATTAAAAAAGTATGGGTGGAATTTTAGGAGTAAGATGCGAGCTAGTGTATGAACAATTGGAATAAAGGTAACATAATTTAAATATAATTTAAATATGTTTTACTATATTAAGTTCCATTTTCTTATCACAATAATATTTCTTTCAGTTTATGGATTTTTATATTACAGTACATTTAGAGCTATTGGAATGAAATATATTTGAACAATTTTTCAAGTTTCAACTTTATCTTTAAATTTAACAGTCATTTTATTTAAAAATTAAACGAAATCTGTGTTGATATGATCTGCTAAAGATTAGGGTCTATAGTGCGCAACCTTATTCTCTTGACCGTGGCTGAAAGGTGCTGTACAATATATTCCTCAGTCAGTTGGGCAGCTCAAAGCGGGACCCAAGCAAGCTTGGTACTAATTTTATCGATTCTGAAGGAATGAATCTTGCCCAGTTAAGAGTCGAACTCTGAATATATTGGGTGGAAGTCAGACGCGCTGAAACATTATACCACTATGATTCAGTCATTTTATTTACAAAACTATTATTATATATCTATAAATATTAATTTTAGAAATTAAAATTCTTTGAATCTTACCATCCATGGCCACATTCCCTCTGTTGCATTCTGTCCACCCATTATCAGTGGGTTCCGTTGATTTTCGTATATGCTCCGACCACAGTCTGAAAGAGAATGGTGATGAAATTAGTGGCAAAGTAATACATACGAAGAGAACATTTAAAAGAAATGTATTTTTTTCTTTCTTTCTTTAGTTCCCACCAATCCCCACCAGAGAAGGAGCAGTTCCATTCTTAAAACTGGTAAATGGGAGGCATGGATGGAGCTAAGAAGGTATATGAGGAGACATATCAATCTAGCATCATGGTGAGACCTGACGCCGAAAAACCAGTTCTTTCCCCCTCTTTCATATCCGCCATGTTTGACTTTTACCGTAGTTGGCTTGCGCCGCGAAGAGCTTCCTCAATACGACGATCGGTAGCAGACGGGAAAAGGCAGCTTACCCAGGTCAAATATGGCGGCCGCGGCGTTGTAACGGGGGGGTAGGAAAAGCTTCAAGTGACGTCACATATGTCTCCTCCATATACTTTCTTAGCTCCATGATGGGAGGTGTTAGATTCAAACTAGTGTTTCCAGATCCATTTTAACAAAAAGAGGGACAGGGGTAAGAAAATTGAAGACAGGAGTTCCTATAACGGGATATAAAAATACAGTAAATCCTATGAAAACAGAATCTGTCTATACTTGGATTCGCACTATTGTTGCTAAGTCCATTATCAAAAATATGGAACAGTGAATAGAAAATTTGGATCAGGGGATAATATAACAAGACATAAAAAGACAGTAAATCATATACAAACAGAATCTGCTCATTAGATAATTAGCATTAATGTTGCTAGATCCAGTGTCATAAAAATGCGGGACATAGAATAGAAAATTACGGACAGTAACTCCTAAAAAGGGACGTTGAAATTAAATTCTATGAAATCAAAATCCACCTTATTTGCTGAATTCCGACTTGTGTTATCTTGTACACTGTCACAAAAAGACGAGAGAGATAATAGAAAATTTGGGACAGGGGCTTTCATAACAGAATATAAAAAAGAAAATAAATCCTATGAAATCAGAATCTGCTATTAGCTGGATTCGAACTAGTGTTGCCAGATCTATTGTCACAAATAAGCAGGACAGGGATGACAAAGTTGAAGTCAGCCTATAACGGGATATAAAAGTACAGTAAATCCTATGAAAACAGAATCTGTCTACATTTGGATTCGCACTATTTTTGCCAGGTCCATTGTCAAAAATGTGGGACAGAGAATAGAAAATTGGGGACAGAGGCTTCAATGACGGAACATAAAAATACAGTAAATTCTGTGAAAACAAAATTCCCCTATTTGCTGTATTCGGACTACTGTTGCCTCGTTTATTGTCACAAAAATGCAGGACAGATGATAGATAATTGGAAGCAGAATTACTCATAACTGTATATAAAAAGACAGTAAATTCTATAAAAATAGAATCAACCTATTAGCTGGATTGGGATTTTTTTGTTGCGTGTTACATTGTCGCAAAAACACGGGACAGATTCAGACTAAAAACTAGCTCGGTACTAAAAGACAAATAATTTGTACATCATAAAAAATCGCGACTTTTGGGGTCGTAAATAGTAAAGATAATACAGTATTAAAGACTTATACTATGATTTGTGTGTGCAGATAACAACAAAAATAATTGTTAAGACAAAATAAATTCGATTTAAATTGACCGGTACCTTTAAATCCCGTTACTCTCGAGTGAATTAAAAGGCTGCTTTCCTCACGTGAAAACATCGAACGAATTGCAGTACTGATTTCGAAAAGGAAAGTATCCCCATAAAAAAAAAGAAAAACAAACATGCAAATGAAATTGAAAAATTAAAATCTGTCTTTGTAGAGATCGGCTATCTAATAATAATAAAAATTTAAAAAAAACTGAAATGAAAACAGGATATCTATAAAAAATACCCCATAGGATTAACATTGATTAATTTCATATACGACGGAATGACATTTTGAATCAAAGTGATGTTAAAGCGCCCTGAATCTATTTTCAAACAAAAATAGATTTTTCAGTTTGCAAAAGACTGTTACTGATTAAAAGATTAAACAAAATATAAAAAAAAAATTACATATTTTATTTATTTTTGAATAATTTCTTATTGTGTGACGGAATGTCACTTTGTGAACCATGACTCTAACCTGTTACTTAAAACTGGAAACTTTTGTGAATTAAGAAATCATTCAGGTTTTAAATTATTGCGTATTTTAAATAGGATGTATAAACTAGTCGTTGGGGGCCACCGTAATACTTACCCATCATGGATAGGCATATGAAAATAAAACATGTGAAAACTATTTATACAATGCATTGCAATTCCAAAACAAAATTTAAATATTGTTAATATGCATAGTAATGTTCTATTAATGAATTGCTGATGTACCAATTTCCATAAATTATATAAAACGCCAAACTACTCAAGTAATACCAATCTGCGTAAAAGAAACATCCTTATAACTTCAAAAATAATTATAATAGAAACTAACAGTTTACTGCGTTAGATTAAGCGTCTCATTTTCAATTAAAATATACCTCTGAATTGAAATTTGAATGAAATACAGGGTCATGAAAAATCGAAGAATGTGGAAAACAGGATTATAAATATCTCGGCAACTAATAATCCGATCGACTTCGTTCTATATACAAAATGTGTGTTATTTTATTGCCTTTTACGTCCATTCCTTAGAACAAAAAAATTCAAAAATTTTTATATACCTTTCATCAGAACGAATTTTTCGAGAGTCCGAAAAAATAGTTCCGGATAATCGAGGTTGCTGATATTAAATAGGCTTCGTCCCATTCTTACATACTAACTACATACAAAATTTCAAGTCTCTATCTCAATTTGTTCGGGAGATAGAGCGTTTACAGACAGACAGACAGACAGACGGCAAAAAAATTTTTCTAAAAATATGTTTTTCGGAATCTCCACTATCTAAAACGTGTAAATCCGTCATAAATTTTTTTTCGATTTTCAAAACGATTGCAAGACTTACCCTATACTACGTATGATGGGTAAGTAATAGTACGACTGAAGTTATTAACTGTCATTTGACGTGACGGAATGACTGAAAGTTTATTAGATATTCATTTAAAAAATGACTAAACCAATAAATTTAATAATTGTTTTATTATCCAAAATGATCGCAATAAATTACATTGCATAACTATTCACATTTGATAGCTTTTTCGAAAACATACGGAGCACGGTTACCTACCATTTAAAATGCCTGTTGAATACAACACAAGAATTTTTTACATGCATTATTATGAAGAATGTGGCTTTAAGGCTATTAAATATTGTACTACATAAATTCATTTATTGCAAAATAGGCAAAAATTATATCTTTTTTTCCAAATATTCTCCAAGAATACTATTTGAACACAACTGCAAGTTGCAAATAAAATAAAAAGTTGAAAACTAAAACATTAATTTGAAAACTTGGCCTATATTTCAAAACTTAATTCATAAAATAAAAAAGAGGATCAAAATTGACACTTGTATGGAATTGCCCATTAACATTAATATGTTTCGAATGGGTGAAGTAACCTCTTAAGATAACATCTAACATGAAAACTCTTAAGGTATCTAATTTATTGTATCTAATTGCTATTCATTGTATGTTTTGTGTTACTTCAATTGCACTTTCTTTTGTCAATTTTGAATTGTAAATAATTAAAACATTTTTTTTCCTTTTGAAAATCTAATTTAAAATGTTGAGTATGTTTCACCAAATTTATGGTTTACTGTTTTTATGAAAATATTTTTAAATAATTTTTTAAACCACTCTGCGAAATCTATGAAATCGCTTGCCTGCAATAGACGTTGAGCTTCCGCTAGATCCTGATAATGTTCCGATGGGTGATGCTGGAGCTCCTCTAGTTTCTGGCCTCGTAGATGGTGATGATTGATCCCCGTTAGGTGCTACTAGTGGGTCGATACGTGATTCTGGGACCCTGTTAAATCCTGCTGGTGTACTTCTGGGACAACATACTCTTCGATACCGTCCATATCCGGATCCACATGTTTCACCGGCTGACATAAAGTCCCTCCGATTTCTCAATGCATAGCATCGTTGCAAAGGAATACAATTGCAGTCGGATGATTCTGGCCTTGGTCTACTAATTGGAGGTCTAGATGGGTAGTAATCACTTTCGGGCAATCTGCTTCCTATAAAATAAAATGTAAAAGGATATTAAATGCATTTCTTAATTAAAGGTCCTGGTCTAGACATTTTTCGCTTTGTTGGAATAAACCACAACTGTGCTACTCCAACATTGAAGATGTAGTAGACATTTCTTGATGATTCACATATTTTTGTGCACACTGCACACCCAATGAAGGGTTATACCTACCTGTCATATCCCTCATGATCCAAGAGCCGACAGCAAAAAAAACTTTAAGGTATCGAGCACAAGAATTAGAAACCTTTATTTTATTGAAGAGTAGTAAAAGGAGAATCTAATGATTCATGTCTGACGGAATGGAAGTGGTGCATAAACTAAAAATTAATACCACTAAGCAACTGACTCGTAAGTTTATCACTGTGTTTGCCGTACAATCAAAGGTATGAAATGACTATACAAAAAACACACTGATAAATCTACGAATAACCGAGTGGTATTAATTTTTGGCTTATGCACCACTTCGCGTCCGGAGACATGGATCATTAAATGCACTATCACACTCCTAAATAAAATAAAGGTGTTTTCTTCTTGTGCTCGATAACTTAGGTTTTTGTGCTGTCGTCTCTTGGACTATCATTCTTTTACTTGTACAAATCGAAAGCAAATATTTTATAAGCAAACAAAACAATAAATAAATAAATAAACATAAACAAAAATATTTCAAATTTAGTTTGTAATTAATGTAAGCTATACTTTTTTTCTTGAAGTTCATTTGTGACTATGCCCCTTAGGGACAAATGTTTACTTCAGCTGATGAGGGCTGTTAAAATTTCCAGCTCGAAATACGTCCTGTGTTTTTATATTTATATGGTGATTTATACAAAATGTTCTATTTCATTGTATTGAGCTATAGGGAAGAATAGGGAGGGACGGGACAATTATTACAAAAATATTTTTTTTAATTATGTTTCGCTTCTACAAATTGAAATTTTTCAGAATAGCAGCTAGAAACATTCTAATATACTTAAAAATTGTCAATTAGGTTATAATAATTATAGTTTTATGTAAATAAATTAATTAAATTAACAAGAAAAATGTCCCATCTCTCCTCCATGTGAGGAAGCGATGGGACATGTTTTAAATCCTTTCGGGTCTGGTGTACTATTAATAGTACATGTATTTTCATCGAATATTATTTTGTCTTAACAAATGTTTTATTACTTTCTACATACAGAAACGATAGTAGATGTCTATGCCTTTCTTATTGTGACTTAATTTATATTTCGATATTTAATAATAACAGTAATAATACAAGTTTACTTAATTCTCTTTGCACAGTTGGCGATTCCTTTATTTTATACATTTATTTCACGCTTTAAATTTAAAATATAGATTACTTTTCTGAACAAGTCATGCGTGATAAAACGAAAAAAGGTACCACTTTGTTATCCCGTCGACCAAAATATTATCGCCAAATTATAAGATTTAATGCCAATAATGGATGATCATGAATGTTAATTCAATGGCATTTAATACGATACACGTGTTTAAAACGTCATTAAGTGATTTTTATTTCGACTTTTTATTTATATTTTTATAATTATTTTACTAATTATTTGTTTTTTTATTATTTAAAATAAAAATTACGTCAACATGTATAATTTGGCTATTAGTTTGACGATTTGTATAATTTGGCGAAATCGGTCGACGGGATAACAGAGTAGTACCCGAAAAAAACATTAAAAAGTTGTAATATCTGTTAAACCCTGTCGTAATACGATATTTTCCAAATGTCTCCAATATATCTTCCTTAGAATATTATCATCATATATGTTATAAAGCAGAAGTTCTGAAACTTCCAAACAAGTGTTTTCAAAAACTACCCAATGGATTTTTTTGCCGATTGTATCATTCGATAGGAAATATTTTTCCGAAGGTTTATGATTCAAATTTACAGGAATAACTCTGATTTTTTGTAGTAAATTTAGTATTTTTCGGTTATTTTTGACAAAAGGGTTGCCAGTAGCTGTTTTTGGCGAAAATTATGATTGCTAAAAGAATTAAAATGGCTATATCTATTAGAAATATTACAAATATCTTGCAAATAATAGCAGAAAATAACTACTGATAATATTAATAATAATAAAGAAAGACCGCTTAAATGAGGCGTAATATTATAAAAATATATTTATCTTGAAAATGAAAAAAATATTTGTAATGCTGAAAAAATAAATTAACGCGAAATATAACAATTGGTTCAACTTTTGGCGACTTATCCCTGGTGTTTGAATAAAAACATGAATTTCAGAAATTGATTTAATGAATTTTGAATGATTGTTATTTCCCTTTTTATTATTTTCTTTCTATTTTTTATCGAATTTCCATATAATGTAACTTACAGCAGAAAAAAGCAGATCTGATTGTAAAAGACACTGTAAGTTGTGAGTTACTATTCGTTTCTATACCATTTTCATCTTTCTTTTGTCGCCAAAGAATGTGTTTTTAAGCCAAAAATGCACTACTGACTTAATGCCTGACATAGGTTCTTAATGGTCGCAATAATGTTTTTTTTTTTTTTTTTTAGCATCCGATGCTATTTCTTTCAGACAAGCTAAAAATGTCGTGTCATCAGCCCTGAATTTTCTAGTGAACCGATTTTGATAATTATTTTTTTAAATGAAAGCTATTTATTTGTAGTTGTGCCCATTTTAATTATTTTTTAATTTATTTCCATTTTATATTTTATTTTTAATTTTAAAAGCTTTTTCATGACATTTCTTCAAAATGGTGGCAACACAGTTTAGCTTTTCTCTCGATAATAAAAATTTATTTTCTAAAATGATTGCGTATAATTATGCACTAATTGAGTTAAAAAATATATATATACTGAGAAATAATATTAATAATGTAAATAAAATGACAGAAAATAATTTATGATAAAAATTAATGTCTAAATCAAAATAAGAGAAATTTCAAATGAGGAAAATTATGTCATTCAGCAACCAGATAAATGAGAATTACAATATTATTATGGTTGCCTTTTTCATAAACAGTAACTTTTAAAGAACATTTGAAGAGAAAATGACGTCACTATTTAAAACATCGTATTTTTACTCATAACGATAGTAGGTACTACTCTGTTATCCCGTCGACCAATTTCGCCAAATTATACAAATCGCCAAATTAATAGCCAAATTATACATATTGACACAATTTTTATTTTAAATAACGAAAAAATAAATAATTAGTAGAATATTAATAAAAATATTAATAAAAAGTCTAAATAAAAATCACTTAATGACATTTTAAACACATGAATCGTATTTAATGCCATTGAATGTGACATTCACGATCATCCATTATTGGTATTTAATCTTATAGTTTGGCGATAATTTTTTGGTCGATGGGATAACCTAGTAGTACCCGATATTACTTTTTTTTTTAATAAAGCTATTTTTCTGTGAGTGCATATAAAATAAAATTTCTGGATTTCGCCGGCACTCATATTACAATTTTAACTGTAGATGTGCGAATATTTGCATGCAAAATTGTAACTGGCAAATTTTACATTTACTTTGTAAATATATTTATTATATATTGATTCAATAATGTAATTACTTTTGCTTTTTTTTAAAAACCAAATCGATCGGGTCTTTTAAACATTTCATTCGTCGAATTCGACGGGATTCCATTCGTTTTATTGTTAAATTGCATTTCCTTTTACTCAGAGTCTATAAAAAAGCGTTTAAACTAAAGAAAAAATCCGTTTTTGATGAATCTAGTCAATGAAGAAGTAGCACGTCAAATTGTATATCTATATAATTATTCCGCAATTCCAATGTCTCAGAGAGAAATTGCTGTTCAATTGGGTATTTCACGCCGTTCTGTTTGCTATTATATTGATAAACACAAGAAAAATGAAGTTAGTTCATTGCAATTTAAACGGGGTCGCCCTTCTAAAAAACTTCTATCGATTTTTTTTTTTTTTTCTAATCGGAGGCGAAACTGAATTCTGCAATGGTAGAATCTACATTCATCTTGTTTTTTTTTTTTTTTTTTTTTTTTTTTTTTTTTTTCAAGTGAAGATAACTTTTAGAGTATATTTTAATATTCAATCGTAAATTATATAGATGTGAGTATAACTCTTATTTCTTTTTGCAAATGTTTTCATTGTTAATTTAATTTTTCTTGCGCCATTTCGTCAATTTCACTTACAGGAAAATTTTCAGTTTTAAAATTTAAAAACTGAAGAAGGAAAGATCACCCCATCGATTAAAAATCTACCCCCAAATTCCAAGATTAAATGTCAATAATGGATGATCGTAAATGTCACATTCACATGACATTAAGCATAATATAAATACTAATTATGTCATCAAGTGATTTTTAATTTGACATTTTATTTCTACTTTTATATATGTTCTGCTAATTTGTTTTTCGTTATTTAAATGAAAATTTATGCTAATCTATATAATCTGGCTAATAGTTTGGCGATTTGTATAATTTGGCGAAATTGGTCGACGGTATAAGCAAGTAGTACTGAAGGCAAAATTTTGCAATTTAAAGTAAATTTATGCAATTATGCGTTATTACTATAGATAAATTCAACATTTTGAAATGAAAAATTCCCGCTGAATAAAATTTACAAGTCTTTTTTAATTGACCATTTCCTCTTCAATATTTCTTCAATCAAACTTTCGCTATTCTCTTTCGCGCAGGCTAACAAAAATGTATTTTAAATATTTTATTAGATAAAACGTAAACAACATTTTTCCATTTAAAAAAAAAAAAAAAAAAAAAAATTAAAATCTAATTCTACCATTATGTGTCTTACAGGACAAAATCGCAGAATTACTTTTAAAAATGGTTTTATCTGTGAATTGTATGTTATTCAGTGGCGTAGCTAAGGGGGGGCAAGGGGGGCGGTCGCCCCGGGCGCCGAGGCCAAGGGGCGCCAAATTGAGAGAGATTTAAATTGAAATTATCTCAAATACTTTGACAATAAATAAAAACAAATTCTTTCTTTTTTTCTTTTTTGTACGTGTGTTTATGAATGTTTTCTTTAGTAAGATACTTTGTTATATCCAAATAATGAAGAAAGAAATGTTTCTATAGGCAGCTGCGCAGCCAGAATTCGGTTCTAGAGGGGATTTTGAGTTTCTGAAAAAGGTGATTGCCGTTATTTGAATCGCCGGTTAATAGAATCATTACTAATTAGAATATTCACTGTATAATACTTAAACTCAAAGAGCATCTGTGCGAAAAGAAATCTTTTTTTTTAGTATAACGCATCTCAGAAAAGTGATTTAGTTCAAATAACGAATTTTCACTTAACTAATCCATGTAATATACACTTTCACAATTTTAAGTAGAATTTTCGCCATTTAATTGAATCATTTTATTAAATGAAATCTGATTCAACAAAGCGGCGGATTCCGAAATGCGCCAAGACATTTAAAAATTAAGCTTGATTTTCATTCATATAAGTGGCAATTATAGCGATCATTCTTAGCTCTGGGAGGGGTTTTAACCCCAAAACCACCCCCTTGGCTGCGCCACTGTCTATAGGGATGGCTCAACGCACTTTGAATTTAAGATAGGTACCTGAATTGAGGCGCAAAAGGATTAAGGGGGCGCCAAATTGAGAGGAGCTTTAAACCAAAATTATTTGGTTAACAGCTATCGACATATTTTGACGATAAATAAGAATTGTTGACTTTTTTTTGCGAGTGTGCGTGTGTGTATGAATGTTTTAAAGGAATTCGGTGAAGGTCGAAGAAATGGAGAGATCCATGTTTGCCAATCACTGATTGAGATTTTTAACTGTTTATCCGCCAGATTACAAATCAAAAGGTCTGTTCGTGAATCGTAGTCATATTTTTGGCCAGGGCCGTAACTATAAACTTGGGGGCCCCGGGGCAAAACCTCCGGGGGGGGGGCCCCCAGGAAGGCAAACTGAAACTTTGCCTGGGCATAGTTTTTTTTCTCGCACACCGTTGTTTAAATGTACATAGTATGATAAGCCCGAAAATGACTAAAAAATGTAGAATTGGACAACTCTCTTCGGGAGGCACTTGGCGGCGACGCCATTTTTGCCGACCCCACTGAAGTTAGTATAGGGAAGAAAATACGGACTTCTGATTGGTTGAATACTTTAAAGAGCATTTTATTTAGGTTCATTTTTGAGTATATGTAACTTAATCATGCGTTTCTGTTTAAAAACCTTTTGAAAGATGGATTGTGATATTTTTTTTTCTATTTTATGTAAGGTACCCTGGGGTAATAACGCCAGGCGGGGTAATAACGCCAAGTGCTTATATTTTGCATAATTATGAAATAATCAAGTAAATGACACCCATGTGCTCTGCGCAGAAGGGTTTTGAGTCATATAAATCTCAAAAAACAGCTTGAAGTTAATTTGTTTCACTTTTAGGTCTTATTGTTTTTCAAAGCAACTAAAATTAACGCTTGATCTAAAATTTGCGAGATACGTTTAGTAATGTGAAGACTATTTTTTTATCCGGAAATACTTTGTTAATTACATAAATTTGTAGTACATTTCATGGACTTTCAGAATGTTGTTGAAGATTTTGGATATCTTCTCGAGATAATTTGTAATTTAAAATGTACAGCGCAATAACTATAACGGGGTAATAACGCCAATCCTTGGCATTAATACCCGGGTTGATTCCCTACATTGGCCGAGCTTCATCCTAAATACTGATTCAAATAAACACAGTTAAAACTGTGCAATGTTTCTATTAATTCTACTTAAGCGGTCCTTTTTAAGCAAAAAGAAGCTCATGGTCTGTATTCTTTTGCCTCATCCTCCCCCCCCCCCCCCCCACACACACACACCACACCTTTATTTTTCTTACACTTTCACAAAAAATTGAACATTTTCAATAGCTTAGAATGCAATTTGTCAATTTCTAAGTTTGTAGAGTTTGTATTTTTAGAATTGGGCAATCTACATGCAATTATTCCATCTTATTTCATAGTTTTGTTTGCATGGCGTTATTATCCATATAGGTGGGTAATAACGCCAAATAGCATTGGTCAAGAAATCACGCCATTACTTTTTATGAATACATATCTATTAATTTTTTTTTTTATATAGATAGTCAATGAGTTGCTGTATCAAATCATATATTTGTTTGAAAAATACAATCTAAAACTAAGCCGTGAAAATTGGTAGAACCTTAACGTGGCGTTATTACCCCAGGGTACCTTATTTATTAATAGACTAGTTGACCCATCCGGCATTGCCCGGGACACATTATGATAACCTTAAGCAAACAATTAACACTTTAGATCTACAATTAGTCAAAATTAATCATAGGATATGAATTATTCGTTAAATAATATTTTAAAGAAATACATAAAAAAAATGAGTAAATGCTTTAAAAAAGGCCTTTGGACCTCAATAAAAACATCAGGGTGTAGGTCCTGAAATAAGAGTCCAAAATTCAACTTTAAATTTATGCATTGAGAAGGTTTGATAATAAGTGGGTGAAATATGCATGGAGAACAAAAATTTCAAGGTGCCTGAGCCGAGACCATAGGGAGTCTCAGGCTTTTAAATGGAATGTAAGAACATGGGGAATAACTAAGTGAAAAAATAGTTCCAAAAATGAAGATTGGATTAAGAGAGGGCAGTTTAATAGCAATTTATGGTACAAAATCTTCAAGGGGCCAGGAACTTATTTCGCATGTAGTTGGGTATAAAATATTTTTTGTAGTTATTAAAGTAATGGGAGGACGCTAAAGCAATGTGAAAGAAAATTGCAAGCAATCCGGGTCATTTTTAAAGAAATTGCAACAACGGCCCCAAGAACGCGATTAATATTCAAAATTGGTGGTAGCTAGACTATGGCGGTTTCTTAGTAGCTGATGTATTTAAGAAGTTGTTTAAAAAAGGAGTTAATTGAACCATTTTAAAGGGATTTATAATAAGGGCCCAAAAAGGACAACTGACAGTTAAAAAGAGGGCCCTAACAGGAAAACATGTTAAAATATCTTAGTACTTAGCTCTTTAGATCTACAATTAGTCAAAATTAATCATAGGGTATGAATTAATCATAGGGTATGAATTATTCATTTTAATAATATTTTATCGAAATGCACAAATTGATTCTGAAAAAGTTTTAAAAAGGGTCCTAGCCGCGGATGAAAATATGAGAATCTTGTCCCTGAAAGAAGAGTCCAAGACTCAAATTTAAAAATTTTGCACTGAGAAGGGGATAAATTTAAAAAGTGAACTATGTTTGCCTCACAAAATGTTCAGGGGCCCTAGACTGAGCCCTATGATTCCACAGGAGGCCAAAGTGTCCTATATGGAATGTCAAAACATTAAAATATCTAAATGAATAAAGAATCCTAAAAATGAAGATCGGATTAAAAGGAAACAATTTATTAACAATTTATTATTACAAAAACTTCAACGGGCCCCAAGGACCAGGAATTTATTTTGCATGTAGTTGGGTATAAAAATATTTTTGTAGTTATTAAAATGATGGAAAGACGCTATAACTATGTTAAATAAAATTGAAAGCAATTTGGTTCATGTTTAAAGAAGCTGCATCAAGGGCCTCAAGAAAGCAATTGACAAACAAAATTAATGGTAGCTGAAGTCTGAGAAATTCTTTTGTCGTTCATGTAATAGGTAGAGAGAGGACATAAAAAATTGATAGAAAAAAAAGCTAGTGAATTGGACCATTTTTAAGGGAGCTATAATATGGGGTCCTGTAGGGACCAGCTGACAGTTAAAACCAGGGCCCTAATATGAAACCATATTAAAATATTTTAGTACATATCGCTTTAGATCTTTAATTAGTCAAAATTAAGCATATAGTAGGAACTATTCTTTGGAATGATATAATTTTTTAAATGCACCAATTGATTGGGCAAATGTTTAAAAAGGGGCCCTATAGTCCGAATAAAAACATCAGGTTTTCTGGATTGGTCCTGAAAGAAGAGTCCCAGGCAACTTTAAAATTTTGCACTAAGAAGATCAGAAATATAGGAAGTGAAATATGTTTATTTCACAAAATGTTGAGGGGCCCTGGGCTGGACCCTATGATTCCACAGGGGAACACAGTGTCTTGTATAGAATGTCAAAACATTAAAATATCTAAATGAATAAAGAATCCTAAAAATGAAGATCAGATTAAAAGGAAGCAATTTATTGGCAATTTATTATTACAAAAACTCCAAGGGGGCTTGTATTGGGCCCCAAAGGGCCAGGAAATTATTTCGCATGTAGTTGGGTTTAAAAATATTTGTGTAGTTATTAAAATAATGGGAAGACGCTAAAACTATGTTGAATAAAATTGAAAGCAATTTGGATTATTTTTAAAGAAGCTGCACCAAAGGCTCCAAGAAAGCGATTAATATTCATAAATAGTGGTAGCTGAAGTCTAAAAATTTTTTTTGTTGTTGTTGTTCAAGTCGTAGTTGGAGGACCTAAAGAGTTGTTAAAAAAAAGCTAGCGAATCCGACCATTTTTAAGGGAGCCATGATAGAGGGCCCCATAGGGGCCAACTGACAAATACAATCAGGGCCCTAACATGAAAACATGTTAAAATGTTTTAGTACATAACGCTTTAGACCTTTAATTAGTCAAAATTAAGCATAGAGTATGAATTATTTGCAAGAATAATATTTTTTAAATGCACCAATTGTTTGGGTAAGCGTTAAAAAAAGGGCCCCAGGGCCCGAATAAAATTATCAGGGTGTTGGTCCTGACATAAGAGTCCAAGATTCAGCTTTAAAAATTTGCACTAAGAAGGTGAGAAATTTAGGGAGTGAAAAATGTTTAGCGCACAAAAAGATCATGGGGCCCTGGTTCGGCCCTATTATTATCTAGGGGGGCCCAGTGTCTTATATGGAATGTAAAAATTTGAAAATATCTAAATGGAACAGGTATCCCAAAAATGAAGATCGAAATTAATGGAAGAAATTTATTAACAATTTACTATCACAAAGACTAAAAGGGCCCCAAGAATCCAAGGTGATAACTGAAGAGTAAAACGGCGAAAATGTCTAAAAGGAGAAAGGTACCTCCAAACGGAAAAGATTAGATAAAAAGGAGTCAAGCTATTAACAATTTGGCGCATAAAAATTGTAAGGAGCCCAGGGCCCTGGCCCTTAAAATATTAAAAAACTGAGCTTCAGGTGCTTCAGGACCTGTCTTGGACTA
>CAXHSM010001452.1:0-46000 GCA_964019185.1 Maratus speculifer | reverse complement strand
ACTTCTAGAATTCTGATATTTTCTTTTATTGCTTTATTTCTTTGCAGAAAATAATTTAATTTTGTTCAGTTTTGAAATATTTTTGGTGAACATTAATTGTTTAAAGATATATTGATCATATATTTGGAGAAGTCAAAATTAATAACGCGTGAACACTTACCGTGGAATATTGCATAATTGCATAGTATTATTATTTTTAAAATTATTTTAATGAAAAGGTATACATGAAAGATAGTGATTCTCAAGCTTTTCTTCCATGGTTCTAAATTTACACACTTTTTTTTACTCCCTTTAACCCTTTGCAAGGCGCTGGTTTCATAGATATAAAGTTTTTAATTTTAATTCCCAAACGCCTTACTGGCACCGGAATTTTGTTTAAAAAAAATTACGGTTTATCGAATGCATGAACTATAACGTTTTCTTATTTGCAAATAAAGTTTTTTTTTCAAATTCCGGTGTCAGTCATTTATTTCAATACTTAAGCAATGAATTTGTCCTGCCCCACAAAGGTTTAAAATACGAAATCAATTAAAAGAAACAAAATTTCTTAAAAAAGAATACGCCTTTTTTTAATTATTAAACCTTTGTTGGTCTTATGTTATTTCCACGTACATATGTTATTTTCCGTACATTTGATCACGATCTATTACATGAATTTTATTCTAAAGATCTTTCTTTTTAACCCTTTTGGGTCTGCTGTACTATAGTAGTACATGCCTTTTAATGGAGTATTATTTTGCTATAAGAAATACTTTTGCTACTATTTATATGTAATAATATTTATTTATGTCTATATATTTACTATATGGCTTCGTTTATATTTAGGCATTTTGTAATAATACTAATTATTATTATTTCCACAGTTCTCTTCGCGCCATTTGCGATTTCTTTATTTTTAATATATATTTTACTCGTTAAATTTAAAATAAAAGTTACTTTCCTGAAAGAATCATAAAGCGCAAAGTATTAGAAAATTGTAATAAAACTTAAATCTTATTGTAATGCTATAATTTCAAAATATCTCCAAAAACTCTTCCTTAGCGTATTATCCTATGTATATGAATTGAACAGTACACAAAACATTCGTTATCTTTCAGACAATGATATCCCATAGCTGCCAACATCTTCCGCTTTTTTGGCCCGGAAAAATTTTAAAGTAAATTTTACTATTTTAAATCGCCGTATTGTAGTGATTGAATAAGGCAAAAATTTCTGTTAAATTTTTCCGGGTCAAAAAATCAGAAGCGTTGTCAGCTACGAAATCCTTATCCTTATAATATTATAAATGTGAATGAGTGGCCGAAATTTTGAAAGAAGATGACATCAAAACGGATGAATGATGCCTTTGTATTTTTGCATGTAGATAGATTATATTCCTGAAATGAACATAAGCTAATTTTTATTTATTTTATTGAAATATTTTTCTTAATAATTCAAAATTTAATTATTTTCCATACAAAATTCATTGACGATTTTTCCTTAATATTTAAATCAGATTTAATCATCTTTCTTTTTTGTGCTGATAAAGAAAAAAAAAAAAAAGGAATAATAATTTTTTTTTCAAAAATTAATCTTTAGATTGAAAATTTTCAGATGATAAAATAAAGTGAAATAAATAAATTAAGAATTTTAAAAATATTATTGTGACGTCATATTGGAAACATAACATATGTTTTCAAGTATTCATTTTTAATAACACAAGCTGCATGGATTTAGAATAAGTGCTGAAAGGAGGCGAATGTGACGTCATGTATGGAAAATAAAATGAATGTGCTTTGATGCTAAAATAAAATTAAATTGTGTTATGATATCAAATGTTTTTTTTAGAACATTTGATATATTTTATTCGTTTTTTTTATTTAAAAATTAAATAAGTTAGAAAAAAAAATTAATGGAAAATGTCAATAATTTATACCACAAAGTTATTCATGTTGTAAATGACGTAATGAATAAGAAAAAATATTTTTTATCATTCTAAATATACAAATATAGCTCAACTAATCGAATAAAAAAGATTTTTGACAAATGTTAATTCTTAAAGGTGCCGAGTTCAGAAAATATTACTAGAAGTTATTTTTAAAATGCACTTTTTGACTTAAAACCTAAAGATTTAATGTGATTGCGTGAAAATAATATTTCCCTCTGTCATCGGGAGCGTAAATGTATTGGAAAGGAGTTTGTAAAAGGTGATTTACAACCGCAATTTATAATTCCACATTTCTTTTAGCTTTCAATACATGATTCGGACGGCACCGCCCGTACCCAGCTTAACCTTCCTACCCTGTTGAAATTTTACTCAAACTTGATTAAAATATTTTACACCAAAATTTTAATTTAAATCCATTTAACATACTTTTTTAACTTAACCATTTCCGGCACACTGTGCCCGGTCTGGGATACCTAATTTTAATTCCAAACTTGCAAACGGCACCAGTAATATTTTGGTAAAATTTTGCTTTCATAATAAAAGCTTAAATTAAGGAATTCAAAATATTTTAAAAAATCGTTTGTGAATTCCGGTGTCAGTCGATAATTTCTCATTTTAGTACAGATTTTGACCGTGCCGGAAAGGGTTAAGTCTTTGTATTATTTATTTAATTTACTTCATGAAAAAATTTCTGGTTTGAATTGAATGAAACGCATTATAGGACTGGGTCGATTAGACCCACAGAGTACAGACAGAGCCTCAACTCGGCTTGAAAAGAACGCCCTCAGTGGATGACTTAAAAACTAAACCATCGCGTTGGCGATTTTTATCCTCGTGATTTCTGTTTAACTGTAACCCTATTCTGGCTTGGCACTTCTTGCTGAATGCTGATTTGATTATCTTTGCACACGTGCTTATGCTATTTGATCTTAGATTTCCACGCTTATATTGATTCGTAATTATTACTGTTATTGTTCTTGAATTTTCAAGTTTAGATTATTAGGTCTTTATGTTAAGAAGAGACACATGTATTGTTTGCAAGACGAATACGTCAAAGTTATTTCATATTAAAATAATTCTTTCATAAATTTCAAAACAAGAAGCAGCAAGCCGTCGCTGTATTTTTTTTCTTTTTTCCTTTATCATTTGTCGCCAAGGAAGCGATATTTCGCCAAATTAGCAACCTATCTTATGTTATGATCGTAGTTTCAGAGTCATCCGCTCGTTTCGCTACTGTCTATGCGTAATCCCATGTTAAACAAGTTGCCATTACAGTGTATGAAAGTTGATTCTCTGTTCCGTACTCTGTGGATTAGACCTATTCAGGGTAGGAAGGTTAATAAGAATAAAAACACATGCACACAAATTAGTCTGTAAATCAAACATTTTCTCTGAATAGAATTTCGACAGCTCTTGAGGATGTATGTGGAGTTCCTAAGAGAAGAGAATAAAATCTTCTAGACCAGCGTTTCCCAATTTTTTTCAAGTACCTCTTTCTTAGGAGTTTCATTTTGGAGTACCTCCATATGCCACAAACAGGTACCCCATTCCACCTTCTTTTTACTTACGAAACGCACACATGGTTTTTTACATTAGAAATTCATTTATTACAACCAATTATTAAATCTATGCACATTGCACTGACATTACTAACATTTTTGAGACTTTACTAAACATTTGTGATTCCTGACATAGTCGATTGTTCACGTACCTCTAGCAGTACGTGTTTTCCTCTTGGGAACGGCTATTCAAGCCCATAAATAAGCATAGTACCCCAATTCACTTATTCTCGTGGGCCAAATGAAAAACTTATTTGTAAACTTCTGCATCTTCAAGAGAACATATTTTGTAGATAAAGAAAATTACATCAGAAACCAACATTGGATTATACTTTTATTTTTCTGTATTTCAGAGAAATTTGTCAGTTATATTATTTTTTTTTTCTTTAATTCCCTAAACAAATATTTCATGTTGTTTTGTGATCTTTAATCGACTACCAAATACTTGCTAACTAAGTGGATTAAAATAAAAGATTCGATGACTCAAAAATATATCATTTGACAAATACAAACTTTACATTTTAAACAAAATGCACACAAAATGCACACGTTAAAAAAAAAAAAAAAAAAAAAAAAAATTGTTTGAACAAATTTCTAATAAGCTTCATTTAAAAAAGGTCAATTACCGAAAATATTATTGAATTTAGTTTGATTTTATGAATGGTTCAAAACAGCTGACAAAAATGGAAAATCAGAAAAAAACGAATTGTTTGTTCAACAGAAACTTTAAAACTAATAAAGAAAATTGAAAATCTAAGACTGCGGTGTATCCGGAATCAAATTTATACCCTTTTTCGTGTGACAGATTTTCTTAACCTTCCTACACTGTTCAAATTTTACTCAATCTTGATAAAAATATTTTACACCAGAAAGGTTATTTAAAACATTTTAATATATTTAATTGACGTATTTGTCTGAACCTGTTATTTAATTTTCTTTATAAAAAAAGTTCTGGTTCGAATCGTATAACACAAACTATATTTATGGGTCGATTAGACCCATTCAGGGTAGGAAGGTTAAATATTGTTCAAAGTAGAGTATAGACAAAAGCCTTATTTTATTACAACTTTCCGGCGCAGTGTTGCCGGGTCGGCAACACCTAAAGTTTCCTCCTGTTTAGAGACAAAAAGACTCCGTGAATATTTCAAAAACTACTCTAATGGCTACTTTAAATCTTTCTTATGAATTCTAGATGGCAGCACCACAGAGATCAAATTCTACTGTTTTTAAATAATAGGTAAATATTTTACTCTAATACGCGCTTCACAGCAATGCTCTTCTCACTGCGCTTATCAATGCTGTACTTGCACGGTGTTACCACTTCGGCAACAGCTGTATAATTAAAAAGGTTTGTGCAATCTTTACAAAATTATACCTGTGTACTCCTCTGGGCCTAAATATATTGTCTAATTTTTTTCTTTAAATTCCAACTTTAAAGAGTAGTGCGCCGGAAAGGGTTATTATAAATAAATAAAAGATTTTAAAAGAGCCTGCATGTTTTCTATAAAACACATTTACATAAGAAAAAGAAAATGCATCACAAAATTTTTAATTTCTCAAGTTACTACGGCTTTTAAAGGAAAGAATTGAATTTTTTCAAATATTTAATTTACTTTAATGCAGAAAATATAATAATATTAAATTTTTAAAAATACATATTTTAATTAAAATCGTTATTCTTTATCTTATAAAAAATATTTTTATTGTTTGGCTGAATCCTTCAGAGATACAGTATTGACACATGAAAATATGCCAAGCAAACAGAAACTGGAAGTATCCATTTTTTCTCCTATAAATTAAAAACTTTAGAGTATTTGAGTTTCATGTGTGTGGAAAAAGTTTGAGAAATTTACTTTTTAAATCGCTTTAGAGTTATACGATATCGTTCAATATTTGATAAAATATTCGCTGTAAATGCTGAGGAAAGTAAATACCCCTCTGTTTCTCTTAAAAAAGGAGAAACAGGAGAAAATATTCTGAATTTGTAATGTCAGATTTTTTAAAAATAACAGATCCTAAGATATTATAATAACCCTAAGATACCTTTGAATATTATTTTATTTTCACTCATTTTGATATGTTGAACATATTTATACGATTTCTGTAGACCGAGATATATGTAAAGTTTTCTATGCGATCAAATATTTATTTTAAAAAGAATTATGTATGGAGGTACATTCAGCCATATTTATATTTTTAAATATATATACAGGCTGATTCTAAATTAATGGCGCAACCTCTAAGGTTTGGCACAGGACACTATAGAAAACATTTATTGTATAGGATTGCATCTGTGGATCAAACTAAAACGTGGATTAAAAGAAAAAAATATGTGACTCAAAAAGATATTGCTGGACAAACCCGAACATCGCACTTTCAGTAAAATAAATACTTAATTTCATAGCCGGCAATTTTTTTTCGCATTTTCGCTACCACTAAAATTGTACAGAGATTTTTCATTTGTTTAATCATAACATTTTGGCGAAAAATGCGTAAAAGTTGGCAGCTTTATAAATATATAAATTCTATGTATACAGGGTGTTTCAGAATTGAACAGAATATTTGAAAAATCAATAAAAAATTAAACGGGCAGCGATAGAAATACACCGTTTGTTGCAATATGCTTGGGATAACTGTAAATTTTCAGGCAGACAAACTTTCAAATTTAGTTACAAATTTCAACAACAGATGGTGCTGCAGGCGATTTCAAAGATATAGAAGAAAACGCATTCTGTGAGTTCGCCATTATGTAAGTTGTTTTGCTGCTGTAAACGTGTGCTGTTTGTTCACAGATTGCAAATTTGCTGTTAAAAAATGGTTTATTCCTTAGAACAGAGGATTTTTGACTAGAAAAATCAGGTGCACCGTCACAATCCAGAAACAATTGAACAACTGAAGCAGAACATCTCTTTTGCATGGGAAACCATCCCGCCGGACTTGTTTAGAAAGTTTTCTGGTAATTTCGTTCTGAGACTACGCCATATTATTGCTGCGTATAGTGGATATGTGGAAAATATCGTATTTTAGATTTTTACAGACTGCAGCGTCATCTGTTGTTGAAAATTGTAACTAATTTCGAAAGCTTGTCTGCCTGAAAATTTACTGTTGCCACAAACATATTGCAACAAACGGTCTATTTCTATCGCTTCCCATTTAGTTTTTATTGATTTTTTAAATATACCGGTCATTTTTGAAACACCCATTATATGTGCGATTTCCGAATAAACTTTTTTTGTAAAAGAACTATTATCGAAAATATTATTGAACTTAGTTTGATTTTCTGAGTGGCTCAAAATCGCTGTCAAACATGGAAAATCCTGCGAAAAATTCGAATTGTTTGGTTCAATAGAAACTCTGGTAAAGAGCATTAAAAATTTAAGACTGCGGTGTATCCGGAATCAAATTAGCACACCTTTTTGTGTGAGAGAATTTCTTAAAGAATGTCCGAAGTAGAATAAAGACCAACGTCTTACTCTTATTAATATAAATAAATAAAAGATTTTAAAACACCCAGTACATAATATACATATTTACATAAGAAAATGAAGATGCATCACAACATTTTTAATTTCCTAAGTTGCTACAGATTTTAAATAAAGGCATTGAAATTTTTAAAATTTTATAATTACTCTAAGGCAGAAAATATAACGTTATTGAACATTTAAAAATATATATTTTAATTAAAATCGTTATTGTCTTTCTCATTAAAAATCTTTTTATTGTTTGGCTGAATCATTCCGAGATACATTATTGACACATGAGAATACGCCAAGCAAACAAAAACTGAAAGAATCCATTTTTTCTCCTATAAATTTAAAACTTCAGAGTATTTGAGTTTCGTGTGTGTGAAAAAAGTTTGAGAAATGTACTTTTTAAATCGGTTTAAAGTTATACGATATCGTTCAATATTTGATAAAATATTCTCTGAAAATGCTGAGGAAAGTAAATACTCCGTTGTTTCTCTTGAAAAATTGGAGAAAAAATCTTCTAAATTTGCAATGTCAGATTTACTGTAGCAACAGAACACTAAGGTATTTTATTAACCCCAAGATATCTTTGAGTATTATTGTTTTTTTACTAGTTTTTAAGTTTTAACATATTTATACGATTTCTGTATACCGAGATAGAAGTAAAATTTTTTGTGCGTTCAAATATTTATTTAAAAAATGTGTGGTCTCACATTCGGCCATATACACAGGGTGATTCTAAGTTCATGGTACAAAATTTAAACCCTTGTGGAAGAGCGACACGTATACGTGCCGCAAAAAGACTTAAGAATCCGTGTTTATGACCATCAGTAAAATTTCACTATAAAATTTGCCTTATTTAATTGGAGCTTTTTCTCGATTTAAAAAGGCACAAATTTCTGTTTTAAAAATCGGTGATAAAACATTAAATATTCCGTAAAAAGCTCCTGTCGCGAATTCATTAATGTTTGTCACGTGGCACTGTAGCAAACATTTATTGTATTGGGACGTATGGACGCAAATACCGCATTTAAATACCATATTAACCACTTACCGTGTGTCCCAAAAATGACTGACGGATTTTAAAATTCAATAACTTGCAAACGGTTACAGCTATTTAAAATAATTTTTGCAGGAAGGTTATGCATAAACTCAGGAGTTTTTTTACCGTAATTTTTTATTTTAGTTCGAATTTTAAACAATAGGTGGCGCTGACGGCGATTGAAGGCCAGGTCGACGCTTCATTCAGCACTGATCACCTGGCCTTCAATCGCCGTCAGCGCCACCTGTTGTTTGAGATGCGAACTAAAATAAAAAATTACGGTAAAAAAACTCCTGACATTATACATAACCCTCTTGCAAAATTTTTTAAATAGCTGTCACCGTTTGCAAGTTATTGAATTTTAAAATCCATCAGTCATTTTTGGGACACCCGGTATTTGGTTATACTTTTTACGTGTAATAAAATTAAAATATGGTACAAACACCTTTTTTAAAATCTAAATTATTCTTTATATTTAGTCTAAGGATTTCCTTCATTAAATATTATTAAATTGTATTTTAAAAAATTGGTGGTATCAAAAAACTTCAACTGATGAATTAATCAAACTTTTCTTTTACATAGGACGTACGGGTAATCAGTTAATGGTTAAAACGTACGAATAGACTAATTTGTCTCATTTTTTAATCCAGAATTTCTCGTATAAAAAACATTTCATATTAATTTACTTAGAACAGGTGTCACAAATAAAAAATTAAAAAGTTGACATGTTTCGGTTCATTCATAAGAACCGTATTCATAACACATAAAATCAGTAGAAAACTAAATGACACTGGATATAAATATAATTTAAAAACCCAAAACACAAAATATTGCGCCCCCTATGATCGTGAAATTTCTCCAGAATTTCTCATTCATTCCAGAAAATTTCTGTATTATTCCTTTTAATACAGGCATTGCATGATTAATTAATGAACCAATTCTTCTTTGAAATTTTCCGATGTGAAATCGAATTTATTGAATATAAAAGGAAAAGGCAAATCACTCAAACAGAGAAAATTTGAAATTTTCCGATGTGAAATCGAATTTATTGAATATAAAAAGAAAAGGCAAATCACTCAAACAGAGAAAGTATATACATTTGCATTTTTTTTTTAAATTTTATTTTGTACAGAAAATTCTCCCAGAAGAATTTTTTTCTTGCCTGCCTTAAAGAAAAAAAAAAAAAAATTATTTCAATTTTCTAGCATGAATGTAAAATTTTGAAATTAAAAAAAGAGCCAATTCGGACTCCTAAAGTTTATACCGCAACTGGTCATTTACGCCTATACATTCATCTACAAAAATTATTGTTGTAGTATCTTGTACCCACCCTTAAAATACAGTCCTTGACATTGAGAATACGAAAGCAAACAGAAACTAAAGAATCATTTTTTTTTCTCCTATAAAACTTTAGAATATTTGAGTTTCGTGTATGTGTAAAAAAATTGAGAAATGTACCTTTATAAGTCGCTCTAACACTAAAACGCCAAGATGGTGTCAATTCAACCCCGATCACTGGACTAAATGTCCATTCGAACCAGAAAATTCTTCAAAAATAAGTTATACATAAGTTACAATCAGCAGCAATTCTAAACATTTTTTCGAGGAGCCTGGGATCTCAGCCCCACATCCCCGACACATAGTAAGATACCACTAAATGGGCACTCTCACTCCGGGCAAAGATAATTTACAATGACATGATCCAAACAGATATACTAAATAATATAAAATAATTTTTCTGGTTTTAAATAAATTTTGTAAAACTTGTGCAAAATTTGACGGTATTCTAGTATTAATGTTATAGTATTTCGTTCAATGTTTGATAAAATATTCGTTGAAAAGGCTTAGTAAATCAAATATTCTGCTGGTCCACTTGAAAAAGTGAAAAAAAAATATATTCTGAACTTGCTGTGTCAGATTTACTACAATAAAACAACACTGAGATATTTTATTAACCCTCAAAATATCTTTAAGTAATATTTTATTTTCACTCATTTTGAAGTGTTGAACATATTAATAGAATTCCTGTAAGCATGTTATAAGCAAAGTTTCCAACCATTTAAGGGGCAAGGCACTTATATTCGCAAAACATTGAAAGTATTGAGTGGCACCAATATTTACAAGAAAATTTATTTGTAAATAAGTAAAAGTATATTTTCGCGTACTGAATAAAAATGAAATTTTCATTCAAATTTTGGGTACCATTGTGGTAATTCGGAATTAAATAGGTGAAGCCATAGCAGCATCATGGCTCATCAGATGCGCGAAAATTTTATTAACGCCGTGGGGAAGAACATGTTTTACAGAATTTATAGTCTTTTATCACCGATTTTGCGAAAGAGAAATTTGTGCCTGATTAAATAGAGAAAATGCTAGAATTAAACAAGGCAAAATTTACAATAAAAGTTTTCTGATGAGAATAATCAATGAGTCTGAGTATATTATGTGGCATGTATACTAGCCGCGCTTGTCCGAAAAGGGTTAATAGAAATAAATAAAACATGTTAAACTACCTTGCATATTTTGTGTAACATAAAACCTTGTATTTAAAACCTTGTATATTTTGTGTACATTTACTTAAAAAAATAGGAGATGCGCCAGAAAATATTTAATTTCGCAAATTACTTCAGCTTTTAAATAGAAGTACTAAAATTTTTCTAATTTTATATTTATTCTAACTCAGAATATATAACGTTATTAAACATTTAAAAATACATATTTTAATTAAAGTCGTTATTGTCTTTCTCATAATTAAAATCTTTGTATTATTTGGCTGAATCCTTCAGAGGTACAGTATTGACATAGGAGAATACGCCAAGCAAACAGAAACTGAAAGAATTCACTTTTTCTCCAATAAATTTAAAACTTTATAGTATTTGAGTTACGTGTGTGTGGAAAAAGTTTGCGAAATGTACTTTTTAAATCGCTTTAACACATTCGCTGCCGCTCGCGCGAAATCGCGTGATATGGTGCCAACGTTAAGGAGCAACTCACGCGCCAGCGCGTGATGTGGGATGATGTCTAATAGCTCGTCACGCGCTAGCGCGGAAAAATCTTTCACTGATTCTTTGTTATAAAAAGTAAACCGGCTTCTTGGAAAAACCTACTTCTACATAGAGCGGCATTAACTATCATCACATCGTCATGTAAGCTTCAGCAAACGTGTTAAAGTAATACAATACTGTTTAATATTTAATAAAATATTAGCTGAAAATTCTGAGGAAAGTAAATACTCCGTTGTTTCATTTGAAAAAGGTGAAATTTTTTTTTCCAAATTTGCTTTGTGAGTGTTACTTTCGAAATAGTGCACTAAGATATTTTATTAACCCCCAAGAAATCTTAGCATTATTTTACTTTCACTCTTTTTGAATTTTTAACATATTTATGTCACTTCTGTAGACCGAGATATAAATAAAGTTTTTAATGCATTAACCCCTTCACAACGAGAGCCTTTTACGAAACTTTTAATATTTTGTCACCGGTTCTTAGAAACAGAAATTTGTATTTTATAAAATCGCGATCATGCTCCAACTAAATTAGTCGTTCGGGGCCAACTGTAATACTTACCCATCATGGATATGTATATGAAAATAAAACATGTGAAAACTATTTATACAATGCATTGCAATTCATAAATAAAATTTAAATATTGTTAATATACATAGTAATGCTATATTAAAGAACTGTTGATGTACCAATTTCGACAAATTATATAAAACAACAAACTACTCAAGTAGTACCAAAATGCGTAAAAGAAACTTCCTTATAACTCCAAAAATAATAATTCTATTAACTAACAATTTATTGCGTCGGATTAAGCGTCTCTTTTCCAATTTAAATATACCTCTGAATTGAAATTTGAATGAAACACAGGGTCATGAAAAATCGAAGAATGTGGAAAACAGGATTACAAATATCTCAGCAACTAATAATCCGATCGACTTCGTTCTTGATGCAAAATTTGTGTTATTTTATTGCCTTTTACTTCCATTACTTAAAATAAAAAAAAATTCGAAAATTTTTATATACCTTTCATCAGAACGAATTTTTCGAGAGTCCGAAAAAAATAGTTCCGGATAATCGAGGTTTTTGACGTTACATAGGCTTCGTCCCATCCTTACATACTAAGTACATACAAAATTTCAAGTCTCTATCTCGATTTGTTCGGGAGATAGAGCGTTTACAGACAGACAGACAGACGGACGGCAATTTTTTTTTCTAAAAATATGTTTTTCGGAATCTCCACTATCTGAAACGTGTAAATCCGTCAAAAATTTTTTTTCGATTTTCAAAACGATTGCTAGACTTACCCTATACTACGTATGATGGGTAAGTAACAAGGCAAATATTACAGTAAATTTTTACTAGTGGAGATAAACAAGGATTCTTAGGTCTTTTTTGCGGCACGTATGCGTGTTGCTTATTGTCAAGGGGTTAACCTTTTAACTGATTTGCCCGTATGCCGTTCGTTCTAGACGAATTTGCTTAATTTATCATTTAAAGCTTTTTGACACCACTATTTTTTAAAAATAATTTCATATTATTTAAAGGCGGAAATGTTTAGACTAAATGTTAGGAATATCTTTTTTTAAATAATAGTGGTATTAATCCGTTATTTTCAATTTATTGAACGGAAGAGAAATAACCAGTTAAGGGGTTAAAATATTTCTTTAAATGTGTATGGATGTACTTTCAGCCATATATGTATTTTAACCCCTTTGCGACGGAAGACTTTTACGAAATTTTTAATGTTTTGTCACTCGTTTTTAAAAGTAGGAATTTGTATCTTATTAAATCGAGAAAATGCTCCAACTAATTAGGCAAATTTTACTGGTGGGTATAAGCAAGGATTCTTAAGCCTTTTTGCGGTACGTATACGTTTCGCTCGTCCCTAATGTGTTAATATTATGTACAGGGTGAATCTAAATTCATGGTTGAAATTTTAACCACTTAACTCAGGGGTGCAAAAATCTAGGCGCCAGAGGGTAGCCTCTTTAAAGTTTTTTTCGATCAAAATTTAATAGCATTCTAGCAGGAATTTCACACGAAATATTAGACGAAGAAAAACGAAATAAATTTTGTGGTGAGAAACTGCCTGCTGGCGCCTAGATTTTTGCACCCCTGACTTAACTTATAAATACTTTTGAAAAAACTTTCGAATAATACCTTTTTTTTTTTTGTTTTTGAGGGGCGAACTACTTCTAGAGTTAAAACGCTGAAATGATTGAATGACACCAGAAATTAAAAACAAATTTATTTGAAAACAGATAAAGCATTTTCTTTATAAACTCGACAACATTAAGTTTTTTATTTTTAAATTCTGGCATCAGTGTGACCTTTCAGAATTAAATTAAGTGGAACATATTTTATTCCACCATCTTTCAGGGGGTTAATCCGAATATTTTTCTTATTAGGCAAAAATTTCTCTTTTGAAAAACCGGTGATAAAAGACAAAAAATTCTGCAAAAGACGCAAAAAGTAGGCACTATTTGAAATATTTTTTCCCCAAAAATATTGATAAATTAACCCCTTGAGCTCTGGTGGATAAATTTCTTCAAAAATCCAAATGTTATTGGCATCAGTATTTTACAAAGAAAAAAAATCGGTTAACGATATACACTAAAAAATGTATTAAACCTTTTTCAAGTAAATATAGCCGAATAATCCGGTGACATTATGACATTTTGGAATTAAAATTATGTGGTAGAAAATTCAACCATCAGAGCTGAAAGGGTTAAGTGTTTAAAGTGTTTTCTTAGTCTATGTCTCCCTACTTCTCTACTTAGTTTTTTTTAACTTATCCAGGTCACTTGACACTAAAATTCGAAATGTAATTTAAGTAAAATTTGTATACATCAGTGAGTATCTATGGCAATTTAGATGTAACCTTAGTTTAATAATTTAAATATTAATACAGTTGATTCTCTATATAACGAAATCCATCGTTTGAGTAAAAAATTCGTTGTATAGAGAAATTCGATGTACAGAAAATGATGTTAAAAATCGTATTTAATGTGTAAATTTTGAACAAATATTATTTTTGATGTTTTTAATTAAGAATTTGAAATGTTTAAAAGTAAATATTAACCTAACATTTTATTTCTTAATTATTTAAGCAGTTTCAAAAAAGAGAACAGACATTTATTTCAAAGCTTACTGAAAATCAAATAAGGAAGACCTTGAATTAATTTCAGACGAAAAAATCTGTAATTTTTGTTGTTTTGATTTTAAAATTGCTACGCTCTCAAAAAAGAAAAATGCTCAAATTTTAGCAATTAATGAAAAATTGTACTTCACATTTTCCTCCATTTGAAGGCCTCTCTTATATGCCTCTCATTGATTCCTCTCTAATATGTGTAACAATCTAATTGACACTGTTTTGAGAAGGATGTTGAAAGGTGTCTGGGAGGTGGGATGAATTCGTTGGATTTCAAGAACAAGGAGAGAAGTAATATTAAAAAAAATCAGCACTGAACGATAAATCAAAAATAAGTGATGGAAAATTGATTCCATATGATTTCGAAGCTTTTTTAAAACTCAATAAATTAAGACCAATTATTGAAAAAATTCGTTATACGGAGATAGATATTTCCCTATATAGAGACTGCTTTTAATGTAATCATGCGAAAAGGGGACCGATCCTACAAAAAATTCGTTATATAGAGAAATTCGATGTATGGAGTTTCGTTATAGAGAGACTCGACTGTATCCTTTCCTTTCAACAGATATTTCTACACAAACAAAATAATAATACCGCCTATTCAATTAAATCTTCAAGCAGTAGCGGTTCATCAGGGGGTACTGCATCAATTTAGACTCACCTCTAAAATTGTATGGTAATTTCAGTTCTCTTTAATCAACAAAATTTGTCGAATAAATAATATGAAATATTCTGTTAAATTTTTCTGGTGTAAAAAATCCGATGCAGCACTCCCTGACGAGCGTCTACTGTCTTCAACGTTATGTAAAGTGTCATATATGCAATATCTTAGTATTTACTCAAAATATGTGAAGTGCATCGTTGCAATGCTTAGAAACCTTTCCCGAAACAATTTAATAAACAGCTTTGAAAATTCCTATCATTCTATTTTAGGGTTAATAATTATTCAATATTTACCATAAGTGTTATTTATGTCAGAAGAATAAACAGTCGAGTCTTTCTATAACGAAACTCCATACATCGAATTTCTCTATATAACCAATTTTTAGTAGGAACGGTCCCCTTTTTGCATGATTACATTAAAACTAGTCTCTATATAGCGAAATATCTATCTCCTTATAACGAATTTTTCATAAATTGGTCTTAATTTATTCAGTTTTAAAAAAGCTTCGAAGTCATATGAAATCAATTTTCGATCACTTATTTTTGATTTATCGTACAGTGCTGAGATTTTTTTTATAAATATTACTACTTTCTTTGTTCTTTAAATCCAATGAGTTCATCCCACCTCCCACACACCTTTCAACATCCTTCTCAAAACAGAGTCAATTGAATTGTTACACACATAAGAGAGGAATGAATGAGAGGCACCTAAGAGAGGTCTTCGAATGGAGGAAAATGTTAACTAAAATTTTTCATTCCTTGCTAAAATTTGAGCATTTTTCTTGAGAACTTTAAAATCAAAACAACAAAAAATTACAGATTTCTTCCTCTGAAATTAATGCAAGTCTTCCTTATTTGATTTTCATTAAGCTTTCAAATAAATGTCTGTTCGCTTTTTTGAAACTGCTTAAATAATTAAGAAATAAAATGTTAGGTTTATTATATACTTTTAAACATTTCAAATTCTTAATTAAAAAGATAAAAAATGATATTCGTTCAAAATTTATACATTAAATACGATTTTAATATCGTTCTCTATAGATCGATTTTCTCTATATAACGAATTTTTTATTGGAAAGATGGATTTCGTTAGATGGAGACTCGACTGTATTACAAAATAATGCTATTAACCATTTATTTGATCAATATTTTTGTAAAAAACTTTCAAATAATGTCTATTTCTTTCATGTCTCTTACAGAACTTTTAATCTTTTTCATCAGTTTCACCGGAAAGTGGCATTTTTTTAGTGATTAAAATTTAAAGAAAAATAAATAGTACAGTTTATTACTCTCCTCCTTTTTAACCTTTTTGAGACGAGCAAACAGAATACCTACCGTATAAGGTGCGCGGAATCCTTGATTATTCTCACCAGTAACTTTTTATTGTAAATTCTACTTTGTTTCTTTCGCGCATTGTCCTGCTTCAATTGTGCAAAAATTTCTGTTTTAAAAAACAAGTGATAAAAAATTTAAAATTCTATAAAAGAAGCTCGTCTAGAAGGGGCTAAAATTGGTGTGGCAGGCGTTTTTCTCAATATGAAGTTTGTTATACTGTTTTTTTTTTTTCGTTGAAAAAGTACAAAATTTCCTTTAGAATGCACTGAAAGAGATGAATATTGGCGATGACTGGAAAACATTTTTTTCTAAAAATTAATAAATTTAAATAAACATATTTTTAGCATGTCAAACATTGTCATTTTTGTCCCAGGCTGGTATGGGCCCCGTTATTTTCCAGATAATATATCAGTAGTGAAAAAATAAATCTAATTCAAATGCGCGAAATTTCTCTTTAACCTCTTCATTTCCTGAGTACCCAAATGGGTACATCAGTTTTGTCCCATTTTATTAATGATACTCAAATATAAATGAAATTTCGATATAAGAATATGTTTCGAATTCTAAGATTCGAGCTAATGAAAATAAAACAAAAATCTCGCTCTGAAGTCAAACGAGAGAAGAAATAATTCAGTAATAATTAAAAATACTGTAATAAACGTCAGTAGCGAGGAGGTTAAATAAAGAAAATCTAGGGAATTTATCGGAAATCTGTTTTTTAACCCTTTCCAGCACGGGCAAAATCTGTTAGTAAAGTGATAAATTATCGATTTACACCGGTATTCACAAAAGGATTTTTTAGATATTTTGAAATCCATAATTTAAGCTTTCTTTGTAAAAGCAAAATTTTACTAAAATATTGTTGGTGCCGTTTGCAAGTTTGGAATTAAACTTAGGCATCACAGGGGGGGGGGGGGGGACTGGGCACAGCGTGCTGGAAAGAGATAAATAAAATGAGATTTTCTAGACGAAAATACTGGTACCGAAAAATTTCCTGGTCTGGAAATTCGAAAATCGATACGAACCTTGTTACCTTAATTTAGGATAAAGCATTTTACGATCGATTTACATAAAGAGTTTGCAATTCCCCTACGACGGAGAATTTTATGTCATCGGCTCCGAAACTATATACAGTCGACTCTCGTTAATTCGAAGTCGGATAAATCGCTTAATTCCAACTAAACATGAAGTCCCGAATTTTTCAAATGCGGAATAACGTTAAAATTTTTCATTTATTCGAACTCATTTTCCATTGACTTCTTTTAATTCGAACTAATGAAAATTCCGGTTTTTTTTCATTTTTCTTTACTTTCACACTGACATCAGATCTTTAAAATCATTTTCGTGAGAATTGTAATGAAACTTATATACAAATAATCTCGCTCATTTGATACCCGCTTTATTATTGCCTCGTCTATCCATCAATGACACCTCCAAACATTTTTTCATTGTGCTTGTTCCTAATCTCTTAATTAGTTTATGTATTTATATTTTTTAATTTAATATTAAGTCTAATTCCAATCGGCTGAAATAAATTAAAAAAATACTATAAAATTAATTCCTTTGTAATAATACCCCCTTAAACACGTTTTTCTCCCAGACTTACCATAATTCGAGCTCTGGATAATTCGAAATTCTTTGTGGTCCCGACGAGTTCGAATTAACGAGAGCCGACTATATTACTATTACTAAAACATGATAACATGGCTAAACAACGCCTACATTGCCGTGGCTACTAGAGTTAATTAATTATACTGTTGGAAATAATTAATTAATATTAACTAATTGCAAGTTGAAAATAGAACTGTGGTTAAACAAATACATCCTTTATTAACTTAAACTATTAAAGCTATTTAAAGTGCACTTATATCAATTATATCCTCATATTTATTCAAGCGCTTTCGAGTTCTTACTTCAAAAGTTACGAAAGGTTGTCTGGAATATTTCAGTAAATTGTTTTGGAAATTCCTGCCATTCTACTAAGTGCGCAATTATTGCTCCATAACTGTTATTTACCGGGAAAACATTTGTTCAGAGACTATGTATGATATTAAATTTAATATATAGGCATTCGTCAATTATTAGTAATCTGAAGAATTTAGCTTATTCAAATTATAAATTACTATCAATTCACATTAAACTATTATCAAATTAACATTAGATTTTGAAAAAATATCAATGTAGTGTATGTTTCATGTTCGAAACTGTTTTATTTTTTCATTCACTTTCTATCATTTTTTTTAAATTTCTTTTAAATCTTCATCGGGCGAAATCAGTAAAAAAGAGACCTAATTTAAGAGAACTGGCATCCATAAAATTTATGTAATTTTCTATTTACAAATTACAGGAAAATAAATAAATTCTTACTTTCTAATAAATTCGTTTGAAAATTCTAGTGTCACTTCATTGTTTCATTTTATAAACAGAATTACTCCGTGTCGGAAAAAGGTCTACCGTAATTTCCCGCGCATCCGCCGCACCTCAGATAAGTCAGTTTCCACGCAGAATTTATTTTAAATAAAACTTGAGTTACTTTTGTTTAGCATTTATTTAACTTCTTTTTTTACAGTAAAATTTCCGGTCTGAAAAAGACTTATCTGAACCGCGGCGTATACGCGCAAAATTACGATAATCATCCTTAACCCTTTGCGGTGCGGTGGTTTCATAGATATACCACTTAGTTTTAATTCCCAAACGCCAGATTGGCACCGGAATTTTGTTTTAAAAAATTACGGCTCATTGAATGTGTAAAATATAGCGTTTTCTTATTTAAAAATGAAATTGTTTTTAAATTCCGGTGTCAGTCATTTATTTCAACACTTAACCCTTTCCGGCACGGGCAAAATCTGTTAATAAAATGAGAAATTGTCGACTGACACCGGAATTCACAAATAATTTTTTTAGATATTTTGAATTCCTTAATTTTAGCTTTTATTGTGAAAGAAAAAATTTTCTAAAATATTATTGGTGCCGTTTCCAAGTTCAGAATTAAAATTAGGTATCCCAGTCCGGGCACAGTGTGCCGAAAAGGGTTAAGCAATGAATTTGTCCTGCGCCGCAAATGATTAACAAGTTAACCCTTAAATTCATATTGTGTCATTTTCGTCACCATAAGTGTTCCCGATTTATTGGGGGGTTTTATTAACATATTCCGTATTCTCACCAGAAATTTAAAAGAGCAATTTTCACTTTACTTAATGACAGACCATTCATAATTAAATAAAGAAAAAATTACTATTTAGATTTTTCTGGTATGAATTCTGATTCGTTGAATTGCGCATTTTTTGGAACGCGTTCTATCCTATGCACTTAAGGGTTAAATACAAATAGTTTTGTCAGTCGCCTAAGTTTTGTTAGACCGTGAAATAAAGTTCCTATTACACAGTCCCAATGCTATTAATTACGGGTGATTGATGAGGCCTAAATGTAAAGTTCAATGTCAGTCTCCTGTGACTGACATGGGATTCAATGTATTACATCCATAAATATAATTTTTTTAAAATAACATTTTCAACCAAAATAATATATTAATTTTTAGTCAGATATCAGGTTTACTACATGGTATTAAATTACTAAAGAATATACAACAATTCCTATCTATAAGTAGAACTCCGACATAGAAAAATAAAGATTTTTTTTAATAACGTTTTCAACCAAAATAACATATTATTTTTTAATTAGTTATCAGGTTTACTATAACAAATGGTATTGGATTACTAAAAAATATACAACAATTCCTATCTATAAGTAAAATTCCGACATAGATAAATAATTTTTTTTTTTAAATAATGCTTTCAACCAAAATAACATATTATTTTTAGTCAGTTATCAGGTTTACTAAAATACATGATCGCAGGTTACTAAAGAATATGCAACAAATTCTAGCTCTGAATAGAACTACCCTAAAGTCCAAAAGAAAAATCCACTTCTTAATTAAATATTAAACTATGTGTATAAACGAGTATTACATCAATGCATAATCTCCATATTTAGTCAGAAGATTACAAGCATAACCTTTCAAAGCATATAATTTTTTTTTAAACATTTCAGTAAATAGGTTTGCGAATTCTTGATATTCCACTTTCAAAATAATAATTACTTCATATTTAACAATTTATTATTCACTGGTGATAATTTTGTAGTTTCAAGAAGTTTTTTTTATTTAAATGTGAAGATAATTATTAATACTCGATGCTGTGAAACATATAAATAGAATAATGTTTAAACAGTTAAAACATTTAACCGATCAATATTTTAAAAAATCAAATAATGCCTATTTTTATTTTTTAAAAATCACAGTTTTATGTCATTTTTTACATATTTCCTGTTTTGACCGTATGTCGTACGGGCAGTGTGTTTTTGGCAATCATGATTTATAACTCTTAACCCTTTAGGGTACACTGTGCCCGGTATATGATACCTAATTTTAATTCCAAACTTGCGATCCGCACCAATAATATTTTAGCAAAATTTTGCTTTTACAATAAAAGCTTAAATTAAGGATTTCAAAATATCTAAAAAATTCGTTTTAAAATTCGGTGACAGTCGATAATTTATCATTTTACTAACAAATTTTGGAAGTTCCGGAAAGGGTTAACAGTAAAATTTTATTGTAAATTTTACATAATTTAATCCGAGCATTTTTCCCGATTCAATTAGACAAATATTTCTTTAAAAAAAAAACAGTAGTAAAAGATTAAAAATTCAGTAAATTGCATGAAAAAAATAGACATTATTTGAAAGTTTTTCTCAAAATATATTAATCTGATAAGTAATCATACGAATTGAATATTTCCAACTGAGCGAAAAATTGACCAGGCTGGGAATCGAACCCAGATACTTGGCTTACAAAGCCAATGCTTTACCTGTTAAGCTACCTGGGCGACAGCCAGCTGGGATTTTTCGCTCAGATAACCTTATTGGTCATAACATCTGGTCTGTCATTTAGACAACTCAACAGAATAGACCGAAGGTAATGGAACTCCATATGACGATGGGTATGTAGATATACTGTTATTTTAAACACAATCTGATTGGTAAAGTAATCGTACGAATTGAATATTTCCAACTGAGCGAAAAATTGACCAGGCTGGGAATCGAACCCAGATACTTGGTCATATGGAGTTCCATTACCTGCGGTCTATTCTGTTGAGCTGTCTAAATGACAGACCAGATGTTATGACCAATCAGGTTATCTGAGAGAAAAATCCCAGCTGGCTGTCGCCCAGGTAGCTTAACAGGTAAAGCATTGGCCTTGTAAGCCAACTATCTGGGTTCGATTTCCAGCCTGGTCAATTTTTCGCTCAGTTGGAAATATTCAATTCGTATAATTACTTTACCAATCAGTTAAACTGTGTTTAAAATAATAGTAAATCTCATAAGTGTTTAAAAATATATGTATGAAAAAAAAAATCACAGATCAAAAATAAAGATTCTATATGTAATTGTAAATTTATTTATTTCCACATTAACCTACTTGGGAAGAGCGTCTTTTACAGAAATTTTAATCCTTTACAGGGTTCGCACACTCCTTATATTTTGTAAGGACTCTGGAACCACTATTAATGATAAGAAAACTTATATTTCATTTTTAAGAAACAAACTTCGCAAACACCTTCTCGATTCACAATTTTCGCATTGTTTTTCTACAGTGAAGTGTATTGAAAATACCGTAAAAAATTAGTGGTAAAGCTGTGCGATCCCTGCTTTATCACCGGTTTTTCAAAAATAAAATTTTTGCCTAATCGAATCGGAAAAATGCTCAGATTAAATAACGCAAAAATTACATTAAGTTTTACTGGTGATAATGGTAAATCATGTTTGGCCAAAAACATGGTGCTCGTATGACGTATGGCCAGATGAGGAAAGCTGTTTAATAGTAAAAAAACAAAAAAAAACAAAAAAAACTATCAAACTTTGATCGATGTTTTCCCATCATATTGTCAATCTTTCATACGATGCGCAACATATGGATGACTTCCACCACTAAATTTTTATAGCATTTCTATCCTTATTTAAGGATAAAAATTTTGAAAGCTAATAAGGCAAAGAAAAGTATTAAAATTTAGTATTGAAAATCAATGACTTCTGGCGCAGCCAAGAATGCAAGCGCTGCGCCACAAATGAGAGATTGGAATCAATATTTTTCGGTTTATTTAATGACACGATTTCAGAGATGTAAAACTAAAAATAACGCATTTTATCATTAGCGGTTAGAATCAATGATTTCTTGCGCAGCGCATGCATCCCAGAGGGCATGGCACATAGAACATAAAATGATTTCCTAATTTTTAATTAACTACATAGTTAACGATCATATTTATAAAACACGAAAAGTATATTTTAAAAGCATGAATGTAAATTACTTGCTGAAGATAGAGCTCTATTGACAAAAGCATACGATAGGGTATGGCAAACTTTTAATTACAGGCAAACATTCCTTAATACGATTCCTTTAATTCCTTGTATGGTTTTTTCAAAAAAAAAAAAAAGTTTTATATACGCTTTAAGAACATTGCCAAATAAAATATTGGGTCAATTGGAATGTCCTGGAGAAATCAATTTGTAAATTTATTTGGGGAAATCAATTCGTACTGAAAAATTCTGCCTATTAATTACAACCATTGCATATCGGAAACAATATCTAATAATTAAATGGAAGAAGTTTTCGGTACGAATTAATTTTCCCAAGTGGGCACGGCTCTCCGAACGACTCAGTATACTACGAAATGTATTTAAAAAAATAGTGATGCGAAAATAATATAAAAGCAGTCGCCTGTAATGGAAATTTATGATTTCCCCACGTAATATCAACTAGTTTCTTAAATCTTTAAAGCTAATTAAAGCGTGTGCATATCAGCGCAGTATCTCCCTATTTATTAAGAAGATTTAAATTAAATCCTTTAAAAGCGTAGAAAGCTTTTAAAAATTATTTTAGTAAATAGTTTTGGAAATTGCTGCCATTCTATCTCAGACGCAATTATTGCATCATATTTGCCATAGCTAAATATTCCGAGAATATGCGATTAAAATTTAATATAAAGCAATTCTTGGATTTTGAATGTTATGAAATCTTTAGTCTTAAAAATTTTCAATTGTCATTTATTAGTGTCAGGAAAACAATTTAATACCTATAAAATCGTACAAGATTCCTATTATTTTTTATATAAATGTATTAAGTATTTTACCATTTTTTTTCTGTACATTGTTATTTAAAGATCCTTGAAAATAAATTAACTTAATTTAATTTAAACAGATTATGTGTGTTTAATCTGTATAATAATTCTGAAAGACGCTTTTACATTCTACATGACGTGAACAGTATTTCCAAATCTGACATTTTTATATTATTCTTATCCAGTAAATTTGCTGTTCACACTACAAAAATTTTAATGCCATTTTTCATTTCATTTATTAATGAAATGAGAATACAGTCGAGTCTCTATATAACGAAATCCGCTGTTCCAGTAAAAAATTCGTTATAAAGAGAAATTCGTTGTATAGAGAATGAAGTTAAAATTCTTATGTAATGTGTAAATTTTGAACAAATATTATTTTTGATGTATTTAATTAACGATTTGAAATGTTTAGCTATAAATATTATCTTAATATTCTATTTTTTAATATTTAAACAGTTTAAAAAAATTAAAACAGGCATTTATTTCAAAGCTTAATGAAAATCAAATACGGAAGACATGATTAATTTTAGGCGATGAAGTCTGTAACTTTTGGTTGTTTTGATTTCAAAATTGTTACACTCTCGAAAAAAGGTTCAAATTTTAGCAATTACCCCCCAAAAATTACAAATTCACCACCAATTCAGAAATTAAGGATGTTGAAAGGTGTGTGGGAGTAGTGGGGGGATTAATTAGTTGGACTTAAAGAACAAGGAGATTCAAGGAGAGAAGTAATGTAAAAGACTCAGCAACGAATGATAAATCAGAAATAAGTGATAGAAAATGGATTTCATGTAATTTCGAAGCTTTTTTAGAACTGAATAAAGAACATTTTGTGAAAATATTCGTTATATGGAGATAGATATTTCGCTGTATAAAGACTGTTTTAAATGTAATCTTGAGGAAAGGGGATCGTTCCTACTAAAAATTCGTTATATAGAGAAATTCGATGTATGGAGTTTCGTTATAGGTAGACTCGACTGTACTTAAAATAACCTACAAAACAGTCCCCCCAAAAATAGCTTTTCTAAACAGTAATTTTTTCATGACACATAAATGTTAAAAACATTATAATATAAACTCTAAATGAAGATTACGGAAAACAATAAACAAAAGACTTAAATTGTTTTTTCATCTATCATCGCATAATTTAAAGAGAAACCAGGAAATGATTTTAGCAAGAACAATTATCTTTTATCGAAAGTGAAAGAACTCTGCTCATACGCAACATAAGCTTCAGTTGTTTACAAAAAGACTAAATTCTGCAAATAATCAAAATGATTTATAAAGCATAAGTGATAATTAACATTCAAGGACATTGTCATCAAAAACTTATTTACTTCAACAAACTTTAAATTACTTTTAAATGATATAAACATTCAAATAATAAATTTTCATTTTCAATGTAATTTAATAATAATTTTTCTTGTATTTTTCACAGATTTCAAAATGTAACAACAGAGAAAGGAGCTTTTTGTGAATGCTCCGTAAATTTTTAACCAAGTTTAATATAATATTTTTTTTTAAATGGTGCAGTGTTTTTCGTGTCTTCATAACTTTGCGTTATAACAAGTGGATACCACATAAGGATACTACAATACGAATCTAGCGACGGCCTGCCCTGACATGAAAACTAATTGAAGGTAAGTCAATCTTACCTGGTTTTTTCTATTACATAACCGTTTTTAGTAAAAACTGATGAGGGCGTACTCATGCAATTAATATGTTATGCTAATTATCGCTAACAATTTGATTAATGAGACAGAAATAAAAACAAAATCAGGTCAGGCAGTCCATAATTAAACAATTTAGCAAACTCTAAAGAAAAAAAAAAAAAAAAAAAAAAAAAAAAAAAAAACTTTTCTATAACAATATCATGGCTACTGTAAAAGACAGCACAACAATTGAAAAACTAAATGCCAATAATTACTCAAATTGGCGATTTAAAATTGAAATGCTGTTGATTCGTGAAGACTTAATTGAAGTTATTACGGAAGAGGTTCCAACCCCCATAACCACAGACTGGGCCAAGAAAGACCGGAAAGCCCGAGCGTTAATTAATCTCAGTATTGAAGATAGTCAAATAGTACACGTTAAAAATTTGAATTCGGCGCGGGAAACATGGGACACTCTAAAACAAATTCATGAGAGATCCAATCTCTCCAGCAAGCTGTACTTATTAAGAAAACTGTACAGCACAAAACTAAATGAAGGTGGTAACATGATAGCCCACATTACTAAAATTCTAGAAATTGTGGATAAACTATCTGCCATAGGAGAAAACATCACAGATTCCCATATTTCCGCATTACTATTGTGTTCACTTCCCCCTTCTTACGATACATTAGTGACGGCTCTTGAGGCCCGTCCAGAAACTGAACTCACAGTACTATTTATAAAAAATAAATTAACGGATGAATATATCCGTCGAACGGAAAGCTCTGAAAATTCAGAAAATAACACCAGAGCATATAAAGCTCAAGGAAAATCTGTCAACTCTGATCATAAAAGAATGAACAAATATTGTTCACACTGTAAAATGAAAAACCACACAAATAAAGAATGTTGGTTCCTAAAAGGAAAAAACAATAACACTTACACTCAAAATAAGCAAAATAAAACTAAAAACCATTCCACTTCGCTATGTTTTGAAGAAAACACTGAAGGCAGAAAAAATGCTGTATATGAAAAAAATGATGTAGCCTTACTTACAGAGCAACCTGATAACAAAAAAACCTTTATTGTAGATAGCGGAAGTTCCAGCCATATCGTAAACTCAAAAGAAATGTTTACAAAAATAACAAACAATGTTGAAACAAACGTCACTGTAGCAAACGGTAACAAATTGATTTCATATGGATCAGGTGAAGTTGTTATTCAAACCGGAAAAAATAATAAACAAGTAACACTAAGGGATGTTCTGTTCGTACCAGATATTGAAACCAATCTGTTATCAGTTAGCAGGGCAACAAAAAACGGATGCCAGGTACATTTTGAAAGGGATAGGTGCAACATTACACACAAAGGTGAAACAATACTCCAAGGTAAATTAAAAAACAATTTGTATGAAATACACGTAAATGAAGATGAAAATAGTAGCTACTACACAAATGTAACGTATAATTGCACAAATGCAAATTGTATAGATTTATGGCACAGAAGAATGGGCCATAGAAATTACGACACAATAAAAAACATGGTGTCTAAAGAATTAGTAAGCGGTGTAACGATAAATAAATGTAAACACAACAATGTATGTGAGGTATGCATTCAATCAAAAACAAACGAAACACCATTCCCAAAATCAGGAGCATATAGAGCCAAAGAAAGACTAGAATTAATTCACACTGATGTATGTGGCCCTATAAACACACCCACTATAGGGGGGAAAAGATATTTCATCACTTTCATCGATGACTTTTCGAGGTTTTGTATAATTTACCTAATGTCAAATAAGAGTGACGCGTTTGAAAAATTAAAAGAATACATCGCTACAGTTAAAAATAAATTTGGTAAAATGCCAACTGCGATCAGATCCGACAATGGCGGCGAATATATAAATGACGAAATTGAAAAGTACCTAAAGTATAATGGCATAGAACACCAACTTACCGTCCCATATTCTCCAAGTCAGAACGGGGTTGCAGAGAGAAAAAACAGGTCGCTTCTGGATATGACTAGGAGCATGCTAAACGAAGCAAATCTCCCACATAAATTATGGGGAGAGGCCATATGTACCGCAAACCATTTGCAAAATCGACTACCTTCTAAATCCATCAACACCACACCATATGAACTTTGGCTAGGTAGAAAACCAAACATAAAATATTTAAAGGTTTTCGGCTGTACCGCATATGCCTATATACATAAATTTAAACGAGGAAAACTTGATAATAGAGCAGAAAAGGGCACTTTCGTCGGGTATGACAATCGCTCTAAAGGGTACAGAATCTACACCAGTGATGGAAGAGTCATACTAGCTAGATCAGTAAAATTCATCGAAAACAAAATAGATAACGCAAACACTAATGAAAATACAAACACAAATGATTCAAAGTCTGAAATCAAAAAACAGGCTCAGCAGAATGAAAAAAATGTAATGGAACTAAATCTAACACCAGAAAACATCGATACAGATACACCATCCACATCTTCACAAACACAACACGTTAGAAGATCCGAAAGGGAAAATAAAGGAGTACCACCGGACAGATTTGCTTATGCAGTCCGGCACAATCCAATATATGAGCCCAAAAGTTGGCAAGAAATGATAAATCTTGAGAACCCACACGAAAAAAGGAACTGGATCGATGCGACGCGAGAGGAAATAAATTCACTTAAAGAAAACAAAACATGGACATTAGTGCATCCACCACAAGGAGCTAAAGTAATCGGATCAAAATGGACATTTAAAGCAAAATATGATGAATTTGGAAAAATAAAAAGATACAAGGCTAGGCTCGTAGCTCAGGGTTACGGACAAAAATACGGGATAGACTATGACGAAACATATGCGCCAGTGGTGTCACACACGACACTCAGAAGCTTTTTAACTGCCGCAGCATATCATAAGTTAAAAATACATCACATTGACATTAAAACAGCTTTCCTACATGGAGAACTGGAAGAAGAGGTATATATGTCTCAGCCTGAAGGATACATAGACACAAAAGAACCTTTCAAAGTGTGTAGATTGGAAAAGGCGATTTATGGCCTAAAACAAGCAGCACGAGCTTGGTATATAAAAATTACCCAAACACTTAAAGAATTAAACTTCACACAAAGTACAGCAGACACTTGTTTATTCATACAAAAACAAGGGGAAAATAGTATTTACATCATAGTGTATGTCGATGATATACTCATTGCAGGAAATGATGATCAGATAAAAGATATAATAAATAAATTGAAAACAGAATATACTCTTGAAGATTTAGGCGAAATAAACAATTACCTCGGAATAAAAATAGAAAAAACGCAGAATGGATTCAAACTGAATCAAACTGCAAAGATAGAAGAAGTAACAAAAAAATTCAACTAAACAGAATCTAAACCATACAGCACTCCAATGGAGGTAGGATTTCAGCGATTAAAATTATTAGAAGATCTTGGCGTACCACAACAATTGCCAATTACTATTTTCGAAGATAACATCTCTTGCATAAAGATGACAGAATCTGGAAAATATTCCAACAGAACGAAGCACATTGATATCAAGTATCATGTAATTAAGCAGCTTAAAGAAAACGGAATAATCCAACTACATTATTGTCCAAGCAAATCAATGATTGCCGACATCCTTACGAAGCCGGAACCCAAACCTGAATACATAGAAAATAGAAACAAACTCAAACTACTGGATAATCTCCATTAAGAGTTTAAGGGGGGGTTTGTTAAAAACATTATAATATAAACTCTAAATGAAGATTACGGAAAACAATAAACAAAAGACTTAAATTGTTTTTTCATCTATCATCGCATAATTTAAAGAGAAACCAGGAAATGATTTTAGCAAGAACAATTATCTTTTATCGAAAGTGAAAGAACTCTGCTCATACGCAACATAAGCTTCAGTTGTTTACAAAAAGACTAAATTCTGCAAATAATCAAAATGATTTATAAAGCATAAGTGATAATTAACATTCAAGGACATTGTCATCAAAAACTTATTTACTTCAACAAACTTTAAATTACTTTTAAATGATATAAACATTCAAATAATAAATTTTCATTTTCAATGTAATTTAATAATAATTTTTCTTGTATTTTTCACAGATTTCAAAATGTAACAACAGAGAAAGGAGCTTTTTGTGAATGCTCCGTAAATTTTTAACCAAGTTTAATATAATATTTTTTTTAAATGGTGCAGTGTTTTTCGTGTCTTCATAACTTTGCGTTATAACAAGTGGATACCACATAAGGATACTACAATACGAATCTAGCGACGGCCTGCCCTGACATGAAAACTAATTGAAGGTAAGTCAATCTTACCTGGTTTTTTCTATTACATAACCGTTTTTAGTAAAAACTGATGAGGGCGTACTCATGCAATTAATATGTTATGCTAATTATCGCTAACAATAAATACGTCCAAATGATTATATAGTGTTAGTATTAAAATTATATCGGGTGATCCAAAATTCAGTACAATCTTTAAAAATGAATAATTCGAAAACGAATCAAGATACAAAGATACGGTTTGCACCAAACAGATTGAAAAACAACAAGTTGGAAATTGCACGTGAAGCGTAGCAAATGAGGTGCGTTCGTACGATAACGAAGTTTTAAAAATATCACTCTTATATATCAATCTCATAGAACTGTAAATAATTACAATTAAAATGGGCACCAAACAATGTTCTCCCTATTCCATTATGCAATGGAATACTTTTGTGTGACCTTGTAAATCAATAACAAATACTCTTTGCACCACAGATTATGCAAAATGTATATTATAATATGTACTTTATAGATGCATATCAATTTTATTACGTTCGAATGAGTGTAACACCATTAAAATGCATTTGAAACATTTTCCCCCATTAATCGTAATGTAACGGAATACTTTTGATTGTCCCTGTAATTGAACTATGCATTCGATTTTGATAAAGTTTGAAATAACTCGACAAAATTATGTAATAATTATATATTTAAAATTTCAAACGATTAAAATGCATTTGAAACGTTTTTCCCCATTGACCGTAATGTAACGAAATCCTTTTGATTGTCCCTATAATTGATCTATGCATCCGATTTTCATAAAATTTGAAATGACTCGACAAAATTATGTAATAATTATGTATTTTAAATTTCAAACGATTCAGTTGGGTAGTTTTTGAGTTGTTACAGACGGACAGACAGACGGACGGACTGAACGACAACAATAGGTGCTACGTATTTACATAATTACGAACGCACCTAAAAAACCAGGTTTTGTATGGCAACGAAAAAATATAGTTCTGTTGGCGACCAACGGCACCACTAGCAGAACTGAAAGATGTCATCCGCCAATATGTTCAGGGGTCGCAGCGTCCCTAAAATTTTTTAAATCAAAAATCTTTGCCAGAGATTCCTTTAGCATCTACAATGAAATTCTACAATGAATATTGCAGTTATAAAATTGTGGTGGGAAATTGCGAAAATTTTAGGGACGCTGCGACCCCTGTATGTGTCTGCCATAACGCAAGAAATGCTACTAAATGCTGTGAATGGTGTGGTACCTAGTCTCACAGCTGCACTTCTGAATGATGGACAGAAGATTGAACATTTACTATATTACTAATTAACTGTAATTTACTGTTTAATTGTAATTGCTGACTTGTAAGTTGTCAATTTTTTTTTATTTATAAATGATTGTTCGGTGCAATAATACACTACAACGCAGGGTTCGATTTAAGCGGTATCGCATCGCAATTTGCGATTCATATTTAACTAAAATGCGATCCAAGAAATGCATTAAATCGCAATCATTGCGATGCATATTTCCCACACCCTTTGTTATGTCATGTACACTTAAAATTAAAATTTAAAGATGTTTTTACACGACATACGTTGTGTTTTCACTCTCCCCAAGTGTTTATTTACAATGGAAGTACAGCGAGACGCCATTGCTGGGCACATTTTTCCTCGTATTTTTCTCAGTAAACACATGATTTGTTCCCGCCCTGACACTGTGATTGATTACTGAATCACTGTTACTCGCTAATCACGGCGTTTGCTCATTGAAGTACAGTAGAACCCCGTAAATCCGGACCCCGTTAATCCGGATCTCCGGATAATCCGGATTGATTTGGTCATTTTTTTTGCAAGTTTGAGAAGCGATTGGATTCCATAACATTAATTTGTTTCATCATCATATTCTGAATTGAAAAAAAAAAAAAAAACTTTTTCTGAAATCTTTTAGGAAGAATTAAGCAAAGTTAACATTTTTACTGTCTGTAATTATTCAATAAGTTTAATATAAAGATGATTTCTGTAAGTATGTTTTATTTTATTCCATTCTTTTCTTATTCTCCGGATAATCCGGATTTTCGGTAATCCGGATTGGGTCTGGTCCCAGTTAATCCGAATTATCGGGGTTCTACTGTAAATGTAAATTTGTAAGTAATTTGTAGTAAAATGTATTTGTAAATTTTCAAGATTTAAAAGTTAAGTTAGCTATTTTTTACTTGCTATACAAAAGTGTCTAACTGCTATTCAAAATTGACTTTGTATAGCAGTTATTGCTATGCAACTTTCTTTTTCTAAATCGACCCCTGCTACCACGCCATTTGTTTGTCGCCAACAAAACTATTTTTTTTTTCGTTATCACACCATCCATTCGGTGCAAACCGTATCTTTCTATCTTGATTCCTTTTCGAGTTATTCATTTTTAAAGCTCGCCCTGACTTTTGGATCACCCTGTACTTTAACTCCTTGGTGACGAACAGCCATGGCCGATATACGTGCTGCATAAAGTGCATAGAATCCTTGATTATTATCATCAGTAAAATTTTACTGTAAATTTATCCTAACTTAAACAAAGCATTTTGTCGATTACATTAACCCTTTAACGATCACAGGATTTTCATTGCTAATATGTAGAAATAAATAAATGACACCGGTATTTGAAAACAGATATATTTGTAGATATGAAAAAGCGATTTTTCGTATATTCCATAAAATGGATTTTTTAAAATTAAAATTCCGGTGCCATTGTTGCATATCGGTATTAAAACTTTGTGGTTTCCTAGAGAAACCAATGAACGTATTAAAATTTTGTGGTTTCCTAGAGAAACCAATGAACGTATTAAAATTTTGTGGTTTCCTAGAGAAACCAATGAGCGTTAATGGGTTAAACAGCAAAAATTTCTGTTTAGAAAAAAAATAGAAACAAAAACGGGAATAAAAGATTGGAAATTCCGTAAAAGACCTCCGTCCAAAAGGGTTAAAATTTTTTTGAATATTATTAGCTATTGTATGCTACGCATATTCTTATCGAGCTTGAGAAGGTTCGATCATTGTTGACATATTTTTCGGATGCGGATTTTAAATCGTACATATCGGGTTCCAAAAGAAAGATAAATTTTTGAGCTTCTTTGTTTGCAGGGGCCTCACTAAGGGGGGGCCCTGTGCCAAATCTGGGCACAGCTAATTTTAATTCCAAATTTGCAAATGCCACCAAGAATATCTTTAAAAAATTTCACTTTTACAATGAAAGCGAGAATTTAGGAATTCTTAATTTCTTCCTTAACCTTCCTACCCTGTTGAAATTGCACTCAAACTTAATTAAAATATTTCACACCAGAATTTTTATTTAGATCCATTTAACATACTTATTTAACTTACATATTTGTGTTATTTTTTTATTTACTTTATGAAAAAATTTCTGGTTGGAATCGAATGAAACGCAATATAGGTCTGGGACGATTAGACCCATTCAGGGTAGGAAGATTAAAATGAAGAATTTTTTCTTGTACTCGATGACTTAGGTTTTTTTGCGGTCGGCTCTTGGACTATCAATAGTGGCAGGTAATAGTGCTTTTCACAAAAAATGATGTATGAAGCGATGAGACAGTTTCGTTTGACTTTTCACCTGCTACTATTCCCACAGTCTGGCAGTTTTCTAATGACTTAGCTTTCTGATAGCTTTTTTTATTCTAATTTCTTCCAAAATCAAAGATGATTTCTTAACATCATAAGATCTGAGCTTCTCAATGGATTGTGGAAGATGTTTTTAGTGATATGCTGTTAATAAAATTACGATGGCTCATTATTCCGTCATGAAAAATAATACTATTTTGTATTTCTCTACCAGTATAAGTTTACTTCAAGACCTGTGCCAACGTCAACAAGGTATCGGCTGTTTATATAATTATAATGATATATATATATATATATATAAATATAGTCCCTGGCCAAATTATTAGACGCACTCATATTTTCTTGTGTCGAATCATATTACAAGTTTCGTAGAGATATTACTATGCTAGTAGTTACAATTGACTATATACATCATCTGTAGGATTATAATAAATAAAAAGCATGCCAATGACTTTAAAATTATTTATTTTTGTAAATTAAATTAACAATTGCTAAAATTGTAAAACTTAAAACATGAAATTAAAAAAAAAAATGTCATTATTTTTTGGAGTCTTTTTTGGCGGCAATCAGTGTCTCTCTTCTTCAAGGCATGCTGTTAGTACAAAATTGAAATGTTTCTTGCATGAGTGAGTGATGTTTCCAGACAAGGATAAGTTTTCCTATGAGCTGTGTTTTGCTCGTAATGAGCTCTTTGTCCAGTTTTTTCTTCATTCGCTCCCAAACATTTTCAATGGTATTCATGTCTGATGAATTACCGGGAGCAGTTCAACACAGGGATATTTTTTTATTAGTAGACCTTGACGGATCGTGCTATGTAACAAAAAGCTTTACCTTGCAAAAAGTACAAATGGTGCTTCATTTGGAAACCATCATTTTAGCTTTAGAATAAACCGATTTTGAAAATCTCTTTATATTGGTCTGGAGAATTCACAAAGAAGTCATAACAAACAAAACTCAGCTCATAGAAAATCTTATCCATATCTGGAATCGTCAAACACGCATACAAGAAACTCTTCAATTTTGTATTAATAGCATGCCGCGAAGAATAGAGGCACTGATAGCCGCCAAAAGAGGCTCTAAAAAATATTGACATTTTTTGGAGTTTCAAGTAATAAATTTTGCAATTTCAGCCATTTTTAATTTAATTTGTAAAAAGAAAGAGTTCTAACGTCATAGGCTTGTTTTTTATTTATTATAATCCTACAAATGATGTACATAATTAATTACAGTTATTCACACAGTAATATTTCTATGAAGCTAGTAATATGATTCGACACAAGGAAAAGGGAGTGAGTCTAATAATTTGGCCAGGGACTGTATATATATATATATATGTGTATATATGTATATATATATATACAGGGGTTGGACAAAAATATGGAAACACCTTTGAAAAAACGTTTCTTTGCCTAATATGGTGTAGGGTACCCGTTGTTATTCAATATAGCTTGCAATCTTCTCGGAATGGATAAATACAGTTCCTGTATGTTTGCCAAGGGAATATTGTAACTTTCTTCCTGCAAAACGGTGACAAGTTCAGATAACGATGTTGGCGGTGGATAGGGAGAACGAACTTTCCGCTCCAATGCAGACCACAAAGGTTCGATAATATTCAGGTCTGGTGACTGTGGTGGCCAGGGAAGATTCGACAATTCATCCTCGTGCTCAAAAAACCAGCCTGGTCAATGTGAGCTGTGTGAACGGGGGCGTTGTCCACTTGGAAGACGCCATCACGATTGGGGAACAAAGTTTGTACCATTGGATGGACTTGATTGGCCAAAATGTTCACATAAGTCTGAGCAGTAATACACCCTGACAGAGTTATCATGCGGCCAGAAAAAAACCAAGATATGGCTGCCCAAACCATCACCGAACCCCCGCCATGTTTCACTCTTGGCAACAAGCAGTCTGTATTATGGGCTTGAGATTGCGTTCTCCAGACGTAAACTTGGCCAGAAGTGGGAAACAATGTGAAAGAAGACTCATCAGATCATATTACTCACTTCCACGGCTCTATAGTCGAGGCTTTTTGACTTAAACACCACTTTTTCCTGTTATGGGCATTAGCATCACTGATGAATGGCTTTTCAATTGAAGCACGGCCAGCAATTTTCTGTTTATGAAGCTCCCTTCTAATTGTTTTGGTTCTCACGGGGTTTGGTAACACGACATTCATTTTAGCAGTAACTTTTTCAGCTGTGGTCTTCTTATTTTTCGCGATAATCCTCCTTAATGATCGTCTGTCACGATCACTCAGCACACACTTTCGTCCTCCCTGTGATTTAGCAGATGATGTTTTTCCGTATTTCAAATATGCGGAATAAATCTTCGACTCAATACCTCTTGAAACACTAAAAACATCGACTACCTTGCTTACGAAAGCACCCACCATACGCGCGCTAACAATTTGCCAAATTCGAAGTCTATTAACTCTGTCATAATGCAATGATAACTTCACATAACAGTGCTCCAACAACGACTGAATGGTGCAGCGATTTTACGAAGTTGTATAGGTGGTGTCAGTAGGCGAAAACGCCAGCGCCATCTACATAGTTCATTAAAATCAATCTTTCTTTTCAAACATGCATTTCAAAAGGTGTTTCCATATTTTTGTCCACCCCCTGTATATATATATATATATATATATATGCGAACTTTTACGCATTTTTGCTACCATTAAAATTGTACAGAGATATTCTATTCGTTTAATCATAAGATTTCGACGATTAATTAAGATAATATTTACTATAAAAATTTTGTGGTAGGAAAAATACGTAAAAGTTGGCAGCTATGTATATGTGTGTGTGAAAATATGATGCATTGAGTTGATTTTTGCGAAATCGCAACTGCAAGTGGCTGTAATTATGTACACTACTATTATAAAAAATACCTTTAATTTTCAATTGTGATGTTGTTTACTTAGTAATAAAATTCTCTTTATAAAAAGTTACAATTTATGCATGTTGTGTGCATGGAACCTCGTCTGAAAATTTGCGAGATTCAAAGCACTCCATACCTTTAAATTTTTAATTCAGATGTTATTTAATCCATAAAGAAACTCTCTTTAACCCTTTAACGTTCATTGGTTTCTCTACGAAACCACAAAATTTCAATTCCGATATGCAACAACGACACCGGAATTTTAATAAAGGAAAATTCATTTTATTATACATGTGAACAATCACTTTTTTTTTTTTTATTTACAAAAATATTTGTACGCAGTTACCGGTGTCAATCATTTTTTTCAATATCTTAGCAATTAAAATGCTCTGAACGTTAAAGGGTTAACCCCTGGAGAAGGAGTGGGATACATTTTATCCCTCGTAATTTAAACGAAATTCTAACCAAAATCTGTTAACGAACTTTTATTCTTCTAACTTTGGCGGTAAAATGTTGAAAAATTGCCTTTTCTTATATTAAAATAAAATTTTTCGATTTTTCCCGTGAGAAATCAATATTACAGATGCATTATTGCTTGCCTCTCAAGAGGTTTAAAAGGTTTTAAAATTTATGAATGTTGTATAGGCTCTAGATTATGAATGTCGTATAGGTCGCATGAGCAATTGTAGTGTAAGTCACAGGCTACGATTTTTGGCTACCAGTATTTTAGTACGAAAAAATCTGATTTAGTTTATCGGCAAATTCTCATTAATTGAATAAGGCCAAGCAGACTTTTCGAAAATAACGGTGGCAAACAAGCATAGCAATTACAAGGTAATGTGACTTACACTACAAAACCCATGGAACTAGCCTATATCAGTTTTTGTATAAAATAATTAGCATAAAACAATTAATTAAAAACAAAGTAGATGCGACAGTAAATTGTGTAGAAGATATTTAAAATAGAATTAATGATATGTTTCACCAAGTTTCATTAACATTAAATACAACTTTCATAGAAATGCTTTGTGATGCATTGAATAATTTGAATTAATAATATATTTTTCACATACAAAATTCAAAATAAGTGTATGAAATTTTGAAATCGTATTTAATGAATAAAGATTAATAACATTAACTATAATCATAATAAATGAAATCTACGCGCTAGTTTACTTCGAGAAACTTAAAACTGATGCAAATCCAGATTCAGAATTCCCAACCTAAAATGTGTGGCAAATAATTCCTAAGAATTTATTAGCATAAACAAACAATTCGTATTCATTCCCTTTTACTAGTTTAAATAATATCTTTATTGTCCTTTAATATCTATTACAAATTCTCTCTGTATGGATGTTTTAATCATGCTCATTTTTTGATGGTAATTAGAAATGTTGTTGTGGAATGTGAATTAAGTATATTATCTTTAATTGTAAAAGTTTATTTTCAAAATAGATAATTACATTTTGTATTGCTAATAAGTTCTACTGCATCCATATGCAGATTTTATAAATGTATTATAATTGAGATATTGAATTTCAAACAGGTTTGATGGTTTAACAACATAGTTTAAGGTTCCATTACATAAGTATAATTATATTTATTTGATATAGACATCAAAATATGCATTTCAATATACAGGTTGTCATCCTCTCTTATCATTGTCCAATAGTGAATTCCTAAACATTTAGTTTTACCGTTATAATTTCAGTCTCAGAAACGTTATCAATGTTGTTCTTCATAAATCAAAAGCAGTATGATTATATTATTGTTCAATAGTATTAGTGGAAACTGTTACTTTTGTGAAACTTCCGAAATTTTATCATATGTAGAATCATATAAATTATATCCTCTAACAACTTTCTTACTGAAGAATGTTAAACAAAATCAATATCCATTTTTTGCACGATAAAATAATACTGACTTATTACAATTTGTGTTATTTTCCACCAGTTATTCCACAGCTTCTGCTTTTCTCTATGTGCAATCTTCCACCAGTAAAAAGTAATAAATATATATGTCTTACTTATGACAACATTTTTCCCACCAATAAGAAATATAAACAAAGAGGCATTTTCTATTCAAATTTAAGGGTGGAAAGTTAACCTAGCAGTTATTATACCCTGTGGAACCGGTTACAGTTAACTATTCACCATTTTAAAGAAATGCCATTTCCTTTTTATTGATGTTCCCATGTTTCTAGTATTATATGAGTAAGAAATTTTTAATAGCTTTTACATTTGGTACTAAAACAAATAGTTTCGGAATAGAGTTGTTCGATAAATATAACCACATTTCCACACAAATAAACACAACTTTCAAAGAAATGCTTTGTAATGCACTGAATAATTTGAATTAATAATATATTTATCACACGTAACATTCAAAATACGTGTATGAAGTTTATAAATCGTATTTAGTGAATAAAAATTAATAACATTAAATCTAATCATAATAAATGAAATCTCGCTACTGGTTTCCCTCGAGAAACTTAAAACAGATGCAAATCTAGAATCAGAATTCCCCACCTAAAATGTTTAGCAAATAATTTCTAAGGATTTATTAGCATAAACAAACAATTCCTGTTCACTACCTTTTACTAGTTTAAATAATATCTTTATTGTCCTTTAATATCTATTACAAATTCTCTCTGTATGGATGTTTTAATCATGTTCATTTTACGATGGTAATTAGGAATGTTGTTGCGGAATTGCAATTAAGTATATTATCTTTAATTGTAAAAATTTATTTTCAAATGAGATAATTACATTTTGCATTGCGAATACAGTCTTCTGCACCCGTATGCAGATTTTATAAATGTATTATAATTGAAATATTGAATTACAAACAGCTTTGATGGTTTAACAACATAGTTTAAGATTTCATTTCATAAATATGGTTATATTTATTTGACCTAGACTTCAAAATATGCATCTCAGTATACAGGGTGTCACCCTCTCTTATCATTTTCCAATAGCAAATTCCTAAACATTTAGTTTTAGAAATATAATTTCAATTTTATAAATGTTATCAATATTGTTCATCATTAATAAAAGTCAGTATTGTCGCATTTTTGTAAGATATTATCGGTAGAATCTGTTACTTTTGTAAGACTTCCGAAACTTAATCTTTTATAAGAACATAGAAACATAGAAACTTTCTTACTGAATAAAATTAAACAAAATCAATATCCATTTTTTTTTCACAATAAAAAAAATCGCTAATTCGTGTTTTTTACCACCAGTTAATTTCACCAGTTTCCGCTTTTTTCTATGTGCAATCTTTCACCAGCAAAAATTAATAGACATACAGTGGGTGGCTAAATTATTAGTTATATTCCCAAACTTTAAAAAGATTTTAAAATTTATGATTGTTGCATATGCCTTTTTGTACACGTGCATATAGTATAAAATAATAAAACAAATCAGGACTCTAACTTGTGTGGTAGTTATTTAAAATAGGATTAATGATATACTTAACCAAATTTCAATAACGGCAAATACAACTTTCATAGAAATGCTTCGTAATGCAGTCAAGAATTTGAATTAATAATATATTTTTCACATATAACATTCAAAATACGTGTATGAAATTTAGAAATCGCATTTAGTGAATAAAGATTAATAACATTAAATCTAATAATAATAAATGAAATCTAGCTACTGGTTTCCTCCGAGAAACCTAAAACAAATGCAAATCCAGAATCCTAATTCTCCACCTAAAATGTTTATCAAATAATTTCTAAGAGTTTATTAGCATAAACAAACAATTCGTATTCATTCCGTTTTACTAGTTAAAATAACATCTTTATTGTCCTTTATTATCTATTAAAATTCTCTCTGTATGGATGTTTTAATCATGTTCATTTTACGATGGTAATTAGAAATGTTGTGATGGAATTTGAATTAAGTATAGTATCTGTAATTGTAAAGGTTTATTTTCAAATGAGGTAATTACATTTTGTATTGCTAATATGTTCTACTGCATCCATATGTAGATTTTATAAATGTATTATAATCGAAATATTGAATAACAAGCAACTTTGGTGGTTTAACAACATTGTTTAAGATTCCATTACATAAATATAATTATATTTATTTGATATAGATTTCAAAAATATACATCTTAATATACAGAGTGTCTTCCTCTCTTACAATTTTCAAATAGCGAATTCCCAAAACATTTAGTTTTAGAGTTTCAATTTCATTGTCAGAAATGTTATCAATATAGTTCTTTATTAATCAAAGGCAGTATGGTCGCATTATTGTAAGATATTATCGGTGGAATTTGTTACTTTTGTGAAACGTCCGAAACCTAATCTTTTATACAATCATATAAATTACGGTCGAATCTCTATATAACGTAATCCATTGTTCCAGTAAAAATTTCGTTATATAGAAAAATTCGTTGAATAGAGAAAGCCGTTAAAATTTCTGTTTCATGTGCAAATTTGGAACAAGTGTTATTTTTGATACGTTTAATTAAAAATTTGAAGTGTTTAACTATAAATATTGGCGTAAAATCCTATTTCTTAATTGTTTGAACAGTTTCAAAAAAGAGAATAGACATTTATTTAAAAGCTTAATAAAAATCACATAAGAAAAACGTAATGTTAATTTTTTTGCCATTGGGAACACAACATCTCAAATTTTCGGGGGGCGACCTGATTGCTCCGGCAGTGAATGCCCCCCCAAGCCACCCTCTGAAATCAACACTGATTTCAATTACCACATTAATCCAGCTTATATATGTGTAACAATTAAATTGACATTGTTACTTGAAGGATGTTAAAAGATGTGTGGGAGAAGGGGCTGGTGGAATGAATTCGTTGTACTTAAAGAACAAAGAGATTCAATAAGGTAGAGAAGCAATATAAAAAACTCAGCCTTGAACGATAAATCAAAAATAAATGATGGAAATTTGATTCCATGTGATTTCGAAGCTTTTTTAAAATTGAATAAAAGAGAACATTTTATGAAAAAATTCGTTTAATGGAGAATAGATATTTCGCTATATAGAGACTGTTTTTAATGTAATCATTAAAAAAGGGGACCGTTCCTGCTAAAAATTCGTTACATAGAGAAATTCGATGTATGGAGTTTCCTTATAGAGAGACTCGACTGTATATGCATAGCAACTTTCTTATTGAATAAAAGTAAACAAAATCAATATCAATTTTTTTCACATTAAAAAAATACCGCTAATTTGTGTTTTTTACCACCAGTTTATTCCATAAGCTTCCGCTAATCTCTATGTGCAATCTTTCACCAGCAAAAAGTAATAGATATACAGTGGGTAGCTTAACCTTCCTACCCTGAATGGGTCTAATCGACTCAGTCTTATAATGCGTTTCATTCTATTCAAACCAGAAATGTTTTTATAAAGTAAATTAAATAAATAACGCAAAGATTTCAGTTAACGGTGGTATATATTATATACCACCTACGATTGATGAAGATTTACACCAGAAAAATGTCATAAAATTTAACTTTTCTAACTTTGGTGGAAAACAATCGAGAAATTGCTTTTCGTCTTTTTAATATAACTTTTTTACAAAATTCCGGTGGGAGTTCAGAATTACATGAACGCAATTGCTTGCCCCTCAAGGGGTTAAATAAGTATGTTAAATGGATTTAAATTAAAATACTGGTGTGAAATATTTTAATCAAGTTTGAGTAAAATTTCAACAGGGTAGGAAGGTTAATTACTAGTTTACATTGCTAAGACTATGAAGTTTTGTTTTATTGTTGCTTACTGGTGGATTTTTAAACTACTTTCTGTATACATGGATTGAATACTTATGGGTCTATAAATAAAAACAAACTTACGCCCATTAGGTAGAAATTCATTGTGAAAAACAATCAACAAAAGTGTTAAAAGACAAATTTCTCAATATTTTGACGAACCTCCCTTTACAAATCGTATTTTCGTTGACTTTCTATATATGCATTTTTTACGATTTCCTTTTAAACTCTCATTATGAGTCCAGACCCTAATCGGGACTATTGTCAATTTTCTTCCATTTGAAGTATTTTCTTTGACACATTTCGTAGAGAACAGAACTCATCATAAACAACTGATAAAATATTTAAAAAAGCGAAATTCGTCTTATTTACTGACTCTTTTAATAAGACGATAAATAAGTTTTACTATGCCATTTCAAAAAAGTGATACCACCCCCACTAAAAATAATCTTAAAATTATCTGAAGAAATCGCCACTTTCTACAGATATTCTACAGAAATTTGAAGAAAATTTGCAGACTTAGCTTTATCTTTAAAATATCTGAAGAATTTTTTAAGATATTCTTAAAAATATCTGCATAATGGGCCAAATACCTTCGGATTTCCCACAGATTTTGGGCCAAAAAGCTACAGATTTTCTTCAGATTTTTTTTTAGTGGGGACGCAATCAATCTGGATTAAAAAAAACATAGCCCACTGGCAGCACTAGAACAAATTGCTGACGCAAGAAGAGGTATCACAGTCCCCTAAACACTTAGCCTAAGCATTGGCAGAAAAATAGTGACTACCAAAGATTTTTTTTTCAGCGTGTCTACAGTCCTTAAATTTTGGTTCCGACAATTAAAAAAAAATTCCGTTTTAGTTTTTTGAGATTGAATTATTCTATGATAATTTTTTTTAAATGATGGTGTCTAAATTTAGAAAAATGTACATGTGTTCTTTTTTTTTTTTTTTTTTTTTTTTTTTATAGCCGTCATTTTTATGTCAGCTCTGTATTCAGGGGGCTGTGGTATTACTGTGCTCTGCGTTTGATTTCTCGTTCCACAAAGTTTGTGTAGAGGTATCGGAACACTCTATATTAGCAAATATTACACAAAAATGCATTTTGTCAAAATTAGATAGAAATAACAGAATTCTATAGGTAATTCTTAAATGAAAATTCAAATAAATTTTATTAACTACATAAACAAAGAAATCGCGCTTAATTCCTCAGCTCATTTTTAATTTGAAAACATTTAATATTCAAATAAATTGCTTATTCGTTCTATAAGCATATTTAAATATCCTTTATTTAATGATGAAATTTATAACCCGCTTTTAAAATCTAGATTAAAATATAATACACAGTACCGTAATTTCCTGTGTATAATCCGCGGATCAAATAATTATTTTTTGACCCAGAAAACTTTTAAAATAAAAAATCACATTTAAATCGCGGTAATTATTTGTTTACTATTACTAAGTAAAATTTCTGTGTCGAAAAAGAATTGTTCGATCCGCGGATTATATGCAGGAAATTACGGTAACAGATAATGCTGACAACAATTTGTGAACAATATATAAAGACCAATTTCTATAATATATCTCAATTTGTAGCTACTATTCGCCTTATATGAATATGTTATTTTTTATAATTAATTTTCTAGTACAATGTATTATTCAGTAGCCGTCAAATATGTGCAATAACTTCAATGTAAGAACTACTTTTTAATAAATTATATTTGAGAATTTACAGATGATTTACATTTTTATAAAGTTGCAAAATCAGCAAGACATTATACATTTCATAAAAGCAGTTTTAATAAATTCGAAAGGTCAATTATAAAATAAATCAAAATTAAACTTAGGAAAAAGAAAATCTAAAGAAAGAAATTCATTTTTTAAACCAAACTAACCTAAAATATTGTATCACGTTCAACATGCTGGGAAAATGGATATACTTCAAAAGAAAAAAAAAGCGATAAATAAGGGACATAATTAAATTTTAGTCAGGGGCTTTTTTATGGTAATCAATCAAGGTTACAGTAAAAGAAAACCGCGGTTATTTATTTCTGGAAAAAAACAATTTAGATGTTTAAGATAAATGATAAGAGTATTTTTAAAAATACCTGCTCTTTGTTTATTTTACTTTAATAATACAACTGCAGAGGATTTTATTTAAATGTTATAAAAATATGATAAAATATATTACATATAAACAAATAATGCTGACGATAATTTGTAATATATATATATATATATGTATATATAATAACAATTTTCTATAATGTATCTGAATTTGCAAGTTCAATATGCCTTATAAACATGAAAATATTGATTTTTATAATTATTTAACTAGTAAATGGGAATGTTCAGTAACCGTCAAATAAATTTCATGAAAAACGCACTTCTTAAAATACTTTATTTCGGATTTTCAGATGATTTATACTTTTATAAAATTATAAAATCAGAAGGACATTTTACATTTCATAAATGCAGTTTTAATCAATCCGAAAGGTCAATTATAAGAAAAATTTTAATTAAAGTTTGGAAAAAGAAAATCTAAAGGAAAAAAATTCTTTTTTAACTAAATTAAACTGAAATATTATATCACTTCCAACATTTTGGGAAAAAGGATATATTTTGAAAGAAAAAAAACAATAAAGAAGAGACATAATTAAATTTTAGTCATGGGCATTTTTATGGTAATCAATCAAGGTTACAGTAAAAGAAAACTGTAGTTCGTTATTTCTCGAAAAAACAATTTAGATGTTGTAGATAAATGAGAAGAGTATATTTTTTTAAATATTTGCTTTTCGTTTATTTTACTTTAACAATAAAACTGCAGAAGATTTTATTTAAATGTTATAAAATTGTTTTACACCAGAATCTTTATGTAGAACTATTTAACTTAACTTTATAACTTCATAAAAGAGTATTTCTTGCAAAAATAAATTTCTGGTTTATATTAAAATATGTTTATTTTTAAAATAAACTGGTAAAAATGACAGGTATGGTCCTAAGAAGGTATGGTCTTACAAAGAAATCGCGCTTACAGGCTCATCCCTTTTTTAATTAAATAAACCTTTAAAATATGTATAAATTATTCATATTTTCTATAAACGGATTTAAATCGCCTTTTTTTAATAATAAAATTTATAAGCCGCCTTGTGGATTTATATTAAAATATATTACATATTAACTGATAATGCAGACTATAATTTGTAAATATATATATATATATATATATATATATATATATATATATGTATATATAATAGCAATTTTCTATAATATATTTAAATTCGCAGATTCCTTATGCTTTATAAACATGAATGTATTATTTTTATAATTAATTAACAAGTAAACGAGATTGTTCAGTAACCGTCAAATAATTTTAAGGTAAAAAGGTATATTCTATTTCAGAGTTTTGCAGATTATTTACATTATTATAAAATCAGAAAATCAGCAAGACATTATACATTTCATAAATAAAGTTTTTAATAAATCCCAAACGTCAATTATACGAAAATTCAAAATTAAACTTAGAAAAAAGAAAATCTAAAGAAAGAAATTATTTTTTTTAACTAAACTAAACTAAAATATTGTATCATTTCCAATATTATGGGATAATGGATATACTTCAAAAGAAAAAAGATGGGACATAATTCAATTTTAGTCAGGGGCAAAAAAATGAGGGGTTTTATATGAATATAGTAGTAAGTCCCATACTGTGTATTCTATATTGACACTAATCAATGAATATATGGATGCATCCCCTCTTGTTGTTGCTTCATTTTGGGAATAACAGATTTTCAACATATTATATTGAAGATTATTTTCAGGATTTTCAAGCTATGATTTTGAGACTTTCACAAAAGTTTCTCTATACATTTAGATAACATAATATACAAATGAAATTTTGATATCGTTGACGCATGCACAGTGAAAAATTATTTAGTAAACCTACTCATTTTTCATACAATTTTTATTATTTTTTAATGCCTATTACATGATATTCTGTGCAATTTTGTTCGTCATATTTTCAGAAAATAATATTATTTTATATTAAGAACTCTGCAAATTATAAGCAAAAATTTGAGACTGTTTTTATAAAAACTTTACTTTTCTACGAGTATACATGCTATTCACATAAAAATGAACACAGTTTATTGCAATAAGCCATTTAATCATAATCTACTGTTTGAGCGCGCTACAGTTTGCTACATTAGCTTTTACAGTGTTATCTAACAGATATTCATTCATTTTTAATCTGTTGACAGTCCCATATGGAGTTTCGGAAAAAAAATCTTCACGGAAATGTATGACTTGCACTATTATATTTATACACTTAGAGTTTCAAGATATTTCATCATATATTTTTCTTGACATTTAACAAAATGTCTAAAATCGCAAGTGGGCGGTCATCTTTGGCCATATAGTGCATAATAGCTCATGGCTGTTTTAGTGTTAAGTGGTTCCTTATTT
>CAXHSM010001451.1:53100-79100 GCA_964019185.1 Maratus speculifer | reverse complement strand
ATAATAATGAGTGTTTCAACAATGTGTTATGGAGTGTTTTGCCGAAAGAAACATTTGTTGAGCAAAAAACATTGTTTTTAGGGACCCACATTGCAGTCTTATTGTTTAATTCTGGATATTTGGGATTAATACCTGTATTTAAGCTGCTAGGAGTGGAAGTTAACCCACAAACATTGAGAAACTACATGGGATTTGATATAGAGAGAATACAGAAATCGAAGCGACAGTCTTTGCCTTCAACAAAACTATTTAGAAAGAAACAAAAAGCCAGAAAAAAGGCAAGATTAGTTAAGAACGAAGAAAAAGAGGGATTGACTTATAAATATGGAGAGTTTTAAACTTCTAAAGTAAGTACAAACATTTTTGTTCTGCGTTAAAATTTTTAATCTTATTTTCTGAGAAATTTTATTTTTCGTTATTTTCCTTTGCGATAAATGTAATTTTTCAAAATGTTTTTATGTTATTGACTTGAAATTTTGCCAAAATGTTTTATTCATTCCTAGTTGTGTTATGAACTAAATTCTAAACTCTGTGTATATATTTGAATTTTTAATTAATTTTTTCCTTGAAAAGTTAATTTAAAAAAAAAAAAAAAGCTTCTTACAAAGTTTGGAATATTTCAATAACTTTTAGTGGTATTCCAAACCTTTTGGTTCATAACACAGATAAACATGTTAATTATGTACTGTATCAAAATTCTTTTAATATATTTAGTAGAATTTGTTACAAGGGGTTTAACGTAAATGCAATTTTTCTCCAAAATTTTGTCGGTCACTGCCTTCAACAAAAATAATTCAGAAAAATCTGAAAAGCAAAAAAAAAGGCAAAATTAGTTAAGAATAAAGCTAAAGATGAATTGACCTACAAATGCAGTGAGTTTTAAAAGTCTAGAGAGGGTAAAAAATTTTCTGCTGTGCATTAAAATCTTTAAAGCCGTTTTCTGAGAAACTTTGTTTTTCGTGATTTTCCTTTGCGATAATTGTCATTTCTCAAAATGTTTTTAAGATTTTCACTTGAAATTTTGCAAAAATGTTTTAAACATTCCTATCTGTGTTATGAACCAGAAGCTAAGCTCTGTGTATTTATTTAATTTTTTTATTAATTTTTTTCCTTTGAAAAAGTGATCGTTTTAAAGAAATTTTTGAGTTTTCGCACAAAAGTTGGAATATTTCAATAACTTTTAGTGGCACTGAAAATCTTTTGGTTCATAACACAGATAAATGTGTTATTCATGTACTGTATGAAAATCATTGCACAATATTCATTAGAATTTGTTAAAGGAGGTTTGGCGTAAGTGCAAATTTTCACTAAAATTTTGCTAAAAATCACCTAAATTTCCAAAATTAATGAAAATGTTGTTGAAATTTTGTTTAAATTAACAGTTTTATGTCCCATTTTATCTAAAAACATGTGTGTTTCATTAAAATTTTACATATTTCAAAAAAAGTGCCCCGAAGGTAGGCACATACCTTAAAATGAATACGATGATTATTTAAAATAAAAATTGTTCATATAGTTGAATTGTGTGTTACTTTTTTTTAACTGGAAGTTTTATATTTTACATTCAAAAAGTAATTTTGAAAAACAAAATGTTGAAGTGAAATGAGTTTTTTTCATATTAGAAATTTCCAGATTGATTTTTTCCTTTTGTAGAATGATGCAATGAAAAACTTAATAAAATTACAAATTTGTTCAAAATGTTATTTTGAAAATTTTAGAATCTAAGTATTGAAACAGAAAACATTTCTGGAAGAAGTTACGTTATGTATATTTTTTCACACAAAGTTACGTGAGAGTGAAATCATTCAAATCTCAAATGTATTGTTCAAAATATCTAGAAAGTCTCTTATTTTTTTTTAAATACTATTTCTAGAAGATACTAAAGCTTATTTTGAGACTCCCTCCTTCCTCGTAAGAGAGTAAATTATATTCGCGTATGAAGAATTCCATGTATAAATCCAATAATCCAGCCGCATCCATTTTGTAAGTTCATGTAGTATTTCCCTCTTTTTGATAAAATTATGTTAAAAGAAAGGTGTAAGAAAATACTAAACAAACAAAACATAATATTAGCAGTTAAAATTTTTCAAGACAATTAATTTATTTTTGAATTATGGGTAAATGCAGTAAGATTTACCCACAAAGATGTCTACTTTATCTGTTTTTTAGTTCATGAAGTACCTGATCTATGTTTCATTACTCTAAACATAATTTTTCAGCACATAATAATACAAATTAAATAGGTTTGATCATCTGGACAAGCCTCTCCACGTACTCACTTTTAAAAGTATAGCACATGTTTATGCTTACCCTAATTTATGGCACTAGAGGTCCAACTTTGATAATCAAAGATTTTCATTATTTTAATATATGTTGTAGGGCAAAGACCCCTTTGCCTCAGGTTCAATAGATTTTATACAATGCTCCTTAGTTCTTAAGAAACAGGGGGGGGGGGGATCTAATATTATGACACGACTTAAATACTTTCTTTGAAAACAAAGGCCGTAGTTGATCGTAGTTCAGTGGGTATAGCTTTAGTTTGCTGACCAGAAGGCCCGGAATCAATACCCGATAACACATTTTTTATCCCTTTTTTTGTTTTTTAAGTATACTTATAATTTAAAAATCTTGCAATAGTATCTTAACTACAATTTTAGCATGTTTAAACATTAATTTAGAATATTTGATTTTTAACAATAATTTCTCATCACTTAAATAGAATTTTTCCAAAATACGCCTTTATTCCAAAATCTATAATTCCAAACTCGTTTCGAGAACTGTTGTGACCATCTATTTATGATAAAATAAAACATATTCAATATAATGAAAATATAATCAGGCGGAAACTGGATGCAAAATAATTCAAAAAACAAGCATACATAATACAAAATTTAAAAATCTTTAATATGCAAAAATAGATTGTAGTTTAATTTTTATGTTGATTTTTAATATCATTATGTTTGTTATTTTAAAAACAGAGAAATATTATCATCAGTTTCATTTTCCTTCTTAAAGCAATACATAAATGACGTTTCTTTAATATTCCGAATTAAACAATTGTTCAATATTATTGCATCCATGAAGGATGTATAAAATGTATTTTAAAACTCATTTAACAAAAACTAAAGTTTTGCATCGATTTATGATGCTTTATACAACTATTTAGTCACAAATAAAAAAGTAAATACGTTAAAATAGAAATGATATACTATATTATAATTTTTAATTGACTATTCGATTTTTTAACTATAATTACAAGTATATATTTATAAAACAAAAAAAGAGATAAAAAAATGTTGCGCCACCGCGTATCGATCTCGAGCCCTCGGCTAATACTATACCTACTGCGCTACAATCAACCATGACCTTTGCTTTCAAAGTAAGTATTTAAGTCGCGTAATAATATAATAACCCACCCCCCTGTTTTTCAAGAACAAAGGAGCATTGTATAAAAGTTATTGAACTCGAAGTTAAAGGTCCTCTGCCTTACAACATACAGGGTGAGTCATAAATATCGAAACAATAGGCTATCTCCTTAAATATTGCCTTTAGACCCATACTTCCAATTGCAAAAATTCATAAAAAAAGGTGAAATTTTTGATAAGATAAATTACGACTCCATGGGGGGTCTAGTTGAAAAAATACGAAAATTAAATTTTTATACGGCTCCCGTAGGATAAAAATTCCAATTAGAAAAACTTTCCTTATTCAGTCTTGATTATGACAGAGAAAGTTGCATCTTTATACCTTTAAAACTCGCAAAGTTACAGCCGTTTAAAAAATTCATCAGGTTTTAAGGGATTAGACACAAATTGAAATGTGCGCAATTCAAAAAACAATGTTACTTTAACAGTCCTAGGAAACGCGCAAAAAACCTACTTTTTGAGTTAGAATTTTGATTTTTTTTTCTTTTTTTGCAATGGTTAGCGTTTTAATTTGCTAAGAAAATCACATACTAAAATTTCTCATACAATTTATAAAAGTTTCATATGGTTAGTACTGGTTTAATTAAAAAAGGGATAATTAAAATCGTAATAACTCGTAATATTATTTATCGGATTTCAGTTTCTTTCCATTTAATTATAAATGAATATCTGATATTAGTTTTGTTCCAGGGTTTTTGCTTTTTAATATCTATTTTAAAAATATGAAAAATATTTATTGAAAAAAATAATATAACTTTAAAAAAAATCATATTTTCAAAAGCAAATATTTTTTCGAATTTGCCGAAACAAAACTAATGTAAAAAGAAATAAAAAATGACGTGTTTCAAGTTTTTTTTTTCTTTAAAAATTCTTCCCATTCAATAATTTAAAAACAAGAAAAAGTGGGGAAAAAAATCATTATGCAGAAAAACGAATTGTTTAAATGACTGTCATTTTTTTTTTAAGAATGCTTTTTTAAGATGCAGATTAAATCTTTTTATATATATAACCCTGACAACTTCAGGCTTTTTATCGCCCTGGAGAAATTGTTAAAAAAACTGTATTCTGAGCCCAGGCCGGGCCTAACGTACTCTTCATAAAGGAGGGGACTGCTTCCTTCTCCCTAGGGTGTACACTGGACGAAATTTTCAATCCCTGTCTCGACAAAACTCGTATTAAAATCACTGTCTCTGACTGGCTTAATACGTGCATAAAATAAATATAATTCGGCTCAATCAAAATTTTTACAAAAAACACATAGATTTTAAAATTTTTATTTTACAATAAATAAATAAATAAATAAGTAAATTAAAATAAAATTCATTTTTTTAAAGAATAATATATTTAAAGGCTAAAAAATTAAATACAATAAAACCAGTAAAAAAAAGTCTGCCTATGACGGAATTCTGTCTTAAACGGAAAATATGTTAATCCATACAAAATAAATACAATGATACCTGAGAAAAAATTAAACTCCAATTACACCTCCTAGGGAGGGCCTTCTTCTATAACGTATTTTTTCTTTCCTATGTGATGCCGTTTTAAAAGGCTTTACTGTATAATATTTTTCAAAGGTTATCGTCGTATAGGTATTAAATATATGTGAAATTAAATATATGTAGGTATTATATATAAATAGAGTTTCATTGATAAAATATAAATATTACAGCCTTTTGCGCTTCTTTAATAATAAAAAGTATAAATATAAAAAACGAAAAGCTATAAAAGGAATTTTTGGTCAGACCTCTTCCATACAAAACATTTTTTTCCCACATCGAAGTAAAAAACTATGTAGAAATTTGCGGCTCAACCGGGCTATGATTTAAGCTATTTTCCAGACCGGCCCTGTTTATTATTTTAACATTTTTTAAGACCAGGCTGAATTTTTCCCCTATGGGTCGCTTTGGGACCGGATCTAGATATTTCAATCCATCTAGACCTCCAGTGTAGACTACCAACATATTTGAAAACAAGTATAGATTTAATTCAATACGCAGCTTTGTTGTGTCTAAATGAGAGGCACTGTCTTACATCGACAATTAATAATGGACAATTTATGAATAATCCCTCACTTACTTTGAAAATGAACGAAGAACGCTTCGTTTACAGGCATGGTAAAATGGTGTATGTCACGAATTTTGAAGAATTTCGGATTTTAATATCTCTGCCAGATTTTTAGATATTCACATGAAATTTTTTTTGTTCATTTTAGGAATGGATAAGGAATAATTTCCTAATTGGGAATTTTGCCTTACGGGGGCCGTATAAAAATTTAATTTTCGTATTTTTTCAAATAGACCCCCCATGGAGTTGCAACTTATCTTATCAGAAATTTCATCCTTTTTTATGAATTTTTTCAATTGGAAGTATGGGTCTAGGGGCAATATTTAAGGAGATAGCCTATTGTTTCGATATTTATATCTCACCCTGTATATTAAAATAATCAAAATCTGTGATTATCAAAGTTGGCCCTCTCCTTGTTAGAATGAAAGCTCAATGTTTCTACATTACTTAAAAACTGCTTACTTAAATTTCTATGATATATTCTATCTAAGAAAATCTTACAAAATGTTTCTAAAAAACAAGCTTTTTTAAACTGTAAATTCTTCACGGTTGATTTTTCCACACCTATCTCAATTATATCTGCATAAATAAATATTATTATTAGAGCATTTCAGTAGATTCAGTTTATTATTCAAATGAACGCAGTTTGTGCATTTTATGGCAGGAGTTAAATATAATGAATCACATGCTTTATATAAAAAGCTGTTTATAATACCAATGGACTACACAATTCGGTTCAGCACCTGCGTAAATTCAACTGCATGGCAACAAAGTGATAACTGAATATAACATATGATTCCTGAACAAATTTTAGTGAGTAATATGAATATAATATACATTTTTATCAAAAACTTTATCTTTTTTATGAAAAATGCAAATTATGAAATGATGTTTTTAAAAAACGCCGACATCTGAAATTTAGTTTCATGCAAAGTACTGGTGTAAAGTTCACTAGTTAATACACAAATGTTATTATAGATATCTAAAATAGTAAATAAAAATATTGTCACATAAGTATGTATGTATATGTGTATATATATATATATATACCATGTTATTTCTTCAACATTTATTTCATTTAGTTTTAGTGATGAAACTATACCCAATAAATGTAGCTTTTTACAATTTACAGTTTTCTTTATTTATATCGACAAACTTTAATCTGAAAATGAATTATTGATTTTTAAGAAACTAATTTCTAAATTATTAATTTTTTTGCTTCCATATTTTTTTTTCTAATTTAGCATTTCAGAAACAATTGTAAAAAGTACATTAATAAATGTATTAGTATATATATATATATATATATATATATATATATATATATATATATATATATATAGAATTTTTGCACGCAGGAATACATTTGTTTGCATTTGCATTTTTAAGTTTGATCACCACATACACACACACAAAAAAAATATTTTAACTAGAAAATAATATGACGCATTAGCCCTATAAATTATTAAAATGACTAATTTGAGATATTAATTCATTAGTTTTGAGGATATTATGAAAATAGGAGGATAATTAAGTAACGTTCAGATAAGACGTGCAATAATCTTAAATGTCATTTTAAATGAATAAAGCGTGAAACTTCAAGTAATTTAGAATCATTTGAGGCAAATTAACCTAAATGTTACCGTGGTATATCTTGATTGAATTAGTGATAAACGGGGAAAAAACAATATAACCGTGAATAACTTAATGTATCGAAGGATATACTCTGAAAAATTAATATGTGATCGTGTATAATGATTTAAAATATTCAAATGTATTTTGCAGTGTTTGAAGTTAAAATTAAAAAAATTTTGTCTTCTCTATTTAATTTCTTTTAAATTAAAATATTTATATATATAAATATATATATATATATATATATATATATATATATAATATATATATATATATATATATATATATATATATATATAATTACTGTTTTATATGATAGTTTGTATGCAATTAAGTTTGTTTGTCACAACGATGATAATCTCGATACGAAATTTTGCAGATTCGGTAATTCATGGCTAGAAAAAAATTACCGTAAAGATTATAAATATTTTCTGAGGCAAAAATAATTGTACACTGGAAAAAAATACCATTAAATTGTTTTTACCGTAAATTTATCGGATTTTTTTTCTGAAACTTTTTATTCGCACTTATTTGCAATTGCGTGAAATTGGCAGTGTTCTAATTCATAAAATTTATAATCTACCTGTTTTTTCTACCTGTTGGTAAAAGCAGATCTTTAAGAAAATACTGTCAAAGTTGGCGTTATGAATAAGATTTTCCCGACGCGGCAGCACGAGAAAGGAAAAACCAATTTTTTGAGATTATAATCACTTGTAATTCAAGTGGTGATTCATTTATCAAAAAAAGGAGAGAAGCTGTAAACCCTTTGAGGGGCAAAGCATATCCATTCTTAAAATGCTAAAATGACTGATTGACACCAGAATGGAAAAACAAATTTATTTCAAAAAAGATAAAAGCTTTTCTTCATGTACTTGCTAAGATTAAAATTTTCATTTATAAAATCTGGTGTGAATGTGGCATTTTGCAATAAAAATTAAGTGGTATATATTTTATACCACCGCCCTTCAAGGGGTTAAAGGACAAATCACTATAATAATCATACATTCAACTGTCATGCTTTTGCGTTAAAAAACAGTAAAAAAATACATCAGAAAAATTTGCATTGTTGAGTTGGATGAATTATTTTTTCTACCACTTTAAGGAGAGATTCCGGTGTAAAACCTACAAAAAATCTATTTTTAATATTAATAGTAAGGTGGTCTGGGGTAATAACGCCAGGCGGGGTAATAACGCCAAGTGCTAATATTTTGCATAATTATGAAATAATCTGGTAAATGACACCCATGTACTCTGCGCAGAAGGGTTTTGAGTCATATAAATCGCAAAAAACAGCTTTAAGTTAATTTGTTTCATTTTTAGGTCTTATTTTTTTACAAGCAGCTAAAATTAACGCTTGATCTAAAATTTGCGAGATACGTTTTGTGATGTGAAGACTACTTTTTTTATCCGGAAATACTTTGTTAATTACATAAATTTGTAGTACATTTGATGGACTTTCAAAATGTTGTTGAAGATTTTGGATATCTTTTCGAGATAATTTGTAATTTAAAATGTACAGTGCAATAACTATAACGGGATAATAACGCCAATCCTTGGCATTAATACCCCGGTTGATTCCCTACAGTGGCCGAGCTACATCCTAAATACTGATTCAAATAAACACAGTTAAAACTGTGCAATGTTTCGAATAGTTCTATTTAAGCGGTTCTTTTTAAGCATAAAGAAGCTCACGGTCTGATATTCTTTTGCCTCATCCTCTCCCCCCACACCACACCTTTATTTTTCTTGCACTTTCACAAAAAAATTGAACATTTTCAATAGCTTAGAATGCAATTTGTCAATTTCTAAGTTTGTAGTGTTTGTATTTTTAGAATTGGGCAATCTACATGCAATTATTCCATCTTATTTCATAGTTTTGTTTGCATGGCGTTATTACCCATATAGGTGGGTAATAACGCCAAATAGCATTGGTCAAGAAATCACGCCATTACATTTTATGAATGCATATCTGTTAAATTATTTTTTTTTATATAGATAGTCAATGATAGATAGTCAAGTTGCTGTATCAAATCATATATTTGTTTGAAAAATACAATCTAAAACTGAGCCGTGAAAATTGCTAGAACCTTAACGTGGCGTTATTACCCCAGGGTACCTTAGTACCTCTTGATATAGCTTGACTTATAGGGCATTTTTATATTTTATTTATTTATTTATTTATTTATTTATTTATTTATTTATCAAATAACACACATTGAAAGAAATTATTTATGGTATTGAACTTATTATTAATTTTATGAATTTAATTTTTTGTCTAAATGTACGAATATTATCTCTTAAAAAATGGCGATATTTTAATCGATCTTAATTCCTACATACTTCCCTACGTATAGAATACACAATAAATAGTTGTACGTGATTGCGCTCTTAATGATCCCCTGAATCAAGAAAAATGCACTTAGATTCCTAAAATATACTAAATTGGTGCCAGAGCTCAAATTGATAAGATAAATAAATTTCACAAAAGATGCGGCTGCAAAATAAATGTTTGAAGTTTGGGGTCAAATTTTAATATAAAGTTTCAGTTCCAATTATATAAGGAAAAAAACATTAAAAATTGTAATGTTTTGAAGGTTAAACATCAAACGAAAGGTATCTATTTTAATATGCAAAAAGCAAAATGTATGTAGCTTAGACCGAGGAAGAACATTTCCTTAAAAAATAACATAAAAAATAACGCAAAAAGCGTGTAAAGTTTTCAAACAGCTCTTCTGTCAGTGTGAACCGATCCGTTTAACTGGTTTTCACGACTTAAATATTGGATAGATTTTGTGGGCATATTTTAAACACTTAAAAGGTTCAAAAACTACAGATAAAAAATTGTTTTTTTAAGTTATCCGAAAGAACATCCCATTAAAAATTTATATATTTTCTTCTGTTTGCAATGTCGCCTAGGCCACACAAGTGGATTTTTTTTTTTCAAATTACACGCATGTCCCAACAGCCCTGCACTGTGTCCCAATAGACCTCAAGTATGGGGGTTAATGGGACAATAGTATTAAAGTACAAAAGTTGATATAACACAAAGATTCGTAAAGTTTTTTACTTTCTTAGGACATTTTTATTTATTTAACTGTAAAAAAATGGAATTAAAAAAATAATGATAAAATGAGCCTTTTTGTTATTATTCTAGCATAAAATTTAAAAAATGTCCCATTAATTGAGTCTGGGCGCCAAGATCGGTGAAAATACACCAAAATTTTCCAGATTTCGGACGGCTGCAATGGGTAGCTTTTTTTTGTAATGAAAGCTTCCTAAAACTTAGGAAATGAAAACATTAAACAACAACTTACTCACATACGCCATATATTTTTAATTATTCTTTTTTTAATGCAGACTTAACCATAGTAGTTAAACATTGAAGTAATAATAAGCAAAATATTTAGGTTAGTATCGAAGTACAGGTAAGTTAAATTGGAAGTATCTGTAACATATAAAATAAATGGTTACATTCAGTAGAAAACTATAAGTTGTAATTTCTCTTCTTTATCAAAGCAAAGTAAAAGTAAGTGCAAAAATAACTTGTGTACTTTTAACCAAAATATTATTACTGTCCTTCTTTGTAATGTGTTACATCTTATGTTCTCAAACTCACGTTATAGGTATAATTTATAAAAGTATTATATCACTTAGAAATTTTTGCCATTAAAGGCACTTCATCCTTTTTCTTAAAAAGCTCATAAGAAAAAAAGTTACCTCTGTTATTACATAATGCGAGGAATTTTGTAAGTATCAAATGTTTTTAACACTCTCTTTATCTCGAACATATATATTTATTGGTGATTTCATATATATATATATATATATATATATTACATATTATATATTATATATATATATATATATATATATATATATATATATATATATATATATATATATATATATATATATATATATATATATATAATTTAAAAAAGTACTTTATGTAGCTTAATCTTATCATACAGCACGATAGTGCTGTATAGTAGAGCTCAGATGCATCTCTAATGTTAAAGTCCAAAGTTTGTCTCTTAATAACTTTGGAACTAATCATCGGATGGCGACGAAATTAAAGAGGGAAAAGTGTCCTACTTTAGATCTCAAAGTTTACAAAAATTCATCCAGATCCACCGATTAGTTTCGGAGATCCAGAACCCCTGTTTTGGCACATTTTGCTCGTGAAACAAGAAAAAAAGAGAAACAACTCAATTATAACCCGAACCAAGAAACATTCAGCAAAGTGTAATAGCTTGTTCGAAAGCTTTTAATTTTGGGATGTGCCTTTCGAAGATCCGGTAAAAAAATATCAAAAATTAAGGAAATGGCACCCATTTAAAATTTACATAACGCTATACCTTACATAATAATTTAACATTATAGAAATATCTCCTTTTCAATTACTAATTCAATCATTTTTTTCGAGTTGCCACCAGCTAAAAAACAACACAATAATTAAAAAAAGAAATGATAACAAGTGTTCTTTTTTTACATAGATGAATAAAAATTCTGATTATCTTGATAGGTTTTTGAAGCTTTGAAAATGACGTCATTCCAAACAGAAAATACATATTTTTCATAAACATATATATAAACTGAAACTAAATATGCGTTAAAACAACATCACACCTTTATTTGTGTGTTTTCGACGTCAAAACAGTTATGAAAATAAGGTACCCTGGGGTAATAACGCCACGTTAAGGTTCTACCAATTTTCACGGCTTAGTTTTAGATTGTATTTTTCAAATATAGGATCTGATACAGCAACTCATGGACTATCTATATAAAATAAAATAATTTAACAGATATGTATTCATAAAATGTAATGGCGTATTTTCTTGACCAATGCTATTTGGCGTTAATACCCACCTATATGGGTAATAACGCCATGCAAACAAAACTATAAAATAAGATGGAATAATGGCATGTAGATTGCCCAATTCTAAAAATACAAACTCTACAGCTCTAGAAATTGACAATTTGCAATCTAAGCTATTGAAAATGTACAATTTTTTGTGACTGTGAAAGAAAAAGAAAGCTGTGGTGGTGGCTGGTGGAGGAGGCAAAAGAATATCAGATTCTAAGCTACGTTTTGCTTAAAAATGACCATTTAAATAGAATTATTAGAAACATTGCACGGATTATTTGAATCAGTATTTATATTCCCATGTATGCATTCTATGCGAGAGAAAATATTGATTTTTTTGTGAAAATGAAAGAAAAAGGAGTGAGGGGGAGCTTCAACAGAATATAACACCCTGTGTCTCTCTTTGCTTAAAAAGTCCCGCGTAAATATAATTATAAGAAACATTGCATGGTGTTTACCATTCATAATGTAATATTTTTGTTAATAAATATTTTTGTTAAACCTTAACTGCTGTTAGCGTCTCACATACCGCTGAGTTTTTCAAGTTTCAGAGTTTAACTTGCAATTTTTAGTTTAACTATAGATACCGGGAAAATTTTGTTTCATTTGGAGTCCTATTACTATCTCTAGAAATTTTTGAATAGCTGAATTTTATTTATAATAGTACTGTATATAAGGTTCAATACAAAAATAATATTCTAAAAGTTACTTTAACATTTTATTCATCGTTAGATTAAGAGGTCTGACAGGCCACTCACAGTAAGTTATGCGACAACTTTTGTCACAGCAGTTAAGGGTTAATAATATTATAGTAATCAAGTAAATAGTTTTTAACCCATAACTCCACACTAATGCGGATTCTCCAAACCTACAGTTAAATTGTCGACGTTTTAAAGAGCATGCTTTAATAAATTTTTAATAAATTGAATAAAATTTTTGATTAAAAAATATTATCCCAAAGAGATATCTTATTCAATTTTATGCATAATTCATATGGTTATATATCATTATCTCTATATTAGCAACAAAATTAACCTTTAACTGCTGTTAGCAACCTGACTGAACGCTCTATCCCCTCCCCCCACAAAAAAATAGTGTTTAACTTGTATTTTCCAGTTTAACTATAGTTACAACTGAAACTCTCTTTCGTTTGGAGTTCTCGTAATATTGTTAGAAATATTTGAATAGATTAAATTTAATTAGAATTAACTCTGCACGAAAAGTTTAGCGCAGGAACAGTATTCTATGATTTTTAAACATGGATCGCCTTTTAACCTTTAACTAATGTTACCGGTCTCGTAGACCACTATTTTTCTTTTAATTTTTTAGTTTAACTTGTAATTTTCAGTTTAACTGCAAACACTAGCGAGATTTTGTTTCATTTGGAATGTTAGTACTATCACCAGAGACTAAATAGGTGAATATTAAGTATAATACTCTTGTATAAAAAGTTTAGAACAAAAACACAATCCTATGAGTTATTCCCGCCTTTTATTCATCTTTCAATTTTGCGGTCTCACAAACCGCATCATATTCGTACGTTACAATTTCTGTCACATCAGTTAAAGGTTAAATTTATAAAGTTTTTAAAAACCGAACGCTGAGAAAGCGGAAAGTTAAAATTTCAAACTCAATTGAACAATCCATTGGAAATTTAATAGAAACCTGATTTTGAAGATGTTCGAATTTGAATCTCGAAAACATTTTGATATAGTTTTATTTACAAGAGTTAAAAATTATTTTTCACATTAGTAAAAAAAAATAATAATAATATAATAAAAAATAAAATAGAGAGATTATTTTTAAGTATTGGGCACCCCCCCCCCCTTAATCTTACCATTTCAACAATGATGATAATGCAGTCCCATATTAATATATAAACCTCCTTCGGATATAGTTCGGCCACTGTTGGGAATCAACAGGGGTAATAACGCCAATCTCTGGCATTATTACCCCGGGAAACTTATTGCGCAGTAAATCCTAATCTACAAATTTTCTCGAGAAGATATCCAAAATCTTCTACAACAATTTGAAAGTACATGAAATACACTACAAATTTATGTAACAAAGTATTTCTGGATAAAAAATATAGTCTTCAGATCAAAAACCTTATCTCGCAAATTTTAGATCAAGCGATAATTTAAGTTGCTTGTAAAAACAATAAGACCTAAAAATGAAACAAATTAACTTGAAGCTGTTTTTTGCGATTTATATGACTCAAAACCCTTCTGCGCAGAGCACATGGGTATCATTTACCTGATTATTTCATAATTATGCAAAATATAAGCATTTGGCGTTATTACCCCAGGGTACCTTACATATATTTCAATTTAAAATGTATAATTTAGAAAGAAAATTCTTCTATAATTATAAAAATAGCGATTTGAAAATGAAGATATGAAAATCTATGTAGATACCTATGATCATAAGAAAATCTGTGTAGATACCGAAAAAATGCAGTGGGACTACCATGTGGGAGAAGCCAGTTCTGTCGCCAAATGTCGCCAAGTTTTTCGCCAACTTGGCGATGTATTGCCAAATCTGACGCCAAAAATTACTCGCCAAAATTGAAGCCAACTTGGCGTTATTTCTCTTATTTTGCCAAGCTAATATGTCTATTAATAACTTTAAACTAATACTAATAATAGTTTAGATTTGTTAGTTGAAGGGGATTGATAAAGTTCCTGAAAGGATCTGAAAAAGCTATGAAATCATATAAAAAACTGGTGGAACCAGAGAGAAAAGTAGAGCTCGATCTAAAAAAAATATTACGGTAAAAAAATGTAAAATATTTTCAATCTAAAAATGTGCGTTGAAAAGAAATGGAATCAGATGATCTGTAAAGCTCATGAAATAACCAAATTTTTTCTTAGCTGAAAATGTAGACTGAGCTTTACTGGTGCCTTATATTCAGAATTATACTATTATCCACTCAAAGTGATTACTGAAGAAAGTAGTCAATACATTGTATTGTTATGTTGTCTCGAATCAGTTAAGCTCCACAACGCTAAACGAATATAAACCATGAAGTAATAACTGAAGTATAACATTAATATAATCAGGTTGTTGAGGAATTGATGTAGATAATTATGTCTCAATACAAATATTTAGTATATGGTTGAATCATATCTATTCAAGGTTTTGAGTTTATTTGGAGCATTGATCTTCCATTTATCAAAACCGCTCGAATGAAATTGTGTCCACACTTTGTACTGAACGAACCGTTCTCATACTTCCTTACACCAGCCTGTAACATATAGTTATGAGCACGAATTTTTAAACTGGTTATGGATAATTGACATACGGAGTGAATTAAAAATGCCTCTTTTTCCCTGATTGCTTTTAAGGCACCAGTAAAACTCAGTCTACATTTTCAGCTAACAAAAAATTTGGTTATTTCATGAGCTTTACAGATCATCTGATTCCATTTCTTTTCAATGCACATTTTTAGATTGAAAATATTTCACATTTTATTACTGTAACATTTTTTTAGATCGAGCTCTACTTTTATCTCTGGTTCCACCAGTTTTTTATATGATTTAACAGAAGCTTTTATTGCATCATCCAAAACCTTTGAATCCCCCCCCCACCCCCTGTAAAGAAAACTTTTTTTTATTACAATTATTAATAATATAAGCACTGTACGACCAGAAAAGTGAGATTATTATTATAATTACAAAAACTTTCTCATTTCAGACATGATCAGAGCATACTTATTTACACTCTTCTTATAAGAACTGGGAGGTTTTCATAACGGTAATTTTTGTTAATCTAATTATCCTTGTAAATATTTTACAAATAAAGTCAAAAATTCTTATATAACAAATCACAATATTCAGAGATAATATATTCCATTAATAGCTAAAATGTATTAAATAAAAATTACAAAAACAGTAATAAATGTTTTAAAATACTTTTCACATGTATCGGCTTCACCGAAACCATTAGCAAAACAGATAAGAATACACTGATAAACATTTGTGGAAACGTTACTCCGTAAAATTGGTGGCAGCATTGCTGCCTCCAATTTTATGGAGTATTTTAACCGTTAAAACCGATGTAACATTGTAATGTTACACCAGTAATATATGTTTAAATTACACCATTGCATATATGAAAACCATTACTCCATGAAATTGGAGGCAGCATTTGCCACCATTTTTACACCAATTGTATGGAGTAACGTTTCCACAAATGTTTTACAGTGTACTTATAGTTGCACGATATAGGTTAGTCCGACCAGTAAGTGAACAGCACCCAGTGAATGAAGAAAATATTTTGATAGAATGAAGTTTGGAAATCCACCCACTAGATGGTGTTATAACATCGCCTTAATTATATTCAATAGAAATCTATCGCATCTCTGTTTTATTTATTGAAATTCTTTATTTAAGTTCTCATTTCGTTACTCTGAGAACATGTTGTATTTTTCATGTCTGACGAACACATTGTTTCCATGCTGAAATAATAATGTAAGTACTATGTCACTTCATATGTTTGATAAAAATTTATTGATTTTATTTGCATTATGCATAAATTTTATTATGCATACATGAAATATGCATAGTATATCAATATTTAATTGTTTCAATCATTGTATTATGCGTACAATTTGAGAATAGGGGTGTATAATAACTGGTTAGGCAAATGTTAAAAATCCAGTGAATGAAAAACTGTTCTGTGTATGGAATGTATTGAAGAAAATCAAATAAAGTACTTATTTCCTTATGGTTTTGTTCATTATATATGCAATAAATCCACTTAATGGTTATAAAACAGTGTCTAACCAGTGACTGAAAACAAGTGTTTATTTTCAGAAAGGAATACATTAGTCTACATTTTTTAGTGAATGAACTGTTTGAACTTAATGTTTTTGCGGCTTCTATTATAGGCTATATTTTGAATTAAGTGATTTTTCAACAGTGGTAACAAATGAAAAGTTAACATATATAAAATGTAACAAAAGAAGAAAAGATTCTTCAAAATAGAAATTTGGAAGGTTCAATCATCTCTACAGTCCTTTGAAAATGTTGTACACGCTATAATATCAGCTCAGCACAGTTTGAAGAAACACATCTCTTCATTTTAATATTTCAAACGCAACGTTTTCTCTGAACCGCGATGAAAACAATTGAAAGTAAGCATATGGGATTTTACCTGTGTTTCTAAATAAGAGAACTTGTCAATTGAAAGTGTTTGAGAGAAAAAACGGATTTAAAAATGAGTCATTAAATAAGCAAATTGTTATTTGTATGCTTCTTCAATTTTTCAATCACGATTGCTTCGGGAAATTCTGATCAAATGCCCATTTTGACAGCATTTTTTGAAATATATTCTGTTTTTATCACAAAACTGACCAATACGTCACATTATATAGTTTCTAAATAAGAGAACCTGCCAATTGGACATATGTTTAATATCAAAATGAATTTTTAAAAAATTTAGCAATTTGGATTTGACATTTTTTCTTCAACTCCTATTTTTGTTTAATTTATTTTTGCTATAAGAAATGGTCCTATCAAAACCTTATCAGTATAAAAGTTGTAAATATTATTGAGAAGATGTATAATAAATTTAATCTGATTTGATATTTTAATATTTGACGAAGTTATGGATTTTTTTCTTCTTCACCCTCCTATTTGTTTTCGTTTTCAGTTATTTATTTATTTATTTTGCAATAAGATTTGCTCCTATCAAAAACTTGTAAATGCAAAAATTTTAGATAATTTTAAGAGCATTTATAAAAAAAAGTTAGATGGATTTGATATCTTGAAAATTGGCAAAGTTATGAATTTTTAACTCGTCAAAACACTATTTTTTTTTTTTGGCCTCTTGAACCCCTTTTTAAATTTATCAAAAATCTGTCATGCATAAACTTTTGGCCCACTTTTAGAAGTAGTATAAACTTTAAACTGTTCCGATATATATTTTAATTAAAATGTTGTGGGATTTTTTCGGTTTTTACAAAATACCTATTGACTATGCATTTGTAACTATTGTCGATACCGACATAAAATACCACCCCAAGATTGGAATATTTAAATTTTGTCAACATTGTAACAGTATTTTCAAGAAATGTGTTCCCAATTCATTTCCAATATTTTTATGTTATTGGCGCATCATTGTAAACGTTTTTAAAGTAAAGTCAAGATTAAAATCAACAGCAGTATTTCCGATGAAACACGAATTCTTATACAATACTGTAGCAATAAGGGGGCTCATTATATGAAAAATATTCACTTTCCAGGCATATCTTTTTTTGTGCATTAACTGACAAAAACAAATTTAACCAGAACTAAAATCATTTTAATAATAATTGATAATAAATTCAATTTAATAATTTATAACAAACACGACTAAAATCACATTCTCAAAAATATTCCAACTCTATCTATTAGTGCCATGGCTTTTTCTTGTTATTAATTTTGCAATTTAAAATGCGTCAAAAGATTTTACTAGTCGTAAAATTATAAAAATAATAATAAACTCAAGCAAATAGGAAATCAGTCACATTAAAAATTTACGCACCACGCTATGTGACATAATTCAGTATAGAATAAAATTACATTTAGTTTCAACAACTTAAATTATTCAGCATTGAAAATCTATTTTTGAGGTGGTAGTCATAAATAGAAAATGTGTTATTTCTTTTTCCGTAATATGGAAATTACTTAAGGCAGTTTAACAGAACCGGAAATATTTGCAGTAAATACTTTTATGAAATTTTCTTTTTTGATTCTCCTTTTCCGTCCGACGTTATATCAGATCAAATATTTGACTAATTTGTTGCAAAATCTCTGAAGTGTTATATCATTTATTTCGGTACACAAGTAATTTCTTGTTTTACAATTCTTTCTCCGGTTGAAACAGAATATTTAATTAGTTAAGTCGGTGTAATCACTGTTTTTTAACACATTTTACATTTTGACAATGATTTCGAAGAGTATTCCTGATTTTAAATGCTTGTTAAACGCTAATATAAAATAAATTTTCAAGCATAATAAGACGATGTTTTTTTTTTTTTTTTTTTTTTTTTAATTTTACGTGAACAAATAATATTAAATTATTTTGTCATGTTAAAATTGCTTTTTCTTTATTTTACAAGTAAATTAACACTTGAATGCTAATGGAAGAGATTTTTAATTATGTATCTTGAGATTATGAATTTAAAAATTTTAACATATTCTTCCTAAAATTTTCACAGTCAAATATAATTCACGTACCGCTAATTATTTTAAATAAAATTGCTAAGAACCTAGCTCATATTTCTAGAAAATCTGTTACATATCTTATGTAGCACTATTAATTTTAGCATGCAAAATTTTGATTTTGAAAGTTATAAGAATTTAGCCAGAGATTAAAATAATAAAATTGTTTATATAAACAAGGAATAAGAAACATTGCTTATAAAACTCAAAATTAATGGAAATATTTATGCTAACTTTTTTTTAACCTAATTGATAAAATATCGCAGAGTCTTGAATACGAATACTTTTTCAATTAAAATAAATGCATTTTATTACTTTTGTATTCATAGAAATTGGCATTTAATTTATTTCTAATTCTAATCCACCCCTGTCAAAATTAAGATACACCCATTGATAATAGAGTACAAAAAAATAAAATCCTAAAAGAAAGCCATTTGATTCGGAATATATGTCCTTAATTTTTTATCCAAATCATTCTTTTTTCCAAAATAAATTTAAAAGAAAAAAATCTTATACAGGGTGAGTCATAAATATCGAAACAATAGGCTATCTCCTTAAATATTGCCCCTAGACCCATACTTCCAATTGCAAAAATTCATAAAAAAGGATGAAATTTCTGATAAGATAAGTTGCAACTCCATGGGGGGTCTATTTAAAAAAATACGATAATTAAATTTTTATACGGCCCCCGTAGGGCAAAATTCCCAATTAGGAAATTATTCCTTATCCATTCCTAAAATGAACAAAAAAAATTTCATGTGAATATCTAAAAATCTGACAGAGATATTAAAATCCGAAATTCTTCAAAATTCGTGACTTACACCATTTTACCATGCCTGTAAACGAAGCGTTCTTCGTTCATTTTCAAAGCAAGTGAGGGATCATTCATAAATTGTCCATTATTAATTGTCGATGTAAGACAGTGCCTCTCATTTAGACACAACAAAGCTGCGTATTGAATTAAATCTATACTTGTTTTCAAACATGTTGGTAGTCTACACTGGAGGTCTAGATGGATTGAAATACCTAGATCCGGTCCCAAACCGACCCATAGGGGAAAAAATTCAGCCTGGTCTTAAAAAATGTTAAAATCATAAACCGGACCGGTGTGGAAAATAGCTTAAATCATAGCCCGGTTGAGCCGCAAATTTCTACATAGTTTTTTACTTCGATGTGGGAAAAAAATGTTTTGTATGGAAGAGGTCTGACCAAAAATTCCTTTTATAGCTTTTCGTTTTTTATATTTATACTTTTTATTATTAAAGAAGCGCAAAAGGCTGTAATATTTATATTTTATCAATGAAACTCTATTTATATATAATACCTACATATATTTAATTTCACATATATTTAGTACCTACGACGATAACCTTTGAAAAATATTATACAGTAAAGCCTTTTAAAACGGTATCACATAGGAAAGAAAAAATACGTTATAGAAAAAGGCCCTCCCTAGGAGGTGTAATTGGAGTTTAATTTTTTTCTCAGGTATCATTGTATTTATTTTGTATGGATCAACATATTTTCCGTTTAAGACAGAATTCCGTCATAGGCAGACTTTTTTTTTACTGGTTTTATTGTATTTAATTTTTTAGCCTTTAAATATACTATTCTTTAAAAAAAATGAATTTTACTTTAATTTACTTATTTATTTATTTATTTATTGTAAAATAAAAATTTTAAAATCTATGTGTTTTTTGTAAAAATTTTGATTGAGCCGAATTATATTTATTTTATGCACGTATTAAGCCAGTCAGAGACAGTGATTTTAATACGAGTTTTGTCGAGACAGGGATTGAAAATTTCGTCCAGTGTACACCCTAGGGAGAAGGAAGCAGTCCCCTCCTTTATGAAAAGTATGTTAAGCCCGGCCTGGGCTCAGAATACAGTTTTTTTAACAATTTCTCCAGGGCGATAAAAAGCCTGAAGTTGTCAGGGTTATATATATAAAAAGATTTAATTTGCATCTTAAAAAAGCATTCTTTAAAAAAAATGACAGTCATTTAAACAATTCGTTTTTCTGCATAATGATTTTTTTTCCCACTTTTTCTTGTTTTTAAATTATTGAATGGGAAGAATTTTTAAAGAAAAAAAATAACTTGAAACACGTCATTTTTTATTTCTTTTTACATTAGTTTTGTTTCGGCAAATTCGAAAAAATATTTACTTTTGAAAATATGATTTTTTTTAAAGTTATTTTTTTCAATAAATATTTTTCATATTTTTAAAATAGATATTAAAAAGCAAAAACCCTGGAACAAAACTAATATCAAATATTCATCTATAATTAAATGGAAAGAAACTGAAACCCGATAAATAATATTACGAGTTATTACGATTTTAATTATCCCTTTTTTTAATTAAACCAGTACTAACCATATGAAACTTTTATAAATTGTATGAGAAATTTTAGTATGTGATTTTCTTAGCAAATTAAAAAGCTAACCATTGCAAAAAAAGAAAAAAAAATCAAAATTCTAACTCAAAAAATAGATTTTTTGCGCGTTTCCTAGGACTGTTAAAGTAACATTGTTTTTTGAATTGCGCACATTTCAATTTGTGTCTAATCCCTTAAAACCTGATGAATTTTTTAAACGGCTGTAACTTTGCGAGTTTTAAAGGTATAAAGATGCAACTTTCTCTGTCATAATCAGGACTGAATAAGGATAGTTTTTCTAATTGGAATTTTTATCCTACGGGGGCCGTATAAAAATTTAATTTTCGTATTTTTTCAACTAGACCCCCCCTTTCCATGGAGTCGTAATTTATCTTATCAAAAATTTCACCTTTTTTATGAATTTTTGAAATTGGAAGTATGGGTCTAAAGGCAATATTTAAGGAGATAGCCTATTGTTCCGATATTTATGACTCACCCTGTATAGGTATTTTATTTTGTTACATATTATTTAAATTATTTTGTAACACGTTTTTCAACCCTTCCCAGTGCAGTGGTTCCAAGTCGGGACCACCTAATTTTAATTCCAAACTCACAAACGGCACCAAGAATATATTAATAAAATTTCGCTTTTACAATAAAAGTTTTAAACTAAGTAGTTTTTTAATTCCGGTGTCAGTCAATCATTTCATCATTTTACGAACCGAAATTTTTGTGCTGCAAAGGGTTAAAGTTCATTCTACAAAATAAGTAACTATTTCAGTACATAATAGCTAATTCTAACAGAAAATATGTTTAAAACATTTTTGATATTTTACAGAACAGAAAACATTGAAAATATATATTTAAAATATATTTATCCCCAGTAATGATTTGTAATTACTTATTTATCAGAAATTCAAAGTTTCTTTAAACAGTTTTTAAAACATTATAGCGAAACAAACTTTCATATGGATGAAGATTTGTTAAAAGAATTGAATTGTGGTAATACTTGATCAATAAAAAAACACTGGATAGATATTTTCTTTTCGACAAATTCGGGTGGTTCTTTTCATTTTTTTTCTTTCGAAACAGCTTTTTTATGCTGGTTATAATATTTCAGTTGTTCTTTTTTGTTCTCTTTTTTAATGGCATTCTTTATTTACATTTCTGAATACTTCGCAAAAATCACAGTCTGCATTTCTTATCTTTTTTTTTTTTTTTTTTTTTTTTCGTTTTTTTTTATTGTTTTGTCCTAAAATGGTATATTTAATTAACTCTAAAATATATGTTAGTACATAACTGTGTTTGCACATGGATATACATTTACAGATTTTTTTAACCCTTACAGACCGAATTTAGGTCTAAAGTGATTTTAATTATTTTTATTACCGATTTTGCACATTTTAACTTTGGTATAAAATGATCAGTCTTCAAAATTGAGCTAAATAAAGTTACACATGATTTTTGTGACAGTGTCTAATGTATTTATATAACTTTTAAACTCTTTTCATAATATTAATATTGGACAAATAATTGTCTCAATTTAATATGCTGTGAATATAACTAACCTTCTTTTGATAAATTAAATTTTTCTAACTTTATAAGATATGTTTTAATAAATACGTTTAATAGATACGTTTTAAATTTCTTGTAAATTTTTAAATCGTATCCTATAGAAAAACAGTCATTTTATGAAATTTTGTACATTTTTCGTTTTGCATCTGTGTTTGAAAAATTATTTTTGTATAAAAAAAACAATAACATTTGAAAAATTAGATAATTAACTTTTGTAGTTGAGTGATCTCAGGAGTCAAACTTTTTCTCTGGAGATACAATTTAGCATCATGTCATATTTTAGTTCTATTTTTTTATAAAACACAAATGTATGTAATTTTTATCATTATCTTCTAGATAAATCATCTTCTTAATATACGTTCTAAGTAGTATAAATATTTCAATACTCTACAACTGATATTTTTCCAATTTTTAATGCTTAATTTTGATTTAAAAAATTTAAATTGCTTTTTGATTTTCATCCACTTTGCACAACGCTAGCGAAACTATTGAATCTAGAATCCCAACAAATGATGATAATTATGTAAACCAATCTACCTTGAACGTATACTTAATTTTTGAGCAATTGAAAACAAATTTGTTTTAAATATAAATCTAAATTATAAAATTACGAAAAAAACATTTTTGTTCTTTAAAAATGATAATTTTAAATAATAAATGCGAATATAATACTAAATTTGAAAATAATTTTAATTTTTTCATCAAAATTCAATATTTAAAGAATATAAACTTATTGTTGTAGAATATTGAAACAATTATGCTACATCGAACAAATTGTAGGATGTCATTGATGAAAATGTTATATATTTGTGTTTTATAGGAAAAGAAAAATAAAATTAAATATGATATGATACTAAATCGCACCTTCAATAAAAAAAAGTAAGACTCCTGAGATCCTTTAAAATGAATGAAACTTCATATTTAAATTGATGTTTTTCATACGCTCTTTTAGAAACACTGACCTGCAGGCGCGCACAGAGGATGGAGCAGATACAAATTACCAGGGCCCGACTCCGGTCTTGATTTTTAAACAAAATAGCAGAAAATTGGAGAATTTTTTAATGTAAAATTTTCAAGTTCTAATAGCTAACATACAATAAAATTCTCTAGTTGGAATTTCCTTGTAATGCCTTGAGGTGAGAGATAGGGGGGTCAGATTCAAACCCCCTTACTCAGTCGAGGATATATAATTAGTGAAACTTAGTTATCGCACACAATTAATTTAAATATTGAAAAATGCAGGTACCTTTGAAACGGAATCCACATATAACGGAGTTTTCCGTTGTTTTCTTCAAACTTCATTTAACCTTGGGTAAATGTGGGTTAGTTTCAAGAAGAAAATAACCGATTGAGGACACTAGGCCCTCGGACCTATATCTCTCCTGCAGATAATGGAATCAATACCATCCTTTTATTTGTTTTCAAATAAATTCGTTTGTAATTTCGGGTGTCATTCAATCATTTCAACACTTTACGAATAGAAGTACTTTGCCCCTGAAAAGGTTAAGGAAAAAATAAGTTCTACTAGCTCCTAGTCTTGATTATTACTATAATCAATGAATAAATTAGTTTAAATCTGCGTAGTTCACAAGTCAATTTTCATGATTGAAATATAAATCTTAATTCATTGTTTTTTTCTCACTATATATTACAAAGTTACAGAAATAGAAAAAAAAATGCTAAAATGCATTATGTATTGATAGCTTCACTGACTGTATTAAAGTGTCTATTTTAGTAAATATTTTTCTTAACGTTTTTCTTATTCGATTTTTAATCACGATATATTTCTTCAAAAATAATAAGATGTATAAATAAGGATTTTATTCTCCTATAGATTCAAAATCTGTTTTTCTCTTTGAATTACATTTTATTATTTAATAATCACTCCAAGATAAGATAAATATGCGTCAGAATCGATATTTATAGAGTAAACAGGATTTCGAATAAAAAATAATAAAGCAGTTTTGAGGTATACGTGTTACATTTATAAAGAAACATAAAAGGTGAATATTATTAATTTATACGCGAAAGTAAAAGTTAAGTTGGGAATTTCATTTGAAAACTTCTCGCAATTCAATAACAGAGTATTTTTTTAAAAATAAATGTAAACGCTTGCCATGTTCAATAATATCGGCACACTTGAAATACGTTGTATAAACTCACAAAATTTAATAATAGTCAAAAACATTAAATATAACATTATTTCAATTCTGTCCATTCTTCTGGTTAATTTAAGGGTGTATTCGAAAAAATGATTTTCCACCTTCAACAGCTCGAAATTTTCCGATACATTTTCAGGCTCATTTTTTTAAGTAGAAACATGAAACTTGCTGAGAGAATTTTTGGAGTGATGTACAAGGTGCCGTGTGATTTAACATTTCGCTAAATTAATTAGAATTTGATTTATGAGCAATTATTTTCTCAGAATGACCCTTTGTTTAACCGACTTCAAGGAGGAGGTTATGATTTCGGCCTGTATGTATTTGTTGTTCACTCATAACTTCCCTAAATATGAACCGATTTTGATAATTCTTTGTTTGTTTGAAAGTGTATGATGCCCATGTGGTCCCATTTCAATTTCATCAAATTCTGGTGATTAGAACTTTTTAAAAAACAAAAACATTAAAAATTCAAATTCTTTTTGAAGCAGTCGTCCAATTAGAAGCGTTCATTTTTCAGGCTAATAGTCTTATACCGATATGCTATATTTTTATTTTAAGTGTGAAATTTTGACTAGACAACGATCGGGATCCAGATAGATTTTTTGCTTTTAGAGAAAGGAAACTGATCAATGTGAAAATTCACACTGTTAGAAATCTGCAGCTGTTAAAAATTTGAAACTTTGCTTC